>CM033713.1:28018209-28508742 GCA_019671005.1 Hibiscus mutabilis
AATTAAATAATTAGAATGCATTATTGGTATTCAAAATGATTATAAAATATAAATAATTAAATTTTATCATTGTTTGAATATTGAAATGGATCATTGAACTGAATTTATCTTAGTTTGATTCGGGTAGGAAATTTTTTTGGAAATTATTTCCAAACGATTAAAGTTAAGGATGGTTAAAAATCATATAAACGGATTCAAACGGCAATGGCTTTAGAATTACTTTTTGGGTAAACTACCTATTTGGTACCTCACCTATTTTCTTGTTTCTATTTTGGTCACAACTATTTTTTTTGGGCAAAATGTACTTAACGTTACGTTTTGTTTTTATCCTGGTACCTTTTTTCGTTAAAAATTAACGACAAAGCTAAATTGGCGTTTATTATTATTATTATTATTATTATTATTATTATTATTATTATTATTATAAAAAATGTTACGTCAACTTCGCTTTTAATTTTTAATGGTAGGGTACTAAAATAGAAATAAAACGTAATATTAGATATTATTTTACTAAAAAAAGTTGAATGACTAAAACAGAAATATGAGAACATAAGAGGTACCAAATAGACAGATTACCCTGAATTTTCTTTTGTATTTAGATCAAACCCGTAATGCTGTACCCAAAATTTTAGCTTGAATTTTATATTGTTAATTGGATTATTTATAAGTTTTATAATAATTTTATCAATTGGAATCTTAAATGAACCACAGCCCCACGGACCCCAATAAAAAGTCATAGCATGAATTTATGGAGGAGGAAAATTAGAAAGAAGGTTCTAATTCGAGAGACGGAGGTCAAAACTTCTTACATGTAACGTTTCGAAAGATAAGATGACGTCACCATCCCACTATACTCGTTTTCAACAACTTATATGATTCATTGTTGAAAAAATAAATTTACATACGGACCAAAAGTTTCCCCAAAATAATAATAATAATAATAATTAGTATGATTAGTTTATTTTGCTCCAAAATTCATGTGGTTGGACCCCATATTGATCACATTGATTAGCCGTTTATAAGGGCGTTGATAATCAGGTACTCGTAATTTCGAGTAATAAAAAAAGACCTATATCTTAGCTCGTTAAATTAGGATATCCGCTAATCCGACCACAAGGTATCTAATTTATATTTTTCAAATTATAATTTAAAAAGAACCTGAGAAAATATAGATTTTTTAAACATAGAATTTAAAAACCAATAGCAACACTAGAAATAGTTTGGAGGCATGATATGGATTTGCTTGTCCAGTAGGTGCACTTGACGGATCTGTGATGAAAATGCAGACTTAAGAGCTGATTTGCTTCCACACAAGCTTTGAGACTTAAAATGACGGCTCCAAAATAAATTAAATTAAATGCTTACAAAAGGAAAATAAAAGATTAGTCACGGACTCGTAATAAAATATATGAGAAAAATAAAATGTTAGTATACATCATAGATTTAGAGTTCTATTATACTCATTTTTTATTCAAAAATCAATTTACTACGCACACAACAAGTTAGCAAATATTTATTTTTTAAAATTGAGGATCTCATTTTCGTAAATTGTACAAGATCTCTTAAATCTTTGAACCACCCTTAATTTGGACCGAAAACTTAAGCTGATCAATAAACAATAGTTATAGAAAATAAAATGATTGAACTAGAAAGAAAGCGTGCCATTTGACTTGTGTTTCTGTACATCTCTCACTCTATAATAACATCTAGCAATATATGAGGCAGCAACCTCCATCACCTTCCACCATATATAAGTTCGAAGGAAAAATCCCTGGTTTTGGTGTGATGGGAAGGGCTCCCTGTTGTGATAAGGCTAGTGTGAAGAAAGGGACATGGTCACCTGAAGAAGATGCAAAGCTCAAACATTTCATAGACATGCATGGAACCGGAGGGAATTGGATTGCTCTCCCACACAAAGCTGGTATCTATTCTATATCACATTGGTGAGCTAAAAGGGTGTTTTCAACACCTCCTGATTGTGTTTGCTTTCTTGTTTAGGACTTAGGAGATGTGGGAAAAGTTGCAGATTAAGATGGCTTAACTATCTCAGGCCAAATATTAAGCATGGAGATTTCTCTGAAACTGAAGACAGGATCATCTGCACTCTCTTTGCAACCATTGGTAGCAGGTATACACACATACACGTACTAATCATATTTCTTAAACTTGATTTTCGGTCTTTTTTCTTGGCTTTACTATCTTCTCTAAACATGCTTGTTTCGTGAGATTTTTTTTGAACAATTCCTACTTAGAGGGAGGGGAAGGGGAAATTTGCTCCTACTGAGTCTAGAGCCCACAACCTAAGAAAAAAGAAAGATGTCAACTGAGAGCTTTTAACAACTTGCTCTAGAGATTGTTGATTGTTTCCTGAGAAATTAACTTCCTTGTTCCAAGAAAATCTTAACTTTAGATATTTTTTTTCTTTGGGTTAATTACACTAGACCTCTCAAACTATGACTCACATTCTAAATAGCTTATTATATCAATTAGTTCATCCCATCAGCCTAACTATCAGCTTAGGCATTAAATACTAATTTAGATATGATGTCTTTCAATAATATGCCGGCTAAAATGATTAAAAAATAAAATAGAAAAACATTCTAAATAAAATTAAAATGTACCAGAAAAATAACGAAACAATGAGAAACTAAAAAACTAGAAAACGAAATACCAAACTAGTAAAACATGTCCAGTGAACTGCAACGGTAGGGATGAGATGAAACAATAAAGAAAGGAAGCATGAAATAGAACTCTTTGTCTCTATCCACCTACACACTTAGGGATAGAAGTAGGAGTGGCAAACGAACTACAAAAGGGGATCAAACTGCTGATAGACCACCGATAACTGCAAATTAGAGCCGAGTGTCAATGAGAAAACCATCCACGAACGTAAACTTACCATAAAGATGGGTGAAAACGTGTCATAAGGTAGAAGCGTGCCACAAAATATATAAAAACTAGTAGAAAGCCCAAAACATAAAAACAAGAACTGAATATAAAAAATTAAGAAGAAAAAAATACCAACAATCAATGACTAACATTAAGGCTGGTGTTACCGTCGACTAGCCAAAAATGAAAAAGATGGAGGGATAAAAGGAAAAAGAAAAGGAGAAAGCCCTATAAATTCTAACTTAAGTTATATTGTATGCTTGTGTTGATTTAGATCTGATGTTTAACATACCTAAAACATATTGATCAAATTTTTAGCGTGTATCTAATTAAAAAAGAAAAGAAATAGCCCTCATATAATAACACTGGTTTAAAACTTAAAGATTAATTTAAAATTTGAACTATACAGGTGGTCAATTATAGCAGCTAACTTACCAGGCAGGACTGATAATGATATCAAGAACTATTGGAAAACAAAGCTGAAGAAGAAGCTCTTTGGCATAGTTCCCCAAAGACCTCTTCACATTCACCATGCCGATGCCGGTTTCTCATCTCTTCTTCAAGTTCAACCAACGCCATCTACATTACTCCACAATTGCAGCAACAACAACATAAACCAGACACCAGCTACATCTTTTTCAGGCCTTGGAACATCATATTCCTCAGGTTTTTCAAACACAACCACTACTTGTCTAACAGCTGCATCAGTTTTTCAATCACGGCAAAATCGGAGTTCTTCCGATGGCGATGGGAGTTCCTGCAGCCAGTTCTGCCGGAGCAAAGACTCGGAGTTCAACTACGGTGGTGCCCGAGGTGGTAATGGTGAACAACAAATTGGCAATGTGGACAGTTATTTCTACAGTGAATTAGGTGATGAGAAGCAGAAGCTTATAGCCTCGACTGAGGATATTGCCAACGGATTATTGGGTTCGCACTATTCGACTTTGGATTCGTTTTTTTAACTTATGGACGGGAAATTAAGATTATTTAATTATAATTTTAGTGAATACAAAGGATATGGAAAATTAATGTAAAACGGACATGAATATTATTAAAAAAAATAATGTAATGCTGTTATGTGAGTAAAATCAAATGGATACTGTTAATATGTAATTATAGGAAGTAAAGATTATTTAATTATAATTTTAGAAAAAAAATACATATGGCTCATTATTTTCATTGAATTTAGAAATATATATATGTTAATTTGACCATTGTGCATTTCTTTTGGGGAATTTACTGGAAGCTGTCAACTTTTCAAGGGCCAAACTTGAAACAAATTGCAAACAACTATTTTATCCAATTTTTAATTAATTTCTCATTTCTAAATGTTTTTTTTAATTTAAATGAAATTTCATTTGTTAACTCAAATTGAGTTGGGACGGTCGTTCTCGTAATTAACCTTTGCAATTATCCGATTTAGATTAATCGATCAACGAGTTAAATACATGCAATTATACAACAACAAAAATATAAACTAATAATATGCTAAATGTAGGCACGTTAAGCCAAAATTACTATATATTACAATAAGTTACCATTAGATTTTGGTCAAAGTTGATTATTGCTTGATTTTAACGAAATGAGAAGTAAAACATATTAATTTGGTCGAGAATTGTGTGTTGAATTTCTACATCGAGAGAAAGCTTGGTTTCAATTATATATCATTTTTTTTCATAAATGCTATTTAATTTGGTTGACAATAAGCTGCATGAGACGTGCGAAACAGTTTGAATTATTCAAGTTTGGCTTGGAGAGGCACAAAGTCTAATTAAAAAAGGTAAAGTTCGCAAATAGTAACCGAACTTTGGTCAATTATTTAATTTAGTAACCAAATTTTTAATTGCTTCAATGCTATTATTAAACTTTTAGTTTTGATTCAATGTTATCATTGTCCTGTTAACCGCCGTTAACATCTATTAAAATATTTGGTATAATAACACATTTAGTCCTTCATGTTTGCACATTCAACAATTTAGTACTAATTCGAGAAAAATAATAAATTTAACCCTCATTATCCACACATTATTTTAATTTGGCCTATTTTTCACTTTTCTGTCTATTAGGAGTTCTGTCTAAAGCAATGTTATCAAAACCAAGCATTGGAATCTGATGGGGATTATTGGACAAGTTTTTGTCTTCTGGAAAGTTCGGGGGCTTTCATAACTATTGTTGTTTCCATTGCCACTGGTACTTGCTCCATCCAAAGATTTTTTCAGCTTTAATCTTTTAGGAGTCGAAAAACCAAAAATAACTGATGCCGGACTTGGTGTTTGAAGATGGAGATGATGAATCAATAGCTCAAACAGTTTATCTTCAAACTAAATTTTTTAGATTTTGCATCAAAACCCCACCAAGAATCAAGCAGAAATAGCACCAAATACTTAAGAAAAAAGTAAGAAAATATACCAAATTTCAGGCAACTAACAAATCATGAAATCCAGTACAAGAGAAAAAGAAGAACTTTCAAAAGATCCCAACTACCAATAAACATTCCTCATTACAATCTAACCCAAACAAGTTAACACTTTAAGCAGATCATAAAAGGTTCACATAAAAGAAAAAGCTTACCACTTTATGTAAAACCAAGTGCATATGTGTGAACTATCGGCAACTTTGAAGATGACAAATTGAATTAAAAACACAACTAAAAATGTGAAACTAAAACATTAAAAGAAGAAATAAAACCCACCCAGATTTCAAGGCTTTAGGACTAAGATCTTTGAAATTTTTTGTAAATGAAAAGTTATGACATTGGTGTTTTTTGTTATGTAACCTTCAGAAGAATCATATCTAATCTTCTTTGCATTTGAAATCTATGTTTGTGCAATAGTGTTTTGTCTTATTGGTCTTTTGTCAGATCAATATACCGAACACCAATCTTGTTGCAGCAAAAAAACATGACTCGCCAGTTACCAACCATGTTCCAATAAGGGTTTTGAGTTTAGGGATTAGTGTTTATGATTTAGGGTTAAATTATTATATTTATTAGTTAGAGTTTAGGGTTAAATTATTTTTAGTTAAAAATAGTGAATAATGAGGGTTAAATTTATTATTTTCTCAAATTAGGATTAAATTGTTTGAATGTACAAACATGAAGGACTAAATGTGTTATTATACCATATAGTTTAATAGATGTTAACTAGACTTAACTGTCAGTGGTAACATTGAAGTAAAATAAAAAATTTAATAGTAATATTAAAGCAATTGAAAGTTTGGTTATCAAATTAAATAATTGACCAAAGTTCAATTACCATTTGTGAATTTTACCCTTAAAAAAATAAAGCACAAATGCCCCATATTTTTCCAATTCTTTCAATGTCGTGTTTGTACTTTGTAAACGTTTAATATGCTCTTTATATTTTGTTTCCGACATTCAAAATGGCCCCGACACTAATGTTGTTAGCCGGTGATGTAGGACACGTGGACCACTAACAACATGCCACATGGCTCTTTGGTCAAAAAAGTCAAACAAGTCAGCTTGAAGAGCACCATAGTAATTATTTTGTTTAAGGGTTTAAAAAATTAAAAAGAAATTTATTTATTTTTATTAGAAACACGACACATTTATGGTAAATTGAAAGCTAATAATGAAATAAAAAAAAAGCATTCCACTTTTTTCTTTTCATTTTTGTTCTGAAGACGTTAACTCTTCACGTTCTCCTTTTCGTTTGTTTTTGGATTCCCTTTTTATTTTTGTTGAAAATTTCTTTATTTCCTTCAAATAATTAAACAACAGTCGATTGAGATTCACTACTATTCCATTAGGATTACTGAAGTGTTCAGTTGAAGACATGCGTTTGAAGAATCTTAGGGTAAGACATTTGGCCATCTATGTATGTCTTTTTAAGTTTATTTTTGAACCGTTCGCTTTTAAACCATTTGAGCATCGAAAAAATATAGTTTTAGTTGTTTGAAAAAAAAAAGAATTTTAATTTATTTGGAAAAATCTTGTTTGATCATCGATGCGATAAAGTAAAATAGTACATTTAATTTCTTTTTCTGATAAGAACTCCGATTTATATTATTTTTTTATAAAGATTGTATTAAATAACCTTATACCATTGATGAAGAACTAACTTGGTTTTGTTTATTCTTCATTTTTTTCAGGCTATCTTCTTTGTGCTAAGGGTGAAAACGGAGATAGGTTTGTATATCTTTAAAAATCCGTTTGATTGTATGTTCCTTACTTCCTTTTTTTTTTTTATCATGTTATAAATTGGTTTAATGACAAGTTTGTTCTAATATTATTTGTTTGAATCTAGTTGCGAATGGTCTACACGAAACTTCCTTTGTGCATGGATTTAGATGATACATTTGTCGAAAATCCTAATATGGATTGTGGGTGGAGATGTTGTGGTGTGGGCAATGGACCCTAATTTTGTGTCACATGGTCATAGATGGAATCGGGATTAGGGGTTGGGGGTTAATTTAAATATTTAAAAAGTGAAGGGACAAATGTTTAATTAATCTATTTTTTTAATCTACATTATAAAGATAAAAAAATGGAGTGAGGGGGGGCATGAGCCCCTCCCAGGCCCATGTCCCTCTGTCCCTGCACATGACAATTATTTTTAAAACAGTAGTAGAAACAAGGTTTAGGGGTGTTAAAGTTTATTATTATTTAACATCATGTGCAATGTTAGGTGATGGTTTAATGTTGTGTTGGGATAAAAAATCCTTTACTAACCTAATAGGTCATTGGTTAGCTAAAAGGAAGATGATTCTATCTGTATAACACTGTGTTGAAGTCCCTAATATTAGTAAGCCCTCATTTCCACTGTTAGCGCCAAATTTGGTATACGTCGAGTAAGATAATAGGAATAACATTGTTAATGAGGACAAAATAGTAAGTAAAATGAAGTGGTTAGTGAGGGATTGAATAACATCAGTTTCAGTGGATCCATTGAAGTTAATAGTGAGTTTGATGAAGTAAATATAAATGAAGTAGATGAGGGTTTATCTTCAAGTGTTGAGAGAGACAATTGACTAAAATGAGTCGAGAGAGTTGAAGATGAACCATCTCGGGAAGATGAAGATGAACCATCATGGTATTGTGAATGAAATAAATTGGGTTGAAAAGGTCGCATTCATAATAGTTTCTACAGTACCCGATTCAGATTAATCATTCAATGAGTTGGATACCGATAGTTATACCATAAAAATGGGATGTTTTCATGCGGATGCCTTTTGAAGCCTGGTTGATGGCCAATTTGCGGGTAAGGGGTGATTTTGCAATATCTGGTATTAATTGGAACACCCTCTTCCCTACAATTGTTTGGCAACTATAGAAGCGACGTTGTAGTGTGTTGTTTGATGAACACTTTGCCGAGAAAGAGGACTTATTGTTTCGATCGTGTCGCTTGGCCGAGGAGTTTGATTTTAGTCTCCATAATGCTAGAGGGAGTAGTCGTCCTCAAACTGTGACTCTTGAAGATATGCGTTAGCAAAGGCCTTAATGCGGTTGGGTCAAGGCGAATGTAGATGGGGCGTGTTGCTTGTAGAGTCACGAGGCAGCCGCGGGTGGTGTGCTCCGGGACGACAACGGGTCATGGCTCTTTGGTTTCACTAAAAATCTGGGTAGTTGTTCGATTCTAATGGCTGAATTTTGGGCTGTTTTCATCATGCTTTCCCATGCGTGGCGTATGGGCTTTCGTCGGCTCGAGCTTAAATCAGATAATGTTGAAGTGGTTTGACAGCTTAACCTCCGTGTCGCCAACCCTGCGAATAACCTGCTGGTGGAAGAGATCCTTCAGGTGAAAATTAACTATATCCGACATGAATGAAGTGGCAGATAAGCTGGTTGCTTTGTCGCGGGGGCATCCGATAGGGGAAGTTACCTTTGCTGAGCCACCAGTTCAAGTGTTGCCGCAGCTCATTAGAGAGCAACAAATTGTGTCGCCAGTGATCCATATCTCGAGGACTCCTACTTGGGAGTTCCATGAAGCTAGTCTAACCGATGCTTCCCAGCGTGAGGACCCTAGTGGCTAGGGTCGGGTGCACTATGTGTTTAACCTGGGGCGGGTGTGTTTATTTTCTTGTTTGGAGTTTGTCTTTTTGTGATTTCTTGTCGGGTGCGATCTCATAGTTGTTTCTGTAATTACTATTATATTTATTTTTTCCTCCTTTAAGATTAAGGAGGTTTTTAACTTGATATTTTCTCCTTTTATAAAAAAAACAAAACAAAACAAAAATTGATCCTATAAGAGCAAAAAGAAAAAGAAGAAATCCCAATCCCCCAAACAAACCCAATCCATGGGAAAAGCTTTTCAGCCCAATTTTATTTGTGCCAAAGGCCCTAAGGACCCGCAAACATGGCTACTCTCCCTTCTCTTGACTTCAAAACTCAACTTTTCCACATTTAACACATTTTATTTGGTTAAAAAGTAGAGTGATATCATTACATGACTAAATGATAATGGGATAGATAGTGCAAATAGAAACAGTGAGGAAGTTTTGTTTGGTTTAACCTTCAACGCATTGACTGATTAATTTGGATCGGACATTTCAGAGGTTATTATGAGAGCGATCTTCCCAACTCAATTTGTTTCATTCACAAGGATAAAATTTGAACTCTTGACCTTGCTTAAGGGATCTAAGATCTTATTCTACTAGACCAACTATTAGTAAATGAGGAAGCATATTTTGATTGGTGTGAAAATTTGGTGTATGCTTTTTGTCCGTATATATTTGTTGGATTAAGGGTATATCATACTTTACCTAAGGTCAAAGGCATACATACCAGGGAAAATGTCACAAACATCTACAAAACACTCCAAGGGATATATAATCATTACTCTGTTAAAAGCTGGTAGATGTTGGAGAACCAAACCCAGAAACTATATATACATATATTGATGTTATATTAGTGTAGTTTTGCATATTATAAATTTAAAATCGTATTTCTGAGGGCAAATCAACATATATCTGTCGGCAACAGCAACAGCAACAGCAACAGCAGAAGAAATTGCAGTGGGAATATTGTTGTCAAAGTGCATTACACAACAAAATAATTAAACAAACAAGGAAAGTGCATGCCTTCATGGCTCATGCCTCTTTTCTTTTTGCTCCAAATGCTTCTTTGGACCGACTCACTTTCTCTATCCCACACTTTTGCTTTTCTTTTTTTTTTTTCCTTTTCCTTAATTCTTTTTGCGTTTGCATTACATCAATATATTACCTTTCTCCGAAATTATGTTTAGATACATCATCGGTTAGTTGTTCGATCAAGTTGAGTTGGATAAAAAAATTGAGTTATTTCGTTTATTAGTCCTATTTTACGATTTAAATTTTATTTAAAAAAATTTCGAATCGAGTAGAGTTTTTGAGTTTCTGTACAAATTTAATTGTAATTATTTATAATGTTATAGCACATATTGATTTCAATTTTAATGGCTTTCTATATCCACTTATGATATACATATATATTTCTTTATATTTTCACATGTGATATACATAACATATCATGCAGAATTGACAGACTCGACTCGAACTTGAAAAGTGATCAACTAATTACTAAAAATTTCGAGTTATTAAAATTTTCATTTTATAACTCAAACTTTATTTGAAATATTTTAAAGTCGAGTTGAGTTTATAAAATTACGTGTCGAGTCTAAACAAGTCGGTTTTTTCGCAACGAGTCGAGTCGAATAATTCAATTTATTTTAGTCAAGTCGAGTTTTGCCCACCCATACATAGATCATGCGTAATTTTGGATATTTCAATAAGAGCGATAATATAGGGACTCCAAGAAAAAGAGGGTCCAAAGTAAGTTAAGTTAAATACTTATAAGTGAAAAGAAAAAGATTAGTTCTAAACTAGTGATAAAGCACATGAGGATAACACACGGGCCAAGCGAGTTAAATACTTCCTGGATTTTGAGTCATGTTAGACTACCTTTTTTTTCTTCCAAAAGTTAGTCTATATCATACACAACAAGTTAACAAATATTTTTTTAATTAAGGACCTCATTTTAATAAATTACATATGACATTTTAAATCTTTGAATCGTTACTGCCTAGATCTATACGCATACAATGAACTACATGTTGTCATTTGTTAAGATATAAAATTATAAGTATTTGCTTTTAAGGTTTATATATAATGTATAACAACGTGATTCAAATATGAATACTCCTTTTACAAATCTTAGTGTTACCATATATGCAAATTTTCATATTTTAAAATGTCTTCTCTTTTCCCCGATGAGTTTTGGTAAAACTCAAACGATGATGGCAGTTCCATCAACTATTTCACTATCCATAAAATCAATTATATATATTAAGGTTTAAACTTTAAATCATTAATAGCTTACCGAAAGGATCTTGTCTATAAAAAAAACAATCAGACCAAACTAAACGATTCCTACCAAATGTAGAATTCTTTGTATTACCAACAGATATTTCTCCTATATGTCCCCCGTAGAATGATTTTGACATAAGATGCTTTAAGCTGTAAATTCAATAGCACATGCATCGCAAACTCTTTTTTTTTTCTAGACTCAGTACCAAGTCATTGAAGACGTTACCCACAAATCTTTTCAGCTTTTTTTGTTTTGAGGTTTTCGGTTTCGGTCCCATTTCGGGTTATATCAAACATTATTGTATTAGATAGGGCCTTTGCTTTTAGACTTTGGTTGCCTCAAACACTAGTTTTCACATGCTTCTGCTTGATTCGGACGTCTCATATTTGACTCCCACTCATCTTTATTAAAGTTGTGTTTTTATTGTCTTAATCAATTGGAAAAATGGAAAACTACTCTTCAACTTATGAATTATTTGAATTCGAATATTATTAAAGAAAGAAATAATGATGGTAATATAGAACAACTAAAAATTGTTTGCAAAATATCTTAAACGTGTTAATGAAATTAAAAATTACTTTTTTATAATTATTATAGTAAAGTTTTTATTTCATAAACGGACATGCACTTAAATTGTATTTAATAAATAAATCATTTTTTTTATCATAGTTTTCTCTTCGAAGTGTTTCTCTAGCAATTCTTCAAGAGAGTAACCTCTAACGGCAGTCTTAGTGTCGCGGTCTGACTTTTTGTTTGTTTTTTTTTTTTAATTTTCAAATATGAATTTCCTTGTTTTGGATTCTTCATTTTTCACGCATCTTGTTGCATTTGTTCTTATGCCTCTATGATACAATTTATGTTTGTCTTGTACACGATTTTCTTCTATCTTTATGATAGCTTGACATTCGTGCAGAGGACATCACGAGACATCCTCTTATCAGAGAAGGTCGATAGTCTAGTATGTTTAGATTCTTTTTTGGTAGTTTGTCGATGCAATCAGAACTGTTAGCGAAGTAATCTACAAGATTAATCTTCTCGATCTCCACTCCTATATCAATATAAAGTCTAGTTAGATAGATACATGGAGATTTCAGTGATAGTTGTTAGATTTTTATGGAAGATAAATGATGTATTCAAGGGAAAGTTCAATTTTTTTTCTTCTTCATGCCTTTTGAATTTCCATGCTTTATTTTCTTTCTTCATGAGTTTTAATGGTGGACATGGTCCTCACTGTTGTCTTTATGATTGAGTGTGTTGTATTTTTTGTATCTTTCTTTACTTTTAATGAAATCCAATTTCTTGCTCTTGATCGAAACAAATAATTAAAATGTGACAATTTTTTAAAATTTAAAAAGTTGTTTATTAAATGTTAATGTTAGACAGTAATTCTAATTCTAATTAATAATAAGAATGCGGTCTTACATAGTTCTATTGGTTGAAGATAAAAAAGAAAGAAATATGGCTTGACTTAGATAATATTTTGTGTTATGAATATCTTTATTTATGGTGAATATCTATTTATTAAATGAGACTTTAATGTACTTTATTATTAGGGTTTAATACCTATTGGAATTAGGGTTTTTATCTTATGCCTATAAATATAGAGTTTGGAGAAAGCATTGTATAGAACACTACATTGAGAATATAATGCAAGTCTCTCTTTGTCTCTCATCTTTGTTCTTGTTTATCTCTCTTGTTCTTCTTTACTTTATTCACAACACGTTATCAGCACGATCTCACTCAATAACTGTGGTTCTTGTCGGCAATTCTCGAAAAAGATTTCAACAAGATATTGGTGATTACATCTACCGTATATTCAACTTAACTTAGAAATCATGGTATGTTTTCTTATTTATATATCTATATAGTGGTTGGTTAATCACTCTTATATTAAGGTCAGTGTATTTTGATTTATAATTAATTTGATTATTATTTTGTTCTAATATTCAATGATGTTTTATTGCACCGAGTTTATATATATAACTCCAAGAATAAATATCCAGCCTTCAAAGAAACCTAAGGGATCAACTTAGTTTGAAAACTATGGTGATAGAATGACCAACCGCTACTTTAAGGAAAATGAAGAAAGCGGTGGATTGGATATGCCACTTGACAGTGATGTTTTTCGAGTTCCTCGGGCTATATGAACATCAACAATTTTTTCCATTTACTTTTGCTTTATATAATAAATATATATATATATATATATATTTAAGTTTAGTTTTTATTATTATTTTTCTGAATTTGGAGTTTTTATTTTTAAGGCTCATATAACATCATGTTGAAAAGGTGCGATTGTTTCATGGGTCATCGACGATGAACAAGGTTCCAGTACGGTTCTTTATTGGATTGAAAATCTCAATCAAAATAAAAAGACCGAAGGCAAATTCAGTACCTATAAGTTTTTTATTTGGTGTCTTGATTTTTAAGTATGGTAAGTATTATATATATTAGTTGATCAATTATTCTTTAATAGTATGACTGTTATAAAGTCTATATTTGCTTGAAAGCAATAATTCTTTTGCGTAGAAAAACTCGACTATAGACTTCTCTGAAGTTCAAGTTACGAAAATTCATCTTGATCCAAGAATTTTTATGGGAGGCATTCCTTGAAGTGAATGCAAGCATGATGTTTATTTCATGAGATTATTAGATTTGTTTCATTCCCTAAAGTGAATGCAAACATAATAATTCACTATATGGTTAGTGAATAAAACTCAGCTATGTGAATGTTTCAAATTAAATTGAATTTTTTTGTCAGAGTATCACTGATGAGAATATGTTAGAAAAAAATAGTCCATTTTTCACGCAATTAATGTTGTCCTACAGACACAATATCGTGAAAAAAGGTTTTAAAGACTTATTGGCTCCGCTCCATTTCCTGAAGTGAATGAGATACTTTATAGCAGAAATAATAAATGTCACATTAGCAATTGTGATCGTGATTGAGGCCATAAAAATAGACATGGATAAGATAACCATTTTAAGAATGCTTATACCCACCAAAAGTGGGATTATAAGGATGAAAAGAGTGATGAAGATCATATTAAAATCTATATGTTATCAATGCGATGATACAAATTATTGGTCTCGTACTTGTAAAACGTCGAAGCATTATAGATCTTTATCCACAATCATGAATGATAAAGGAAAGAAAATATAAACAAATATTGTTTATGAAAATGGCGAAAATAATTATGGCACTATTGGTCCAAATTATTTGGATGTTGATTTCCTCATAACCCTTGAAGGGAATAATTTGCCTTTTTATTTTCTTTTCTTATAATCTCTAATTGATCTTTTAATTTATTTTGTTTTATGTTAATTTGTTTTACATATTATTTATTTACGTTTTATATTATATATATATATTTAAATATTTATTTATTATCCTTTGAAGAATATGATTACTTTCAAAATAAAATATGCAATTAAATGTGACCATTTATACTTAGCAGACATTGCAAGCACGCATACTAAAGCATACGAAATATTTTTCCATTTAAATGCAAAGAAAAATTGAGTACTGTATCTCAGAGTAGTAAAATATCAATGCTCTGGAAGAGTAATAAATTCTTGAGATATTATCTTTGATAGATAATCGATTTGGTATGTGCTACATTCAATATTTTTCATTCCTCGAAGTGAATGAAACAAAGCACATACTGAAAGGTGCATAGCTATGCATATTTTTCCTATTTAAAAATGAAAGGGAATAATACAAGTACTATATCCGAAAGTATTGATATCATAGGAGGTTCTGAAATAGAAAATATATTATGGTCAAATGGAGCTGAATTCCATAATCATAATGCGTTATACTCTCCAAAGTTACAAAAAAAAAACTTATTGAGTTTTAAAGATATTAACAGAAATGAATATCATATTCAGACTATTAGTCAATGAGATCTGAATATCTACATATTATGAGTATAACCCAAGACAATAAGAAAAACTTGAGAAAATTACATGCATTGTCATCCGGATTGTATTACACAAGAATTAGTACAAATTAAAGTTCATGCTATTGTAAACCAGAAGTTTATTGATACCTTTATTATTTGGCATGACCGGTTAGGTCATCATGCTTCAATTATGATGCGAAAACTTATTGACACTTCATGTGGTCATTCATTGAAGAACTAACAGATTCTTCAAAGTAATATTTTTCATGTGATGCTTGCTCTCAAAGAAACTAATTATTCAACCATCATCAACTAATATAGATTATGAATCTATTAATTTTTTGAAATGGATACAAAGTGATATATATGGTCCCATACACCCTCCTTATAGACCATCTAGATATTTTATGATTTTAATCGATGCATCGAGTAGATGGTCACATGTATCATTGTTATCAACTCGCAACTTGGCATTTGCGAGGTTACTTGCCCAGTTCATTAAATTACGAGCATATTTTCCAGATTACCCTATAAAGATAATTTATCTTGATAATGCTGGTGGATTTACTTCTCAAGCTTTTGATGATTTTTGTACGTCAATTGGAATAAGTGTTGAACATCTTGTAGCTCATGTTCGTACACAAAATGGTCCTCCGAAGTTATTCATTAAATGACTTCAATTAATTGTGTTGAGCTCGAATTCCTTCAACCGAGTTGCTTGCCAAGTGGTGGAGAAGTTGATTTTGGGTGTTAATGGTGGGAAGTAAAAAGATAAGAACAATGGACACAATGGTTTATAGTGGTTCAAGCTTCTAACAAGCTCTACATCCACTACCTTAGCTCCTCACTAAGGATTTCCCAAATCCACTAAGATTTCTTCCCCTTTTAACAAGGCTTAGGAGGCAACCTTTACAACCTAGACTCAATTACCAAGTCTAGCATCCAAAGCTTACAACCCAAGCTTTGGGAATCCTCTCAAACAAAGAAATAAAGCAAACAAAGAATCCTCTCTACAAGGTATATGTTTGCACTCTTTAAGCACTCACCCAAATCCTAAAACACTTGAGCAAATATAAACATTTAGAGCTCACAAGTGTTGTCTATACAAGAATGGAAAATTTAAGCATTAAGACAAATTTTCATCATAATGTCATTGACTTGAGGATCATTAGTTGTTGCTGAACCTTGAAGGGTCCTTATATACTCCCCATTGAGTTTCTAGCCGTTGGAGACTGTTGGGATTGAATTGGAGTCGTTTGAGGCTTTATTTCCCGCAATACAGTTTTGGTGCTATCCATATCGGTACGCGTGTACCTGTATCGGTACAGCTACTAGCCATTACGCTCAGTCTTGCTAACCGTATCAAAACACCTTGAGCCGTATCGGTATGCCATGTCGATACGCCTTGGCCTGTTTGGAAAACCGTATCGGTACGCCATGGTCTGTTTCTGTACGCCCTGTAATTTAAATAGATGTTAGGAAATAGCCGTTGGGGAGGTTGAAATCTAGATCGGTACGCGGGTGGGCATATCGAAACGATCCACACTCCGTATCGGTACGCCTAAGGGTGTATCGGTACGGGTTTTGGTTACTGAAAAAATACTGTAGCTGAAACCCTTCGACCATATCGATACAGGGTATACCGTACCGATACGCATGTGTTGAAAACGTTAGTTTAGCTACTTTAAAGCATTTAAAGCATTTCCAAAATCTCTCAAAAACTTCTCAAACTTATTTTCAAGTTGTTTGGACTTAAAACCAGTTTTGAAATGTTTTCAATTTAGTCCAAAACTATTTTTCAATTATTATATCAAAACATAAATCCTAACAATCTCCCCCTTTTTGATATAATAAAACCAACTTGAAAAATTGTTTTTGAGATTCTCCCTTAATAAAAATAAAATTTGAATAAGAGATTGATTGTTAAAAATCTTATAAGCTCCCCCTTATTCATTTGAAAAATCAAATTTTCAAAGCTATCTCTCCCCCTTTTTGTTATATCAAAAATGGTTTAAACTTTAAAGACCAATAATAATGGAGAGTTTAAAAAAATTTGACAGAAATTAGTTTTGTTTTAAAATAGGCTCCCCCTTACTCAAGCAACATTCAAATGTTAGTCCAACATATATGATAATTAGTTGAATTAAAATAAATAACTCAAAAAAATTCAAATAATTTTACCACACTTGAATTAAAAGGAGGATGTGAAGCCTTCCTTCTTCAAGCGTTCTTCCTTGTGTATATAGAGCTCCTCCTCAATTTCATCACTTTTGTGGATCAAAGCTCCATCACACCTACAAAAGACAATCATTTGATTTTTGGTATGCAAATTGCTTTGGATCCATGGGCATTAGTAGCACATAATTTAGTCCCCTTAGGAATCTATTTTTCAATTTCATCATTTTTAGTTGAAGTAATTAGTCATTGTGGGACCCAAATACTTCTAAAAACTTTTCCATTCAAAAATATAGGGGCACTAGATTGTCTTTGATAAAAAATTGATTTTCCTAAATTGTTTTTCTTTTCAAGCTCTTTGGAAATCAAATCTTTTTCTTTCTTAAAATCATCAACTTCCTTTTGATGATATTTTTCTAAATTTTGAAGCAAATTTTGTAAATTTAAAACTTTAAGTTCAAAATCTTTTAATTTTGCTTCAAGTTCCAAATTGGTTTTTAAAAGCAAATCATTTTCGATTTTCAATTTTGAAATCATCTTTTTATTTTTTAAAAATGAAGCCTTGAATTCAAAAACAAATTTTTCATAGGCTTCTTGTAACTCATCAAATGTATAAGAATTTGAATTTGAACAAGATGAGTTAGAAGTTACCCCCTCCCTCTTGGAAGGTCATCATGTATAGGTGGGCTACTTCATCCTCATTTGTGGAGTCTACATCACTCCATATAGCCATAAATGCTTTCTTTGATGATGATCCCTTCATGTTGAAGTGAGGGCAATCGGATTGGGTATGCCTCGTTTTCTTGCATTTCGATCACTTGGGGGAATCCACCATCTTCTTCTTCGATTCATGCTTGGATTCATCTTTGTTGCTCTTCATGAATCGGACTAATTCCTTGAAGAGATAGGATATCTCTTCATCTTTACTTTCCTCCTCACTTGATTCTACTTGTTGGCTTGTGGAGGGTTGTAGAGCAATGATGTTTACATTGATTCCTTGCTCTTAGATTGTCTTCTCATTCTCACTTCTCAAGGGTAGAGACATCATCTCATGGGTGAGAAGAGATCCTACGAGCTCTTCAAGTTTGAGCTTCTTCACGTCTTTGACTTCAATGATAGCCATCTTCTTGCTCTCCCATGATTCGGGAAGTGAATAAATCAGCTTCTGAACAAGTTTTTCTTCCAGAATCTCTTCTCTAAGACTTTTGAGTTGATTGACGATTGTAGAGAACCGGTCGAACATGCTCTTGATGTCTTCATATGGGTCCATATTGATGTTTTCGTATTCGAAGTTGAGTAGACCAATCTTTGTCTCCTTCACCTTATTTGTCCCTTCATGGATTGCTTCAAGTTTGTCACATAACTCCTTGGCACTCTCACAAGAAGATACATTTGTATACTCTTTCAGGCCCAATGCACAAAATAGAATATGCAAAGCCTTACAATTTAGCTCCATCTTCTTGCGATCTTCCGCGTTCCACTCTGCCTTACTCCGATTTGGCACGAATAGTCCATCTTCAACTATGTCCCAAAGACGATAGTATTTTTTTCTTCATGAAAAACATCATTCTATACTTTCAAGAAGTATAGTGATCATCGTTGAAGAATGACGGTTTGTCGATGGATAACGCCATGGAAGCCGATTGACTTGTTTGTTAATCGAGCTTGCCGGATCACCTCAATACCTTCTCGATTGAGCCTCACTCTGATACCAATTGTTGAGCTCAAATTCCTTCAACCGAGTTGCTTGCCAAGTGGTGAAGAAGTCGATTTTGGGTTTAATGGTGGGAAGTTAAAATATAAGAACAATGGATACAAGGATTTATAGTGGTTCAAGCTTCTAACAAGCTCTACATCCACTACCTTAGCTCCCCACTAAGAATTTCCCAAATCCACTAAGATTTCTTCCCCTTTTAACAAGGCTTAGGAGGCAACCTTTACAACCTAGACTCAATTACCAAGTCTAGCATCCAAAGCTTACAACCCAAGCTTTGGGAATCCTCTCAAACAAAGAATCCTCTCTACAAGGTATATGTTTGCACTCTTTAAGCACTCACCCAATCCTAAAACACTTGAGCAAATATAAACATTTAGAGCTCACAAGTGTTGTCTGTACAAGAATGGAAAATTTAAGCACTAAGACAAATTTTCATCATAATGTTGTTAACTTGAGGATCATTAGTTGTTGCTGAACCTCGAAGGGTCCTTATATACTCCCAATTGAGCTTTTAGCCGTTTGAGACTATTGGGATTGAATTGGAACCGTTGGAGGCTTTATTTCCCGCAATAAATACAGTTCTGGTGCTGTCCATATCGGTACGCGTAAACCCGTATCGGTACAGCTACTAGCTGTTACGCTCAGTCTTGCTAACCGTATCAAAACACCTTGAGCCATATCGGTACGCCATGTCGATACGCCTTGGTCTATTTGGCAAACCGTATCGGTACGCCATGGTCTGTTTCGGTATGCCCTGTAATTTAAATAGCCGTTGGGGAGGTTGAAATCTGGATCGGTACGCGGGTAGGCGTATCAAAACTATCCACACTCTGTATCGGTACGCCTAGAGGCGTATCGGTACGGGTTTTATTTACTGAAAAAATATTGTAGATGAAACCTTTGGACCGTATCAATACGGGGTATACCGTATCGATACGCCTGTGTTGAAAACGTTAGTTTAGCTACTTTAAAGCATTTAAAACATTTCCAAAACCTTTCAAAAACTTCTTAAACTTATTTTCAAGTTGTTTGGACTTAAAACCAGTTTTGAAATCTTTTCAATTTAGTCCAAAACTATTTTTCAATTATTATATCAAAACATAAATCCTAACAAATTGCAAGATTGTTATTGATGAAGTCAAAACTTCTAATTTTTGCTTGAGGGCATGTCATTTTATATGCAACATCACTAATTCGCATCAAGCCTAAAAATTATCATAAGTTCTCCCCATTACAAATGGTTTTTGGTCAGGAACCAAATATTTCTCATCTTAAAATTTTTTAGTGTGCGGTATATGTTCTAATTGCTCCACCACAATGCACAAAGATGGGTCCTCAAAGGAGGTGGGGAATATAGGTCAAATTCAAACCCCCCTCGATTATTAAATATGTTGAGCTTTATACGGGGAATTCATTTACAACTCGATTTGCTAACTGTCGTTTTAATGAGTCAACTTTCCCAACATTAGGGGAGAAAATACATAGCTGGGAAAAGAAGTAAGTTGAAATGAATTTTCATTCTCTCATTTTGATCCACGTACTCAACAATGTAAACTAGAAGTTCAAAGGATAATTCATTTATAAAACTTAGCAAATCAATTGCCAGATGCTTTTGCTGACCCTAAAAGAATGACTAAGTCATATCACCTATGAATGTTGCGATTAAAATTGATGTCCTTGAATGAAAAACTCTAGTTTCTAATGATTCTAACTAATGCCTAGAGTGTGGTAGACAAGTAGGTTCCAAAGATAAAAACCCGTAAAAAAGAAAAGGAGCTATATCTTATGATGGTTTAATCGAAGAATCAACGAATTATGAAAATATCTAAAAGAGATTAAAAGGTCTCCAACAGAGATATTGTACATGACTCGGGTACTTGATAATAAAGAGATCTCAATAACTTATGCCATGTCTAGTAATAAGTGGAACTGAAATCAATCGACGTCAATAATACATTTGCATTCAATATAACACTAGAGATTTTGGATGATTATGTGGATCATGAACCATTGTCAATTGGACAATGTAAACAAAAAAAATGATTGGCAAAAATGGAAAGAGGCAATTAAGGTGGAACTAAAATCTCTTTCAAAATAGGAGAATTCAAACTTATAGTTTGTAAACTCATAGGTGTAAAACTCATGGGATATAAATGAGTCTTTGATAGAAGTAGAAATGAAAAAGGGAAATCGCGAGATATATAAGCTCGTCTAGTTGCACAAGGATACTCATAAAGACTTAGAATTGATTATGAGGAAATATACTCCTTGGTGGTGGATGGAACTACTTTTAAATTTTTTTACTCTGGCAATAAAAGAAAGACTTACTTTTTACCTAATGAATGTTGTTACATCCTATTTGTATGAGCCTCTTGATAATAACATTTACATGAAACTTTCGGAAGGATTTAGACTGCCATAAGCAGTTAATTCAAGTTCTCGAGAACATTATTCAATCAAATTGAACATATCTATTTATGTATTAAAATAATTTCGGCGCATGTTGTATAATCACCTCAGTGAATACTTATTAATGAAATGCTATAAAAATGATTCAATTTCCTCGAGCATTTTTTAAGAGGTTTAGCTCTGAATTTGTTATTGTTGTTGTGTATGTTGATGATTTGAATATCATTAGGACTTATGAAAAGATCTCCCTAACAATGAAATCCTTGTGCATCAATCGACATACAGAGAAAAATGTTTAAAGAGATTTTACATGCATAATGCACATCTATTGAGCACGAGGCAAAGCTAAAAAATAATTGTTATCCATCAAATCTTAATTGGTCTAGAAGTACTATCTAAGTGCTACAAGACCATTACTTTTTGATCTTTCAAAACTCGATGCCTCTCCAAATCACGCAAATAATTTTTATGAACGAGACAAAGTCGAAATATGTGTTTGGCTAAACATATCTAGAATATATGTGAATTGCTTAAGATGCAAGCTATCTTGTGTAGAGATAATGCAAAATTTATATCTCAATCAAAAGGTGGATATATCAAATGCGACAAAATGAAACATATTTCTTCAAAGTTTCGCCCCTCATGATCTCCAGAAGAATAGTATTCGATGAATCCTTTCAAGCAGTAATTTGAAAGATATATTCACTAGAACATAGTTTACTTCAACATTTGAAGATTATATTCAAGATTGAATTATGAAGATTCAAATATCTTATGTGATATTTTCATGAAAGGGAGTAAATACATGTTGCACTTTTTTTCTCTTAACCGAGGTTTTGTCCCAATGGGTTTTTCTGGTAAGGTTTTTAATGAGGCAACATGTTATGCGTGTCAAAGATATGTGTACTCATTTTTCCTTCACTAGAAAATTTCCCCATATGGTTTTTATCTTAGTAAGGTTTTAACGAGGCACATTATCTTCATGGATATCCAAAGGGGAGTGTTACAGATATCTTTATTTATGGTGAATATCCATATATTAAATGGGACTTTAATATACTTTATTATTAGGGTTTTGTCATAGAGGTTTTTATTTTTGGAATATAAGATTTAAAAGTACAGAAATTATGGAAATATTTGGAGACGGCGTCAAAAGAGATGACACCCGGAGGCCGGGATGACACTCACAGTAGAATACTGTAAAAATTTTAAAAACGGAAGATAGAGTCGCTACCGGCCACTTTGGTAGAACGGATACCATTAAAAATTAACCAAAGATTCAAAACGTTTGGGTTCGGGAGTCGGTTACGCGTGGGGAAGGATTAGCACCCCCACAACGTCCAAAATCAGTACCGCATTGACTAAGTGTTGTCATTGGAAGAAAATAAAAATTTTAATTTTAATTTAAAATTTAATCCCGAAAGGCAATCTAAAAATAATTCATAATAACATAATGTATATATATATGAATTATATAATACACAAATATTATATATTAAAATAAATATGAATTATATAATACACAAATATTATATATTAAAATAATACATAATAACATAATGTATATATATATATATGAATTATATAATACACACATATTATATATTAAAAACAATAATAATAATAATAATGTACATATATTTCATAATATGCTAAGTATAATACAATATACGTAGTATAGTAAATATATTAATATGATATAAAAATAGAAAAACTTTACAAATAAAAAAATACTATACGTTATACACATAATATATACTTAATAATATGCTAAATATATCATATACAAATGTAATATACATTGTATATAATACTATATACATAATAATATACTATATAAATATACTATACATATTATATTATTTACATATTATCTATATAAATTATAATAAATAAACAAGTAAAATAATAAAAACATATCGAATATATATAAATACCTAAATAAAGGGATAAAATTAAAGGAAATAAAAAATAGGGTAGAAATTAAATCAAAAATAAATTTCGGAACAAAATTAAAATATTTACAAGGTTCAGGGACTAAATCCATAATTACACCCTCGAATTAGGACAAGATTGAAGAGTGTAGAAAGTTTGAGGGACCAAAAACGTAAATATCCCATTATAGATTGATTAAAACTTAATCCAGGATCGAACTGAAAAGTTTTCAAAATGTCTAAGGACCACCGAGAGAAATAAACCATGCGACATACCCATTTTGAAAACATTTTTAGGGTGGAGGAACTGACCGTGTAATTTGACCATTGAAAATCTGATTAAATTTAATTTAGTGACTAAGTTGGAAAATATTTTAAAACTTTAGGGACTGTTGGAATGATTTACCCATGCAGAGAGGCTAAAAATAGTTTACCCTTTTTTTAAAAAATTGTGCGGATTCTCCTAGGGTTGGGTCACCACGCCAGTCGAGAGGGTTAAACGATGTCGTTTTAGGCCTTAAGGGCGGGCACCAAAACAATGCCAGTTTGGTGAGCGCTTAAATAGTTAGTTATCCCCAAAAAATTATTTTGTAGCTGATAAATAAAAAAATCAATGAGCTCTCCCTCATTCTCTCTGTTCTTTGCCTTGGCCGATCCAGGCCACCGCAGCGTGTCACCTGGACCAACGGTTATCGGCGGTGGTTGTCGTCGCCTTCGGCGATTGAAACTGCAAAAGGTCGCACCTCCTGACTCCTTTCGATGTGCCGAATCCAAATATGAAACCTGATTTTTACAAATAAGCCTCTAAACACGCATATCTGAGATAAAAATATATATATATTTTACCTTTTCGGTTTGGTTTCTCCTTCTTATATGTGTTTTTATTTTTTTTGGATGATAATAGACTAAAAAAGCTTTCTTTTATTTCCCCAAAAAATCCCCTTGTTACATTCAATTTTGGGGTTTAAATACCCGAAAAAGTTGCTTTTTGGTTTGATTTTATAGTTTTAATAATGTTTTCTTTTTGCATATCTGCAAGTGTCTTGGGTGGTGGCCAGGGCGGTGCGCGTGGCCAATGGCATCGCACGTGGTGGCCACACACGGGGGATGTGAAGGGACATGGGGCGGCGGCAGCAGAGCAAGTGGGTGTTAGTGTTTTAGGGTTTATTTTGTTTAAAATTGGGTTGGGTTGATGTAACCGGGTTGGGTATTCTGGTATTGGGTTTTTGGTATTTGGGTAAAGGGTTTCGGGCGTAGGCTTAATTAGGTACTGGGTTTGTAATAATGTGTTGAATTTGATGTTGTAATAATAATAGACTAGTATTTTAAAATTTTAGCTCTATTTTTTAACTGTGAATTTGGCTTTGGGTTTAATTTGGCTACTGGACTTAATAGGTCAGGCCCGGACAAAAATGGTTACTACAGCTGCCCTTCTTTGCTCATTGTTGTGTAACAAGAATAGAGAAAAGAATAACGATTTTATGTCCGTTGGGGTCTAGGTTCCTTCTCTGGCCACCGCTTTTTCTTTGGGCTTCATTTGACCTATTGGGCCACTCTTATAAGAAAAATCTTCAAAATGGAAGATCCGTTGGGAAAGACAAAATGAGTTCGGCCTGCTATGACTCTGACGACAATGCAATACCTGGAGAAAATTTGACCTAGCTGCAATCACTAATGAAGTGGCAAGGTCTGCAAAACTTGATCCAGCTGCAACAATGACGAAGACACATGATCGAAATACGAAGTTTTGGACATTAGATTCAAAAATATCTACACTTAGATTTCTTTTGCATTTCCCCAAATGCACAGGGATCAACAATTTTGAGTTGCCTTTACCGATAGCCGCTTGCTCCGGGCTAACTTTACCATTCCCCTCGTTACAATCAGTTTATACCAATCATGACATTTAATTTTTCTAAAGGATTTTTTCCTTTGACTATTCGTAAAACTGGATTTTTGATGGATATTTAAATTATCCTTTATCTTAGACTTTGCCGTGTTTAAGCACGTTGAGCCAACATTTCTGTTAAACTTACCAAAATAACTTTGATCCAGCCGTCATACTAACAAAGAGACGAGATCGAAAGTAAATAAATTTGGTCTAGTCATTCTATTAATAGAAGGACAAAATTGGATTTTAGTAACTTGGATTTTACCGCACTATTAACGGAGAATCAAAATTGAATAACAGTACCTCGAACCTTACTACACCATCAACGGCGGAGCAATATTGGATAACAATAATTTGAACCTAGCCATGCCATCAACGAAGGGATAGGATCGGATAACAGCAAGTTGGATTCTACCGCACCATCAACTGGGAAACAGAATCGAATAACAGCAACTCAAACCTTACTACACCATTAACAGCAGAACAAGATTAGACAACAACAACTTGGACCCAACCACACCATCAACGGAGGGACATGATCAAATAACAGTAACTTGGATTCTACTGCACCATTAACAGAGAAGTAGAACTGAATAACAGTAACTCAAACCTTACTACACCATCAACGGTAAAGCAAGATTGGGTACCAGTAACTTAGACACAGCCAAACCATCAACGAAGGGACAAGATCGAATAACAGTAACTTGGATTCTACCGCACCATTATCGGAGAAGTAGAACCAAATAACAACAACCCAAACCTTACTATACCATCAACGACAGAGCAAGATTAGATAGCCACAACTTGGACCCAGTCACACCATCAACGGAGGAACAAGATTATATAACAACAACTTGGATTCTACTATACAGTCAACGGAGAAGAAAAATCAAATAACAGTAACTCAAAACTTACTACACCATTAACGACAGAGCAAGATTGGATAGCATTAACTTGGACCCAGCCATGCCATCAATGGAGGGACATGACCGGATAACAGCAACTTGGATTCTACCGCACCATCAATGGAGAAGCAAAATTGAATAACAACAACTTAGATTTTACCGCACCATCAACAAAAAAGTAGAATCGAAAAACAGTAACTCAAACCTTACTGCACCATCAACGGCAAAACAAGATTGGATAGCAGTAACTTGGACTCAGCCACACCATCAATGGAGGGACAAAATCAGATAACAACAACTTGGATTCTACCACACCATTAAAGGAGAAGCAGAATCAAATAACATCAACTCAAACCTTACTACACCATCAACAACAGAGCAAGATTGGATAACAGCAACTTGGACCCAGTCACACCATCAACGAAGAGACAAGATCGGCTAACAACAACTTGGATCTTGTTACGCTATCAACAGAGGAATAAGATTGGATGAGAGCAACTTGGGCCAAGCTACGCCATCAACAGAGGAACCAGATCGCATAATAATAACTTGGACCTTACCACTCCATCAATAGAGGGGCAAAATCGAATAACTACAACTTGGACCTTGTTACGCCATCAACAGAGGAACAAGATTGGAGGATGAAGCTTTGATTTTTTTTATTTTTTTAACTTTTTCTTAATTTTTTTATTTTTTTCTTTTGATTTCTTTTATTTTTTTCTTTTATAATTCTAAAGAGGAAATTTGAGAACAACGTTTAGTATAATCTTACCATCAACAGAAAAAATGAAACCTAGCAAAAATTTTGATCTACTGTACCATCAACGAGGAAGCAAGATTTGGACAAAATTTGATCTGCTATACCATTAACAGGGAAGCAAAATCTGGAAAATATGGGATCCACTGCACCACTGACGAAGAGATAAGATCTAGAGGGAAAATTTACTTTGGCAAAAAGGCAAAATTTACAAAGAACTTGATCTGCTACACCATCAATGGAGAGACGAGATCTAGAATGTATGGGGATCCACTACACCACTGACAGAGATATGAGATCTAAAGGAAAATTTGATCTTACAACACTACTGATAGAGAAGCGAGATCAAGAAAAAGTAGGATCCGCTATATCACTAGCGAAGAGACGGGATACAGAGGAAAATTTTATCTGTTGCACCATCAACGGAGAAATGAGATCTTGGACAAAAAATTAATCTGTTGATCCATCAACGGCAAAGAGAGATCATTAACGAAGGCAAGATCTGAGAAAAATTGGCTTTGCTAGTGGAGAGACAGCATCTAGAAAATGTTGGCTATGTTATGTCAATGTCGAATGAGTGATATCCTCAAAACAAAATAAAACATTTTGTTAGTAATTATCCAAAAATTTTGCCGATGATCCATTCTATCTTGAGGTTTCAATGTTTCTACATGTTTGGCCTCTTTTAGGGCTAGAAGTCAGTCATCATGTTGTTGCCCCCACGATTGAGGTTCTTTGGTCTCTCTTCTGGACCTGTTTGTACGTTCAAGCAAAAAAATGTGTTTTGGACGTACCTAACTTTGTGCTTAATGCATATGTCTAGCCTAAATGTATGATGACTTAAATGTATGTAGATAATACAAAATGATGTGAATGACAGATTATATTTTTCCCTCAAAGAGATGCCCCTGACTCTATTTTGGTCAGATCTTTTCTCCTAATTAAGCGGTGCTCGGTGCCTTCCATGTAAGGATGCCCTAACTTTTTTGGGTTTGATCATCTTTTGAACTACTTTCTCAGATGAACGCCCTAGAAGTGCTTTTGCAGCTAATTTGAACTTTATGGCTCAAAATTTCATTGCCTCCGTATCAGATTTTTTAATGGTATGGTCACATTAAATCTAAGTTTGAGTTATATATTCATTGTTTCCACACCTCCTGATCATACATGGGTGTGATCAATATCACTAGAAGGATGAACAAAAGGTATTCTTCATTAAAACTTATGGTCTTTGGCCCTTACAAAAGATTCCCATTGCCATTGGGTTTAGGCAAGTGAGATACACAAAAGAAAATCACTTTGAAAGAAATAAAAACTACAAAATGACATATTGTAGTCAAAATAGTTCAACCAACTGGCCTGGTCAAAATAGTCAAAATGAGGCATGCCCAAACCCAGATATTGAAAATTTCAATTGTGACATTTGTGTTTCGATAGAGGATTTCCAATTGTATCTGGCCCCATAGAGTTCTCGATACCTATAACTCCAAGTTTAATGTACTTTTTTACTAGCCTTTTAAAGCCCCAACAATTCTCGATTGAGTGGCCAACTTGTCCAGCATGGTAATCACATCTTGTATTAGGGTCATACTATTTTAGGAATGGAGGTTGCATCTGGGCTTGGTGTTAAGGTGCTATTGCATGAGCATTAAGCATATCTTTGTACGAGTCTTTGTATGGAATTGGTAGTGGAGTAAACTCTTACTTTTCGGTGTTCTTCCTTTGACCATAATCTTGGCTTGAATAACCTTGGTTACTTGCGGTTTTGGGTTGTATCACCGTCATCAGCTTTGCATAATTAACATTGTAGACACCCGAAGCGTTTATTTCGTTGTCTTTTTTTCCCATAAGGTGACTTATTGTGGGACAAACTTCTACCGGCATCGATTTTACCATTCTTAATAGCATTCTCGATAAGCTCACCAGATAGGACTAGATCGGTAAAATTGGTAGTTGCATTTTCTATAAGGCGATCTAGAATTAGGCCTTCCAATGTTTGTATAAATATAACAATTGTCTCTTTCTCACCCAGTGGGGTTGAACTTGTGCAGCTACATCCCTCTAGTGTTGTGCATACTATCAAAAGCTTTCATTAGACTTCTGCTTCATGTGTTATAGAGTCCAACGGTTTGACACCATATCACTGGCGTACCGGTACTGCTCCAAAAAAGCTTTAGACAAGTCTTTCCATAATTTTATCTGATGACGACTCAATTGATTATACCATCTGGTGGCGGATACTGATAGATTATCTTGAAAATAGTGTATCAACAGCTTGTCATCTCTGCCATATCTCGTCATCCTCTAACAAAACATAGTGAGGTGAGCACGAGGACAGGTCGTCCCATCATACCTTTCAAAGTCTGGGATCTTGAATTTATAGGGTAACATAAAATCAGAACCGAGACTGAGTTTATTGGAATCAAATCCACTAAAGGTATCCACTACCTTTATGGCTTCTATATTTTCTTCGAGTCGCTTACAACGTTCCCGATCTCTTTTGAAGTCTCCATTTTTGGTTTCTCGATTTTGACCAACCGATCCATTTTTGAGACAAAAGTTTTAGCTTGATTTCCTCCGTGCTTAACTTCTGAAGCAGAAGGTAGGTTTACAAGACCAAAGGTATCAGTCGGAGGCAGTTGTAACTTCCCCCGAGAATAAATTATCATAGCTTGAGTTTTTGGTTGCACCCTAGCTTAAATGAGAGTAAAACCCAGAGGATGTGTAGGATCCTCACCCCTATTGGTAGGATTTGCCCCTAGGTTGATAACAGAGGCCCCTTCTTGTTTAGGAGGCTTGAACCCTAGCATTTGTGCTAGTTTGTCGAGCATATCTTGTTGAGATCTCGCGATCCGTTCTCTCATTTCTTGTTGGCCTTGGCTAATTGGTCTTCCAATTTTGGGTTAGTTTCACTTGTAGGTCTTTTTAAGTTTGCTCGATTTTATCCAACCTATCTTAGTTCACCATTTTTGTCTTGAGTCAAGTTTTACAGGGGTGTTGAATTGACTAGTCTTCCGTGTTATCCAGTATCCCTGAAACATGGGATCCTAAAGATTAGCCTCAAAAAAATTTTAAAAAATGGGTACATGTAAGTACAAGGTGCATATCCTAGATGCGGAGGTACTGATTCAAAACTGGTTCTCGTGGCTTAACTTTTGAATTTATGGGATTCATTCGCAACTTTGAATGTTGCATTAATATCTAGAGTACTAGATTTTCTCTCGATGATGAATATTTTTCAAATTAGGAACCAGTCGTGAATCTGTAATTCATGTTGGTGGAATGCAAAAATTAAAATGTTATGATGGCGTCATGCATTTAATGCAAAATGAATGGATTTAATATGATACGATCAAAAAAAGAAATGAGGTCAATCCAAATTAAAATCATCGAATGAATAAATTAAATGGTAAACAAGGCAAAAATTAAAATAGATAAAAAAAAGCTGTACAGAAAAAACAAACAAAAGCTTCAAAGCCTAAAAAGGGTGACCGTTAAACGGGAAGAGTTTCGCATGGCTTTAAAAAGGTGGCTTCCTACGGCTCACTATATGCGGGTTTTGGTTCTAGGGGGCGGTACCCAAACTATCGCTAGGACATCGATTTGGGGGAATACGATCCTTATACCATACAGAGGTGAATACCCCACGAAATATAAGAACCGAACTCCAAGAGCACATTACAACACTATACGGGGGTGAAAACCCCACAAAGCGAAGTAATCTCTCCCACTTAAGGGTTAAGGAGCTTGGGTAGAAAGCTCATGCATGAATGTCGAGGGATTAAAAATTAAATTAAGCCAAATTTTTGAACTTCTTGCAAAACAACACAAAACCAACATTAGTCTGTCTCTCTTTAAAAATTATCCCCAGTGGAGTCGCCAAGTTGTCATAGATGTCTTTATTTTTTGGAATATAAGATTTAAAAGTACAGAAATTATGGAAATATTTGCAGATGGCGTCAAAAGAGATGACATCCGGAGATCGGGATGAAACTCCAAGTAGAATACCGTAAAAATTTTAAAAATAGAAGATAGATGGAACCGGTAGAGCAAGTGGGTGTTAGTGTTTTAGGGTTTATTTTTTAAAATTGTGTTGGATTGATGTAACAGGATTGGGTATTTGGGTTTTGGGTAAAGGGTTTCGGGTCTTGGCTTAATTAGGTACTGGTTTATAATAATGGGTTGGGTTTGATGTTGCAATAATAATGGACTGGTATTTTAAAATTTTGGATCTGTTTTTTAACTGTGAATTTGGCTTTGGGTTTAATTTGGCTACTGTGCTTAGTGGGTCAGGCCCGGACAAAAATGGTTACTACAAGTTTAATACCCATTGGAATTAGGGCTTCCATCTTATGCTTATAAATATAGAGTTTGGAGGAAGTATTATACACAACACTACATTTGAGAATATAATACAAGTCTCTCTCCTTGTCTCCCATCTTTGTTCTTGTTCATCACTCTTGTTCTTCTTTACTTTATTCACAACATTTTGTAGTTTTTCTTTCGAGTTACAAACATTTTAATCACCAATTTTAAGAGAAGATATTCAAAGATATGAAAAAACTTTTATTCTTATTCAACCAAAAAGTCATTAATATATACAAGATTTGTAAGAAATCAAGAATCGGTCTCAACATCTATTTCCTAAATTATACCTACCAAAAAATGTTAATCCTAAATTATTGTTTAATCATATAAATCTACCAAAAATAATATATGATATAAGTAGTATAAGATATATGACAATAGATTAACTGTACAGATACACTAATACCCAGGAAAAAATCTAAATTTTTCTTTCCTAATGATTTATTTAAAATGTAGTTACATTAACATGCGTAGAGACATAAAGAGGAGCTATAAGTCATTGGACAAATGCACCACGTCGAAAATGGCAATCAACCTCAATGTGTTTTGTGTGCTCATGAAAATCATGTTAGCTACAATATGTAAACCAACTTGACTACCAGAGTGAAGATAACACTCTAGATTTAAAATAGGTTTTCTCTCGGTCAAGTGGAGACGATAATCTGATCAGGAAATCCAATAGGTTGTGCTCCCAATCAGCCCACTTCAAAGATAAATTTCAACGTATAGTTTCGTTAACATGAATAAACCAATATAATTTTGAGCCACCTCAATCCCCAAAAAAATATTTAATAAAACCTAGATCTTTTCATATAAAAACACGTACTCAAGTAGGATTTGAAATTTTGAATTACAACATTGTCATTGCCTGAAATAATTAAATTATCAACATAGACCAAAACATTTAGGAATGCAAATTGAAAAGTGAATAATCTGTATATGATTGAGAAAAACTGTAGCGATTCAAAACATCAACCAACTTAACAAATCAACTTTTAGGAGTTTGTTTCAAATCATACAACAATTTACAAAGTCGACAAACCATACCAATTGACTCAAACAAAAATTTGGAGGCAATTTCATGTAGACTTATTCCTTGAAATCACCATGCAAACTTGCATTATGAACGTCTATTTGATGAAGTTCTTAGTTTTTAACGAATACAACTAAAAGAAAATAAAAACAATTACTATTTTGGCTACAAGTGCAAAAGTATCATTGTAATCCAGCCTTTTAACTTAATTATTCTGCAAAATTACAAGCCATACTTTAAATCTCTCAAGTGAACAATTGAAATGATACTTCATTTATGAACTCAACTGCAATCAATGGCTTTTTACTCGGGAGTAAGTATTTCCTAGGTCCAAGTGTAAAAAAATGCCGATATCGATTAGAAAATTATTTTAATTCACATATTGTACTATAGGATAAGGTGTACCTAAGGAGTGTGTTGAGTAGATGAACTCGTAGATGGATTCAAATTAAGAATTGTATGTCACAAAATCTTGTAAACACATACATTACACATTATGTCGAAGACCGCAACCTAATAATTCATCATTTTTCAATCTACATTGCATGCCCTTTAAGTCATTATTCACACACTTCAGTATATATGTCTACCGCAATATCATTACTATCACACATTGTATGATCATCCTGAGGCACAAGATTTTGGTTCACAACAACCACATCACCATTCTCAGCTCCACCACTCTAATTCTTGATATTCCAAGATCTATCATCGATATTTATTAAGTAAGAAAACTCAAGTTCACAAAATACGAAGCTTTTGATCATATGCTCTTCAACCCCTTTTTCCACAATGATAACTTAGAAATGCATTTTCGACTACTATAAATAAACTCGTCTCTTTTATCATTTTTATTATGTACATAGAACAAGAATCCAAATAAACAAGTTCTTGGTGATACCTTTTGGGTTTACCAATGCCCCAGCAACATTTATGGATTTGATGAACTAAATCTTTCAGCCTTATTTGGATCAGTTTGTTGTGGTGTTCATTGACGATATTTTGGTGTATTTGTACTCAGAAGAGGAGCACGATTACCATTTGTGGGTGGTTCTCCAGACGTTGAGGGATAGACGTCTCTATGCTAAGTTCAATAAATGCAAGTTTTGGCTTTTTGAGGTGGCGTTTTTGGGTCACATTGTTGTTGTGGATGGAATTCGTGTCGACCCCCAAAAGATTCAAATCGTAGTAGAATGGAAACCATCTAAAAATATCTTAGAAGTTCGTAGCTTCCTTAGACTTGCGGGATATTATCGACGTTTTGTCAAAGGTTTCTCCATCATAGCAGCGCCACTGACCAAGTTGCTACAGAAAGGAGTTCTATTTGTAGGGAACGATGAGAGACAATAGTGCTTTGAGCAGTTAAAGGCCTAACTCACAGAGGCTCTAATTTTTACACAACCCGAACCGGGAAAGGATTATGTTGTGTTTAGTGACGCGTCTTTGAATGTGTTTGGTTGTTTCCTTATGCAAGAGGGTAAGATGGTTGCTTATGCTTCGAGGCAACTTAAACCACATGAACGAAATTACCCTACCCATGATTTGGAGCTCACTGCAGTCATCTTTGCATAAAAGATTTGGAGGCACTATCTCTATGGGGAGAAGTGTTAAATCTATACGGACCACAAGAGTTTAAAGTACATGCTTACCCAGAAGGAGTTGAATTTAAGACAACGTTGTTGGATCGAGTTGTTAAAAGATTATGACTACATCATTGAGTATTATTCGGGCAAAGCAAATGTGGCGGCAGATGCCTTGAGTCGTAAGTTTATGTCTGATTTGAGAGTTATGTTAGCCCGCTTAAGGATAACCAAGGATGGTGGACTCCTAGCTGAGCTTCGGGTTGAGCCTACGTTGGTGCAAGAGATAAAGAGGAATCAAGTTTTGGATGAAGACTTGGTAGTACAGATTGAGGTGGTTTAGAGAGGCAAAGCCTCAGACTTTGAGGTATGAGATAGTGGGTAATTGTACTTCAAAGGTTGACTGTATGTTCTAGTTTTGGAGGATTTTAAGGATAGCATCTTGAAGGATGTACACTATAGTTTTTTCACCGTACATCCGAGGAGAAACAAGATGTACCAATATCTTTGTCCTTTTTATTGGTGGTCGTGTATGAAAAGAGATATATCTGAATTTGTTACAAGGTGCTTAGCTTGCCAACAAGTGAATGTGAAATATCAGGTTTTCTTCAGCCGATTCAAATTCCACAATAAAAGTGGGATCGGTTCACCATAGACTTTGTCGTTAGCTTACCAATGGCTCAAAGGAAACATGATGTTATTTGGGTGATAGTGGATCGTTTGACCAAGTCTGCTCACTTCTTGTTTGTGTGTATAAAATTCACCTTAGAGAGGTTGGCAAAGTTGTATATCAAGGAGATAGTGAGGTTGCATGGAGTGCCATCATCAATCATTTTGGATAGGGACCAGCATTTCACAACTAGGTTATGAAAAAAGATCTATAATACTCTGGACACCAAGCTACACTTCAGTACGGCTTTTCACCCTCAGATTGATGGCCAGTCTGAGCGTGTTATCCAGATCTTTGAGGATATGCTCTGATGTTGCATTGTGGACTTTGAGGGAAGTTAGGAGGAATAGCTACTACTTGTTGAGTTTGCTTACAACAATAGCTATCAATCGAGCATTAAGATGGCTCCTTTCGAGACTTTTTATAGACGTAAATGTATGACACTTTGTGTTATATCGAGCTTAATGAGAGGAGGATTGTATGATCCAATTTGGTTAGACAAACCGAAGAGAAGGTTCAGATCATTAAGGGAAGGTTGCAAGCGGCCTTTGATCGTCAAAAGGCCTATGCAGATCAGAAATGCAATCACTTCAAGTATGAGGTGGGTGAGAAAGCGTTTCTAAAAATGTCATCGTAGAAAGGGATAATCCATTTTGGACGGAAGAACAAGTTGAGCCTGAAGTATATCAGACCTTATGAGGTGCTTGAGAAAGTTGGGTCAGTAGCCTATCGGCTACCTTTGCCTCCGAATTTGGCGTATATACATATTGTTTTTCATGTGTCTATATTAAGACGCTACCGTTCTGACTCTTTACATGTCATACCACTCGAGGACATTGAGATTAATACGAATTTGACATATGAAGAAGAACTGGTAAGAGTGCTTGATAGAGGAGTCAAAGAGCTACGTAACAAGTGTATACCTTTTTATAAAGATGTTGTAGAAGAACCATGAAATTAAAGAGGCTACGTAAGAGGTTGAGGATGATATGAAAGAGCTCTATCCGCATTTGTTTCCACCAGGTAAATTTCGAGGATAAAATTTTCTTTAAGGGGGAAAAAGTTATAACGACTCGGGTTTTGGAACTCGAGTGTTGGCTTTAATGAGGTAAAAGCCGATATGTTAGGCCTTGAGAGCTTAAGTGGGATTATCTTTTGTTATCGGGCTCATGTGATTGTTGTGGGTTTAGGTTAGGAAGAGTGGGAGAAAAGTAGTGTGGTAAATGCATAATTGGAGGAGATAGAAGGGGAAAGGCTTTAATTTTATGCATTATGCAGAGGAAGATGAGATCACCATGCTTTATGGTCTCTTCTTCCATTCCAAACTCACTTTCCCACCCAAAACACCAACACCAAAGGTAGAATCTTGAGGGTTTGTGTTGTGAATCACGTTTGGCTTGTTAAGGGAAGTTTTATCAGCATTCAATGATCTCTAATCCAAGGTAGGTTTGGTCTAAAATGGTGGAGGTTGGGTTTTGATAAGGGATCTTTGGGGAAGAATGAGAATGAGGTGTTAAAGACTCTATTCTTGGTTTTTATAGTGTTTTTAGGTTCTCTTTTGGTAATATTCCCTTGTAGTGAAAGAAGTGGGAAAGCCTTTCAAAGCTTTTGGGAAGAAGAGAGCTTGAAGATTTGGTGTGAGCACCCTTTTCAGCCTTCAAAGTTGAGGTTAGTACACATCTAACTTCTATGAATTCATGTGCATCATCATTTGGTGTGTGTTGCTTGAAATATGATGTTTTGGTTAAGTTAGAGCTTGGTTGATAATCAATGGTAGATTCTATAATTAGTGTTGTTTGAGGATAAAAATTGATAGAAACACACATAAATGACTCCTCATAACTTGTAGGATCAATTTGGAGCTTAACCATATAGGTTAAGTGGGATTTCTAGGTGAAATTCGAACCCTAGACCTAGAAATCTGGGTTCACGTACCGGTACGGGCAGTTCAGTACCGGTACCCCTCTCTGAGAAATGAGGCAGAACTTGAAGGGCGTACCGTTATAGCTTCTCGAGTATTGGTACGCCTATATAATGAAGAGGACAGCTTGTGAGGGACGTATCGGTACAACAGGTCACGTATCGGTACCCCATGCTTGATGAGAATTCTAGTGGCGTTTTCGCGTACCGGTACGCTAGGGGCGTATTGGTACTACTGTTCTATTTCCCTACCCGTTACTTTTAGTAATTTAATTTTTTAGTTTTAAATTATATTTTTATTTTAGGTTCCTTAATATTTTTACCTAAAACTAAATTTAAATCTCTAAATTATTTCTATGTTTGTATTATGTACTTTTAAGTTTTAAAATTTTTAATTATATATTTTTTGATTAAATAGAGAGGTATTAAATTACTATACCGAGATTCGAAAGAAAAAACTAGATTAATATTTTTAATGTCATTTTGGTTATAAACTTTAATATATAAATATATCCAAATATTTCATCTTAAAACTAACTTTAAATAACTAATTTTTGTATTTGAATTATGTATTATGAATTTTTAAATTTTATGTGTTTACTCTATAATTTTTTAAAACTTTTAAATTTAAAAAATAAATAAAAATGTGAATCAGATACCCTTTACCTGATTTTTTCGAGTACCAGGGTTTCACGGGTACCCAAATATCGAGTACCGGCTAAAGCGAGCCAGGATACGGGCTGACATATGTAGTACCCGGGAGAATCGGGTACCCAATTTTTCGAGTACTCGAAAACTGGGTACCCAAGAATGAACACCCCTAACTGTAATAGATTGTTTGAGACTGTGATGAAAGTTTTTTTCCATTAAAAATTTGAGAGTAAAATTTTTTTTGATGGCCAAATACTAAGGTCTATAAATATAGAGTAACTTTTGGTATTACGAGTGAAAAAAATTACGAGACATGTAGTTAGTGACGAAACAATTCTATCCCTTGGGGGGCTATGACCAGATTTTTTATACTATAAAAATATAATAGGCTTTCTACTTATTTAGACCTCAAATTTTTAATTTATTTGAATTTTCCCCTCCTATTTTCATGGTTAATTATACTTTGCCTTCTTAATTTAGATTTATGGTTTCATCCCTGCATGTAGTATGGGAGATGAATTTTGAGGGGGATCAGAGAAGGATTTCGTTTTTGGGTTTAGTATTTGTTTATAAGATGTTTGACTTCTTTGCAATCTTTGTGTTATAATTTTATACAATATTTTTTCTCTCATATGTGGATATAGACAACTAGGGCCAAACCACGTTAATTTTTCTCTTATTTATAATTTATTTCGGGTTGATCTCACATTTAGTATTTTTTGCGCTTACAAATTCTTGATAAATAATTTACTTTATTTTAAATAAATTTCATAAATATACCACTTTTATCGCAAATTGTCACATTTGACTTTTTGTAAAAATCTTTAAACTTTGACCTATATTATTTTACATATTTAATTAGGATAATTATTAAGTGCACATTACTATTAAAAAATGTCCTTATAATATATTTTTTGACAAAATTATAATATAATTTAAAAAAAGCATTTGTCATCGTGTCATTATTTGTAAAATTAATATTTTCACTAACAGTTCACTAAATAATAATCTTTTTAATTAAATTTTTAAAAATTTATTTAACGACATTATTCACAATTTTAAAACTATATCTTTTTCAAAATTTTATCAATAATAGGTTTAAAATAAGGGTAAACTACACCAGTAGTCACCGAACTATGGTTTCTTTCCTATTTTGGTCACCGAACTATTTTTTTAGCAAAAACATCACTAACCTTATGTTTCCTTCCTATTTTGGTCACCGAACTATTTTTTTGGCAAAAACATCACTAACGTTATGTTTCCTTCCTATTTTGGTCACTGACTGTTAGAAACTTAACGGTTTTGCTAACGTGGAATTTTATTTTATTTTATTAAAATTTTCCATGTCATTTCTTCTCTCTCCTCGTAAGCAATATATGTTATTTTATAATATTTTTATTTAAACTAACAGGATGGTGACACGTGTCACTGCCTATTATTGGAATAAAAGGAATGAAAAATCAAGCCCCTTATGCAGCCAGAGAGATGGTGACACGTGTAACTGCCTAATAGGATGGTGACACATGTAACTGCCTATTAGTCGAATCTCTTTGGCTGCATACGAGGCTTGATTTTTCATTCCTTTTATTCCACTAATAGGTAGTGGCACGTGTCACCATCCTGTTAGTTTGAATAAAAATATTATAAAATAACAAATATTGCTTACGAGGAGAGAGAAGAAATGACATGGAAAATTAAAAAATAAAATAAAATTCCATGTCAGCAAAACAGCCGGTGACCAAAATAGGAAGGAAACATAATGTTAGTGATGTTTTTGCCAAAAAATAGTTCGGTGACAAAAATAAAAAAGAAACCATAGTTCGGTGACTACTGATGTAGTTTACCCTTAAAATAATTAGTCAAAATAACAAATTTAACTATAAGAATAAAAAAAATACTCCACAAAGTTATGCCTTAAAGACAAAAGTACGACCATTAGGTCCTATTATTATCAAAATAGGAACAAAAGTTCTATATTTTCCAGACTAGCACCATTACAGTGAACTCGCCGTAAAAGCACGGCAAGTTAGAATAAAATATTAGTTTTTTAATTTTTTGAAACTCATCATAGAAACACAACAAGTTCAAAAAAACTTTCAATTTTTTTCATGTTTTAATTTAATTAATCGTATTAACGAATGATTAGTAAATCCTAATTGGAACTCAACTATTAAGAACCCAACTATTAGGAACCCACTTAAATTTTTACATATCTAAAGAAACTATTAGGAACCCAACTATTAGGAACCCACTTCACATCTTCATTATATTGAAGAACGAAAATAAAAAAATGAACTATTAGGAACCAATTTTAATATTTAGCTCCATGATTTGCAAAAAAATGATATTGTCATTAGCTATATATAGGCCTAGCTAATGAGTAAGCCTTTGTTTATTATCAATGTAATATTCTTAAAGCTAAAATATAGTATCAAACTCTTTAGCTCCAAGAATCCCACATTGATAAGAAACAAAGGCTTACACTCTAGAACATCATTCTTTGCAAATCATGGAGCTAAATATCAAAGTTGATTCTTAATAGTTTATTATTTTTTTATTTTTGTCCTTCAATACATTGAAGATGAGAAGTGGGTTTTTAATAGATTAATTTTTTTCATTTTCATCTTTCAGTAAAAAAAGTTTGATTTTAAAAATTGTAATTAAAACTTGTTATACGTGCATGGCAAATTCCAATTGGGATATGCTAATCATTTTAAAGTAATTAATTAAGTTAAAAACAAAAAAATTTTAAAAATTTTGAACTCAACATGCTTCTATGGCAATTTTGGTGTAATGGTGCTAATCCTAGAAATATAGAATTTTAGATCCTATGTTAGTAATAATAGGACCTAATAGTCCTACTTTTGTCTTTAAGCCCAAATTTATTGAGACGCGTGGAAAATTTAACCCTTTACCATCTTCTTCGTCACTCAATCAATTGTTGTCAGAAAGTGACTGACTCTACTTTTGTGGACAAATCCTCGTCTATGATGTCAAACAAATGGCCAATTATCTAATTAAAATAAATAAACAAAACTTAATTGTTTTTAATAATTGGGTAAATTACTGAAATGATCATTTATGTTTTCGTTCAGTATAATTTTGGTCATTAATTTTTAAATTTGACCGATAAGGTCATTTACGTTTTCGATCCGTAAATTTTTGGTCACTCGAAGTTAAGTGTCGTTAAATAGATGATGCGTCTGTTAAAGAGAAATTTATATAATTACACATTTTGTCCATGTTAGTTACTTATTATATCAATTTGTTCCTAATTTTAATTTAATTAAATAAATTAATCACTCAATTAGGTGCCGACACGTGTCATCACCTTATTGGAGGAATTTAATTATTTATTTTATTTAATAAATTTATTTTTGTCATCCAATCAGGTGGTGACACGTGTCATCTGATTGGATGAGAAAAATAAAACAAATAACTATTTTGCTTGGAATGAAAATCAAACACAGGTTCTCTTGGGTGTAAGTGGCATAAGTTTGCCACTAACCAAGTGGCCATTTGTAATATTAAGTACAAAATACAATATATGTTTTAGTTTGTTGTTAATGCAAGGAAAATGAAATAAATATGGATTAAGGGGACTCAAACATGACATACTTGAGACGCATAAAAACATTTAAACCATTATCGAAACTGTAATAAAGGTTTTTTTCTTAAAAATAACGTATTGGAAAAAATATATTTTACGGCATCAAAGGAGATGACACTCGGAGACCGGGATGACACTCCCACTAAAATACCGTAAAAATTTAAAAATAGATGGAAAACTTGTGGAAAATAAAAAGGGAAGATGGAGTCGCCACCGGCCACTTTGGTAGGCCGAACACCTTTAAAAATCAGAGATTCTAAAATATTTGGGCTCGGGAGTCAGTTATGCGCGGGGAAGGATTAACACCCCCACTACGCCCAAAGTTAGTATCGTGTTGACTTAGTGTTGTCTTTGCAAGAAAGTAAAAAAATTCAAATTTTAATTTAAAATTGAATTCCAAAAAGCAGTCTATGGAAAATATTTTCTTATTTACGATAACCGAGGAAGATGACACTCGAATAAGTCAGGACACTACTTCATAGGCAATTCTAGATATAAATTGGAAAATATCCCTTAAATATTAAAATGAGTTTAAAATCTAAAAAAATATAAAAATACTCAAAGCAAAATAGTAACACAATATATAATATTATATAATATTATATAGTACATATATATATACATACAAATATATAACATGAAAAGTTTACACATAAAAATAAAAATACTATATTATATATATGTAATATAAAGTAACATATAATATGAATATTTATACAAATAATATATAATAATATTAAAAATAATTAACATAATAAAATAATAATTATAATATATGATAATAATAAAACCATTAATGGTTAAGAATAATAATTAGTAATAGTAATATAATATAATATAAAAATAAAAGCAATTATGATAATAATAATAATAAATAATAATATAATATTATATATCATAATAATGCTAAATAATAGTATAATAATATAATATATCATATATAATAATAATAATAATAATAAATAGAATTTAAATTAAGGAATAAATTGCAAGTAAACATGAATTAAGTGGCAAAACTATAAGAAAAACAAACAGAAAAAGGACGAAATTGTGTAGGATACAGGAGCAGAAGGACCAGGCGTGCAATTTTCCCCTTCAGTCAAAAATGGCGCGAATCCTAAGCCGGGTCGGGTCTTATGTGCAGGTTGTAATAATACGACGTCGTTTTGGGCCTTAAGGGCCAGCACCAAAATGACGTAGTTTTGGTGAGCCTTTAAATAACCATTTATTCCCAAAAAATCATTTTGTAGCTGATAATAATAAAAAATTATCAAACTCTCTCAAATGCTCGATCGCCATCCTCGGTCTCCGCATTGCCTGCCGCCACAAATTATCGTTCGCCGGTGATGGTCGCTTCGTCCACGATGGTCGAAGCTCATGCAAAGGGGTTGAAAGGGTTCGTTTTTTTCCCTCAACACGAATCTAAGGTTAGATTTTCCTAAAAACCTCTATTTTTATAGATCTACAAAAATTTGAGAGATTTTTGTGATTTTTACCCTTTTTCGATCTGTTTTTTGGTTCAATTTCCCTTTTTATGTCCTTTGTTTGTGGTTGATTTCGGATGATGGTGAGATGATACTGAAAAGCTTTTTTTTCCAATATAAAAGAAAGAGAGAGTGAATCCCCTTACATTCGATTTTGTCTGGATTTTTATAACCCATTTTTACAATATAAAAAGTAAAAATTCCCCACTTGTTGCTTTTCAGATCTGATAATCATGTTTCTTTTTTGCTTTTGCAGGTCTGAAATGTGGGCTTGATGGTGGAGCAGGACGGTAGAGTTAGATGGTGAAGCGGTAAAAGCCAGTGGTGGGGCTCGTGCAAGCCACGACAGCCGAAAGGCCGGCGCGTGGCATCTAGAAGGTAAAAGGTCAAAGGGTGCAAGGGGCAGCGGCTGACAAACATGGGGATATGGTTTATTTTTTTAGGGTTAAGGGTAGTTTAATTTTTTTTAATTTTGGGTTTGATGGGTTTAATTTTGGGTTGCAAAGGGTTAGGTTTTAATTAAATGAGTATTGGGTTATCAAATTGGGTTATTGGGCTTGGGTTATTTGAAATGGGTATTTGGGTTATCATATGCAATTTTGGACTGGACTGATAAATGTGATGTTTTAATATTTGATTTGGTTTTTAAGTTTAATTAGGCTTAGGGTTTGGGCCAAAACAAAAATGGGTATTACAGTCACGTATCCTTTTTAGGGGCCCTAAATCCTAACCTTAAATTTTAAACCACAAATTCTATTATCAAACCTTAAAACCTAACCATTAATACTAAAACTCTAACTATAAACCCTAAATATTAACCTCAAACCCTAAAAACTAGATGCTTTTAGAAAATAAGTTTTCCACCGCCAGTGCATAGAATGTTTTGTAATGACCCAAATTTCTCAAGTCAACAATTGGCGTTGACCCGGGTCTTAGACCATACGTTGGGTCAAATGTTCAGGTTATGTTGGGCCTTGTTGGGCTTCATGGGCTTTTATGTGTTGCTAGGCTTGTTTAAGGGTATTGGGCTTGGCTTAGGATGAGTTTTAAGGAAGGGTAATATGGTAAAATCATAATTGAGGAGACAAAGGCTGATGGCATTGATTATTTTCTACAGAGGGAAAAGAGATGTGAAGTCACCTTGTCTCCATCTCTCTCCTTATCTCTTTCCTCTTCAAACTCCCTTCCCAAACACAAAGAAAATATGGAAACTTGTTGTGGTAGAGTGTGAATCTCGGATTGGTCATCAAGGAAGAGTTTATCAACATCAAAGGATCTCCATTTCAAGCTAAGCATCATTGGAATTGGTGGAGGTTGAGTTTGGAAGCTTAGACCAAGAAGATAGGTGGTAAGAGCTTGGTGGGAGCTTTATTTCGAGCTTTGCTTGCTGAGGTCAGTGCATCTCTGACTCCTTCATTTTATGAGCCTCATAAGATGATTTCTTTGTGTGGTTTATAGTTTTGGGTTGTATAGTTGAGGTTTTAGAAGCTTAAATCCTAATTAATGGTAAATCAAAGTTGAGATGTTGATCATGGGTAAAATTGGTAGAAAACCACCTATTATACTCTAAATAACTTTTAGGAAAGATTTGAGACTTAACCATGGAGGTTAAGGGTGGGAGTAAGGAAATCTTGAGCTCCAAGTTTTAAAATTTAGGCTCGCATACCAATACGAGGTAGTAGCGTATCGGTACTCTACTGTATTAAGGGAGCTGATTTGTGAGGGGCATACCGATACGCCATCCCGTGTATCGGTACCCATTGCTTGATTAGAATTCTAGTAGCTCTTGGGCATATCGGTACGCTAGGGGCGTATCGGTACCCACTGTTACATTGCCTGAGATAGGCTTTAGCGTATCAGTATGCAAGGTAGGGGTACCGGTACGAGTTGGGATCGGTACGAGAAGATTCAAGTACCGATGCTGAGTATTGATACGAGGGAAGAGCGTATCGGTACGGCTTGTTGTTCATTTCATTCAAACTTGAGTTGAGTATCGGTACTTGAGAAGGAGTACCGGTACCTGGTGAGGCGTACCGATACCCATGTAGGAGTATCGGTACTCGCAGAGCAATCTGCCCAAGAATTTCAAGGTTGTGTTCGATGGCTCTATAATTCATGGTAAAGGGTCCGGTGGGTCCCTAAAGGTATAAAACAAACTCTAAAACTGAGAAATCGAGGTTAGTAACCTGTATGTGGATTAATGGCCAATGGCTTGGTAATAGTTGGGTAAGTTGCTTGGACTAGTAATCCATATGGATCCATGGTAGATCAGTTAATGCTACGTGGTAGCTTGGGGTCCTTGCTATGTGCTGAAGGGACGCCCATATAGGCTGGCTACCGTGAGTAATAAGATAATCTAGCGAGAAATGGCTTAAATGAATCCTAAAGACATATATTAATTAGTGTAACAAATGAGTCATGCCTTAGGGGTATTGGTAATGGTTGGCTGGATGCCTTTTATCTCTCGGTGAGATATATTGATGCTCAAGATAGCATGTAGTATCGTATGTGTCTTGGTTAGGAATCTGAATGTCCTAGAGTCAGTGCAAGGGCACTTACATAAGGGGATGGATACTCCAGGCTATGTGATCGAGTACATCCGACGTATCCACGGGCTATGTGATCTGGATGCGGTCTGAAACTTATCCTTGGGCTATGTGATCAGGATATGAAAATACAACTCGGGGGCTGTATGAGCTCGAGTAACCTGATTGTTTATGTGACCTCAGGAAAAGACTGCTTGTGGCTATTATGATTCAAGTATGTCTAGGACGTATCTGTGGCTATAGTGATCCAGATATGATCATAACCCGACGGCTATGTGATAACGTATAACCCGACGTCTGTGTGAGCACAGGAAAAATAGTAGGGCTTCGTTGGCCATTAGGGAATGTATGTATTTACGTTGTTGTATGGATGATAGATGTTGGCTATTTTACCCTTAGGCTATGTGATCAGGGTAGGGTTGTTACTCGATGGGCTATGTGAGCTCGAGTAACTCGATGGACTGTGTGATCTCGAGTATGGGCTAGATAACCCTTGGGCTATGTGATTAGGGTAAGAGACGTAACTCGATGAACGGTGTGGCCACGAGTATGGTAAGCCTAGGATGGCTTGGTAGACTTCTTACATAATAGTGGTATCTTGAGACAGTTGTAAGCTCTAGCTAAGATAGGCTAGAAGATGATCCTTAGATGTTGAGAAGCCTTTTTGTGCACTCTTGATTATATTATCATGCATGCTTGTTTTATGATATTCATGAATTAGGGTAGAGTAGAAATGTACCACTTAGCTTTGTTAGCTCAACGTGCGGAATTGTGATTTCTTCCGTACGTAGGTTGACATGTTTTTTTGGAGAAGCACTTCGAGGAGGATTTCCCAGCTCCGGGCCAGTTTCAGAGTATAGTACTTGATGTTTAGTTCGGACTGATTGTATTCATAGGACCTTACCACAGTCGAGTCTGTATTTTAGTTTGATTTACTGTTATTTGGTCAAACGGTGTATTTTATTTGGAACTTATATTTTGCAAACCCTTTTAATCTCTTTATCTACGTGGATTTTTATGGTAATGGATCATTTTGAGAATTGCCAACTTGTGGTTTTAAATGAGAAATTTTGATGGGTCGATTTTGGGTGACCCGAATGTGATGCTCCGGATCTGGGACGGGATCGGAGTGTTACATGTTTTCTTAGCCTCTAAAGGATTATTACCCTATATACTAGCCATGGAAAAAAGTTTCCACAAGCAGGGTGATTTATGGGTTTAGGGTTTTATTTTATGATTTAGGGGATTGAGGTTTAAGTTGTATAGTTTAGAATTCATGTTTTATTGTTAAAATTTATGATTAAGGGTTAGGGTTTTAAGGTTTTAGGATTAAGAATTTAGATTTTAAATTGAATTTTTAGCTTGAAAATATGCATGCTTGTCAACTTGTATAATTTTTTAACACCAAAAGTGTATAGAATATTCACACATCTTTAAATAAAGAGATAATTAGGAACTACTCACCTAAAGATCAAACATATATACATTTAATATAATTTATAAACAAATTAGTTACCACTCGATCGATGATCATTGTTGATTAAATTCTAAAGGTATTTTTTCTACCCACAACATGAATATTACGAAATATAGTTATAATTAAATAAATTTCTCAATTAACTTTTTATGGTATGATTATTGGTGTTTGACCTATTGGCCAACTAATTTGAATTGGGTTTTTGAAGATGCTCATTATAAGACGACCAATCCAATATAATTTTTTTATTCACAATGTCATAATTCAAATCTCTAATCTTGATTAAAGGACTTAACATCACATCCCGCTAGATCAAACTTGTTATTGGTTTTCAAATAACCTTTTTACACCCAATAACATTGGTATATGTATAAGATCAAAATGTTTAGAAATCATATTTCAATTAAAAAGTACATGTTTTCCCTAAAGAAATATATGTTTGGTATGTTAATCATTAACCAACAAAATTTTATCAATGTGATTTTTTTATTTACGAAAAGTTTGTCATAAAGTTGAGTTAAAAAATTGTGGGTATGAATTTAACGATTTCCCCCCTTTTTATTTGATAATATGATATTTAATATATATATATTATCAAATTTCCAGTCAACATTTGCTCTCTTTAAATTAAGAGTTTTGTTGTACAAAGCTCTAAGGGTTGCATATAAAAACTACTATTTTAATCATTAGTACTTATTTTACTTTTTAGTGGAATCTATTACAATGTGATAAATTACATTCTTAAAAAATCAAATATCATTAACTTAGGGTATTTAATGTAATTAATAATTATGTAAAAGGGTTTAGGAGTTTAGGTGTTTAACTGTTTATGGCTTAGGGTTTTAGGATTTATGGTTTAGGTTTTATAGTTTAAGGTTTAATGTTCAACGTTTATGATTTAGGGTTTATACTTTAGTTGTTATGGTTTAGGATTCTGTGGTTTTTATGGTTTAGCATTTAGGTTTAGGGTTTAATTACATTAAATATCCTAAATTAAGGATGTTAAACTTTTTAGGAATATAATTAATTACATTGTAATAGATTCCATTAAAAAATAAAATAAGTACTAATGATTGGAATCTAGTAGTTCTTATATGTAGCCCAGAGCTTTGTACAACAAAACCCTTAAATTAAATATTTTTTTGGATAATATTTTTTATTTTAAATTAAATACTTAGTTATTGTACTCGCTGCAATAAATATATTATAAAACTAAGAAAATGTCGAGATATTTAAGTTTAAGAATTAAATTTAAAAATATTAAATTTATAGACTAAAAAGTTGATTTATCCAAGATTAAATAGGCATAATGCTAAAAAATGTCCTTAATATTTGATTAAATAGTCACTTTGGCTCATATTCTTTTTTGAAGCATTTTAACCCTCAACATTTTATTTGGGTCAAAATGGCCCATTCGCGATGAAAACTGTTAGTCAACTGACGATAAACAACTTGAAATGACCTGACAGAATGACACATTAGAAGAAAATAATATTTTATACAAATTTTTAAAATTATTTTTTGACTCATGTGTTATTTTGTAAAGTCAGTATATTTGTCTATATGCCATTATTATCGCAGTGTGCACTGCTACATAGGTTTTTACGTCATTTCATTTTATTTATCATCAGTTGTCTAACAATTTTCATCCGTAGAGGGGTCATTTTGACTTAAAATAAAACATTAAGGGTTAAATTATTTCAAAAAAAAATAGTATGAGCTAAAATGACTAATCAGTCGAATATTACGGGCATTATTTGGTATTATTCCATTAAAATATAAAGATATTCCTATATATATATATATATATACATATATACAAATATTCTTACAAATACAAAAATGATAGTATGAGGAATGCTTTTTAAGGTATTAGGATTTGGAAAAGCATGGCGGAAACAAGGGGGAGTAACAGACAAGCGCAGTACAATACAAGGAGAAGGGTTGAAAGCATAAAAGATCGATGGATAAGGGCACAAGGCTTTTGAGCATTTTACCAAAACTTGATGAATAAGCCAAACAAACAGGAGTGAGAAATGATACTGTTCATACATTAATCATTCATTTGAAACATAAACAGTAACAGGCTTGATGACTGGTAGTGGTTGCTGCAGTAACAAAATAGAAAAAAAAGTGAAAGAAATGTGTAAAACTGGAAGCTGTTTTAGTCAAAAAAATCCCATCTCTAATTATTCAAACTACCACATGGCATTGTCGAGTGCAAAACCCCCTCATCTGTCACTGTCCATGTGTTTTTACACTCGAGATAAAAAACAAAGCAAAGGATTTTTTGACTTCCTTTTCTCGCACGCCTATCTGCCAATGACCTCCATATCCCTAATCTCTTCCTCTTTTCTTCCAAAATGTTAAAAGGTTCTGAGATAAAGACGACTGAGCAATGGAAATGGTCTGAAATGCAAGGCCTTGAACTTGTCTCCGACCCTTCTTCTGACCCTTTTAAAACCAACCCATCAATCCACAAACAAAGTGTAGGAGAAACAAGAGAAATGGAATCTTCTTCTTCTTCTTCTGAGGCAAAGAAAGATGAGAGTAACAATGGTGGTGGTGGTGGTGGAAATGGAGAGAAGCCTAGGGATGTTCCTACAGTTGGGTTCAGTGAACTATTTAGATTTGCTGATGGCTTGGACTATGTGTTAATGGGAATTGGGTCACTTGGGGCTCTTGTTCATGGCTGTTCTTTGCCTATCTTCCTTCGTTTCTTTGCTGATTTTGTTAATTCCTTCGGTTCAAATGCTAATAACGTGGACAAGATGATGCAAGAAGTTGTAAAGGTTATACATTTAATCCAAGTTTTCATTTTTTTTTCAGTTTTCTTTGTTAAGCTAAAGAATTCTCATTAAAAATTCTCATTTTTTTCGTTTTGATTTATAGTATGCATTTTACTTCCTTGTGGTGGGTGCTGCAATTTGGGCATCTTCATGGGCAGGTTAGTTCATTATAATATAAAACAAAGAGCTTCTTAATTCAAGTTTTTTCCGGTTTTATTATTGGATGAAAAGCTTTGCAATTTGTTGCAGAAATCTCATGTTGGATGTGGACTGGGGAGAGGCAAACAACAAAGATGAGAATCAAGTACTTAGAAGCAGCTTTGAACCAAGACATTCAATACTTTGACACCCAAGTTAGAACATCCGATGTTGTTTTTGCCATTAACACTGATGCAGTTATGGTCCAGGATGCCATTAGTGAGAAGGTAAAAAAACATAAATAAATATTCTTCAGAAAGTTTTCATTTTTTTATGGTCTCTATGGTTTCAAAATGAACTCTTTTTGGCATGTTTTGTTGCAGTTGGGCAATTTTATTCATTACATGGCAACGTTTGTGTCTGGTTTTGTGGTGGGTTTCACAGCAGTATGGCAATTAGCTTTGGTAACACTTGCAGTGGTTCCTCTCATTGCTATAATTGGAGCAATTCATACCATCACATTAGCCAAGCTCTCTGCAAAAAGCCAAGAAGCTTTATCACAAGGAGGAAACATTGTGGAACAGGTAAAAAGAAAATATATATATATATATATCTTTTGCCAACTTTTCCCTATGTTTCAACGTCTGGATATTTGGTAATTGCAAGTTAAATTACAGACAGTGGTTCAAATCCGGGTGGTTTTGGCTTTTGTTGGTGAATCAAGGGCATTACAAGCCTACTCTTCAGCACTGAAAGTTGCACAAAAGATTGGTTACAAATCTGGATTTGCAAAGGGAATGGGATTAGGGGCAACTTACTTTGTTGTTTTTTGCTGTTATGCTCTTCTTCTCTGGTACGGGGGTTATCTGGTTAGGCATCATTACACAAATGGAGGGCTTGCCATCGCCACCATGTTTGCAGTTATGATTGGTGGATTGTGAGTAATCTGTTTCTATGTTTTTTTGCTCTGTTTTTTTCTTCTTCATGTTTTGCTCAAAGACAACTCTTTACATTGATAGGGGTTTGGGGCAGTCTGCACCAAGCTTGTCTGCATTTGCAAAGGCCAAAGTGGCAGCAGCGAAAATCTTCAGTGTTATTGATCATAAACCCAATATCGATAGGAACATCGAGTCGGGTTTGGAGTTGGAATTGGTTACTGGTCTTGTTGAACTCAAAAATGTGGATTTTGCATACCCTTCGAGGCCTGATGTAAAGATCCTTAACAATGTCTCCCTATGTGTTCCTTCTGGAAAAACCATAGCTTTGGTGGGAAGCAGTGGTTCGGGCAAAAGCACCGTGGTCTCCCTCATTGAGAGATTCTACGATCCCACCTCAGGTAAACTATGTTAAATGCATGTACGTATTTGATGTTTTTCTAAGAAATCGGGTAACATAGCTTTTAGGCTCGGAAAGTCTTACATTAATTAATGTGCTTTGTGTAGGAAAAGTGATGCTAGATGGGCATGACATAAAGACATTAAAGCTGAGATGGTTGAGACAACAAATAGGACTTGTGAGCCAAGAGCCTGCACTTTTTGCAACCACCATTAAAGAAAACATTCTTTTGGGGAGGCCTGACGCCAATGAAATCGAGATTGAAGAAGCTGCAAGAGTGGCTAATGCCCATTCATTCATTGTGAAGCTTCCAGATGGTTTCGAAACTCAGGTTTAGCTACTCAAAGATGGTTCATTTGGTATCAATTTAATAATTGCTTTTCATTTCACCAAATAGGTTAATATATGAAAATGGCAGGTTGGGGAGAGAGGACTCCAACTCTCAGGTGGGCAGAAACAGAGAATTGCCATAGCGAGGGCAATGTTGAAGAATCCAGCAATATTGCTCTTGGATGAAGCAACCAGTGCACTGGACTCCGAGTCAGAAAAGCTAGTCCAAGAGGCCCTTGATCGGTTTATGATTGGGAGGACAACTCTTGTAATTGCTCATCGCCTTTCCACAATTCGAAAGGCAGATCTTGTAGCTGTACTCCAGGAGGGGAGTGTTTCGGAAATTGGAACTCATGATGAGCTCATTGCCAAAGGAGAAAAAGGTGCCTATGCCAAACTCATTCGAATGCAAGAGGCAGCACATGAAACTGCCATTAACAATGCTAGAAAAAGTAGTGCAAGGTAGCTTCCATAAGTTTTCATATGTTTGTTATTATCTTGAGAAGTCTTGCATCTTTTAGAATGTTATCTGTTATCATGGTTCTTCTGCAGGCCTTCTAGTGCTAGGAACTCAGTAAGCTCACCGATCATTGCCCGGAATTCATCGTATGGCCGATCACCATATTCACGCAGGCTTTCCGACTTTTCTACTTCTGATTTTAGCCTTTCCCTCGAGGGATTCCACCCTAATTACCGAATGGAAAAGCTTGCCTTCAAGGAGCAAGCGAGTTCCTTCTGGCGCCTTGTGAAAATGAATTCACCAGAATGGGCTTATGCTTTAGTTGGTTCTATAGGCTCCATTATCTGTGGATCTCTTAGTGCTTTCTTTTCATATGTTCTAAGTGCCGTTCTCAGTGTCTACTACAACCCGGACCATGCTTGCATGATCAGAGAAATCGGGAAATACTGCTATTTGTTAATTGGACTATCATCAGCTGCCCTTCTCTTCAACACACTACAGCATTCCTTTTGGGATATTGTGGGAGAAAACCTCACAAAACGAGTGCGCGAAAAGATGCTGGCAGCAGTACTGAAAAATGAAATGGCATGGTTTGATATGGAAGAAAATGAAAGTGCTAGGATCGCTGCAAGGTTAGCTCTTGATGCCAACAATGTCCGATCAGCCATTGGAGACCGGATATCAGTTATTGTGCAGAACACGGCACTCATGCTTGTTGCTTGCACTGCTGGTTTCATTTTGCAGTGGCGCCTTGCCCTCATCCTCGTTGCAGTCTTCCCTGTGGTTGTAGCGGCAACTGTTTTGCAGGTTTGTTTCTAAAACTGATCCTTTGCACTCATGAATGACATCGTCAAGCATTAAATCTTTACTAAAAACTGACCAATTATCTCACAATCAACTGTATTTGTTGGATTTTCAACAGAAAATGTTTATGAAAGGTTTCTCAGGAGACTTGGAAGCTGCACATGCCAAGGCCACTCAACTAGCTGGAGAGGCCATTGCTAATGTAAGAACTGTAGCTGCCTTCAATTCAGAGAACAAAATAGTTGGCCTTTTCTCATTGAGCCTTCAAACCCCTCTGAAACGCTGCTTCTGGAAAGGACAATTTGCAGGAAGCGGATTCGGGGTCGCCCAGTTTGCACTATATGCTTCTTATGCACTTGGTCTTTGGTATGCTTCATGGCTTGTGAAGCACGGGATCTCTGATTTTTCGAAAACAATCCGAGTCTTTATGGTTCTCATGGTCTCCGCCAATGGCGCAGCTGAAACATTGACCCTGGCTCCTGACTTCATCAAGGGAGGTCAAGCCATGCAATCAGTCTTTGATCTACTTGACCGTAAAACCGAGATCGAGCCTGGTGACCCTGATGCCACACAAGTTCCAGACCGTCTTCGTGGAGAAGTTGAACTGAAGCATGTAGACTTTTCTTACCCTTCACGTCCTGATGTCATGATTTTCTGTGACCTTAATCTCCGCGCCCGAGCTGGAAAAACTCTTGCCCTTGTTGGTTCGAGTGGCTGTGGTAAAAGCTCAGTGATTGCACTTGTACAAAGATTCTATGACCCCTCATCTGGACGTGTTCTGATAGATGGAAAAGACATTAGGAAGTACAACCTCAAATCCCTGAGAAAACACATTGCAATTGTTCCACAAGAGCCTTGCCTCTTTGCTTCCACTATCTATGAAAACATTGCCTATGGACATGAATCTGCAACCGAGGCCGAGATCATCGAGGCAGCAACACTAGCCAATGCCCACAAATTTGTATCCTCGTTACCTGATGGTTACAAAACTTTTGTTGGGGAAAGAGGGGTTCAACTTTCAGGGGGGCAAAAACAGAGAATTGCCATTGCAAGGGCACTTGTGAGGAAAGCTGAGCTTATGCTACTTGATGAAGCAACCAGTGCCCTTGATGCCGAGTCTGAGAGGTCGGTCCAAGAGGCTCTACAGCGTGCTTGCTCGGGTAAAACTACGATAGTTGTTGCTCACCGGTTATCGACAATTAGGAATGCTCATGTCATTGCAGTGATTGATGATGGAAAAGTTGCTGAACAAGGATCCCATTCACATTTACTAAAAAACTACCCTGATGGGTGTTATGCTCGGATGATACAATTACAAAGGTTTACAAATAGCCAAGTGGTTGGCATAAATTCAGGCTCGAGTTCTTCGGTAAAAGCAAATGATGTCGATGAAAGAGAAGGCTAGTGAGTTAACTTCAAGAAAATAGTAGAAAAAGGGGGTATAGTACCATATGCCCTTTAAGCTTTTTTTACTCTGGTTTTAATGTTTGGATAAAGTGTAATATATGTTCATGGTCTTCTTTGTTTTAACCTTATATTTTGTCTTCACGGATCTTTTCAAAGAAATGATAATGAGAAATATAGTTCCTTGAGATTGATTGAAATGGATTCATTTTTAGAAGTCAAGACTGGAGCCAATGCCCGAAAAATTAGGGAAAGGAAACGAAGTGTAAAAACAGACCAAACATTGATTCATGTGGAGTCATGTTTGCGGCTAAAAGACGGTAAGTTCGGGATAAAGTATCGAAATTTACAAAAATAAGTGTTGAAACTTGTTCTTGCACTGAAAATGTTAGATTTTTTGATAACATTTTCGGTTGGTTTTTTGAGTTTTTTCTGCATGTATTATACTTATTTTGTAAGTATCATACTTAGTTTTTCGATAAGTTTTCAGTTAGTTTTTCGATAAGTTTTCAGTTTGGGACAAAAAATATCGATACTTACAAAATAAGTATTAATACTAGCAGAAAAACTGAAAATGTTAGACTTCTTGATAACATTTTCGGTTGGTTTTTTGAGTTTTTTCTGCATGTATCGATACTTACTCGATACTTAATTTTTTCATAAATTTCCAATTTAGGACACAAGTATCGATACTTACAAAATACGTATCATACTTGTAGAAAAATTCAAAAACCAACTGAAAATATTATCAAGAAGTCTAACATTTTTAGTTCAAGAACAAGTTTCGATACTTATATTGTAAGTATCGGTACTTTCGTCCCAAACTTAAAATTTTCAAAAAAGTATAGATACTTGTAGAAAAAAACTCAAAAAACCAACCGAAAATATTATCAAGAAGTCTAACATTTTCAGTTCAAGAACAAAATTTCAACATACTTACAAAATAAATATCCATACTTGCAAAAAAAAAATTCAAAAACCAACCGAAAATGTTATCAAGAAGTTTAACATTTTCAGTTCAAGAATAAGTTTCGATACTTATTTTGTAAGTATCGATGTTTTGTCTCAAAATAAAAATTTATCAAAAAATATAGATACTTGCAGAAAAAAACTAAAAAAACCAACCGAAAATGTTATCAAGAAGTCTAACATTTTCAATTGAAGAACAAGTTTCGATACTTTTTTTTGTAAGTTTTGATACTTTTGTCCCGAACTGTAAATTTATCAAAAAACTAAGTAGTATGGATACTTGCAAAAAAACTCAAAAAAAACAACTGAAAGTATTATCAAAAAGTCTAACATTTTCAGTTCAAGTACAAGTTTCGATACTTATTTTTGTAAGTTTCGATACTTACCGTCTTTTAACCGCACCATAGCATGTCGCACCCCAGACTCACCCTTGATTCATCCTTCTTCCTTGACGGTCTGTTGTGATTTTCCCTTGTTTGACAAGTGTAACAGTGATGTATGATTCAGTTCTAGTCAATGTTAATTTGCCTTTGGTAGTCTTTTATTTCTATTTCAGCTTAACAGATTTTTAGTTTCAGTTTTCTTTCAGCTTTCGGTTTTGATATCAGTTTGCATTACAAAAGTAGTTGTGGTTTGCCAGCTTATTTTTTTTTGGATGTTCTGATATTATTGGAACAAATGTTTCTTCATTGCTTAGTGTGTTCCATTATTTGATTGATGCTGCAAGTTAGATTATTAACAATACAAATGTTGATTTTCTTCTCTTGGCTGATTAAAACATCAATTTAGGGGAATGTTTTCTTGCTTGAACTAATGACGTATGGCTGCAAAAAATTTGCCAAAATGCCAAGGGGTGATTGTAGATAATTGGATTTTAGACAATTTTTTCATTAATGATTATCCTTGTTGGCTAGGATCATTTCGGATTATATTGCGAAGATATAATGGTGATAATCTTGGCTTGTGACAACATGATTTTTATGAACTCTATCAAATTGAGTTACTGATAATTCAAGCTTATTACTTGTTATCTTTATTGGCAATTTGCATTGAGATGGTTGACTCATTAGTGTTAATGGAGCTATTGTACCATCTTTTGGGGTCCTTTTCGGTTGTGAGCAGGGGAGGAGAAATTGCATAACATGTTCCTTTTTTATTCAGATTGTTTAGGAGTGGCGACCACTAAGTATTGAGATGATTTTAACATTGAATCTATGTTTTGTGATATTGCTTTATTGTTCCATATAAGAACCATGAGCAAATCCAATGTTGTGATACTAAAACGCTTGTTTATGATCAAAGTTAACAAGCTCCACTATCTCTCCCTAGGCTTATTCAATTCATGAAGGGAAAGGTATCTATTCTGTTTTTAGTTTATATTTTTGGGGTTTTTAGGATCTTTATATTGTTGCCGGTTTTAGGTTTTAATTCCTCAATATACATAAATACATTGTAGGAGGATAGGATTGTTGTTGTAGACTTGTAGTGGGGGTGGAGGAATGCTTGAATTTTGATCAGCTTGCTTTGAGGGCTCAGTCGGGTCAGAACTAGGGATGTAAAAAGTTGACCCGGCCTGAAAATCCGACTGAAACCTGCTCAAGTCAAAACTTGGGTTGACCCGAGGATGTGATGACCCAAAATCGATCTGTAACTTACTGTTGTTGACCCGAACCATAGTTGGACCTGTTACTGTAGTAACCGAACCCGACCTGTATCCGACCGAGAACAACCCGAACCCGAATTGAACCTGTAATTGTGGACCCGAAACCCGACCTGCACCCGGCTGAAACGAACTCGAACCCGAGACTAACCTGGCAGATAACCGATATTACCCGACTGAATTAACCCGAGATCCGATTTTACCCGACCTGTTAATTGACCCGACTTGTTTTGAACTCGACCTGTTGTTGACCTGAACTAATAATCTTTTTGTTATATATACATATATAATCAATTAAAAATATCAAAAAAAGGAAAGGTTGAATTTAGATATTCATTTGACACTACCAAGTTTGAAATTTTATTAAATAATTCAATGCTTAGTAATAATTCAATATGCTTAGTAACTCATTCAATATAAATTATTTGTCAAGTTTGAACTACTATGTTTAAACTAAATTAAAGTTTTAACTTTCATTTGATGTTATCACGTGTACAATTACATGTTTACATCCATATCAAAATTTTGTGAATAATTATGTTTAATCAAAGTTTATAATAATAATAATAATAATAATAATAATAATAATGTCCGAATTGAATTAACTTATTAAACTTAGAATCTAATTGAGCTAAATTAAAATCTAGAGGCATAAATCACAGACATAATTAAAAGAATTCTAAAATTAAATGTGAAATTTCAATTAAATTAATCTAAGTTGGAACTCAATTGAATTAAACTAAAACAATTGGTAAAAAATAGGGAAAAAGATAAAATTTTGGAGGGAAATAAGTCACCCATTTTTTTAGGTTTGAGATTAATTTACTTTTAGTCTAAAAATTTTGGAGGGATAAAAGCTACCCAAAATTTTGGAAGGAATTAGGGGAATAAGCCACCCAAAATTTTGGAGGGAATTAGTAGAATTTATATTTTTGGTAATTTAGTCTAATAATTTTTTGTTTATTCTAGTCCCTACAATTTAATTTTTAGTCAAAATTACCCCATATTTATTTATATTTTTAACAATTTAGTCCAATTATTTTAGTACCTAAAATTTAATTTTTACTCCAAATTAACCCCTATTCATTTTTTGTATTTTATTCTAGTCCCTAAAAAGTAAAAACCTGCTCGCCTATTTTTCAAGTGATTTGCCCGTAGCCCGCCCATATTTAAAAAGCAATTGCCAATTGCTGTAACAAATGGAGGGAATCTTGCCCGCCCATTTTTGAATGGGTTATTAGTGGATTAGCCATTACTAGTTTAGGAGCTTTACACTTAAGTCCTTTTTTATTCTTTAGTTTTAATTTGATTCATTTTAGTCCCAATTTGAGTTTAGTTTCCTTAGACCTTTCGGTTTAGGTTCTTTTTTAATTAGATCCTCCTTCATAAAATTATTTAATAATTAAAATGTTTGACGAGCTTTTGAAGGCCTAATTTATTTCGACAAGGATGAAAAACGGTGTCGACAATTATAATGTATTAAATTATAACTATTAGGGTTTGGGGTTATGGGATTAGTTTAGGGATTAGGGGATTAGTTTTGCACTTTAATTATTAGTGCTTGCAAGATTTAAGGGTTGAAGTTTGGGGTTTAGGTGTAAATGTGTCAAGTTGAGTGTTTGGGGTTATGAGATTAGTTTAGGGATTAGGGGATTATGCTTGCACTTTAATTATTAGTGATTGTAAGATTTAGGTGTTGAGGTTCGGGGTTTAAGGGTAAATGTGTCAAGTTGAGTGTTTGGGATTATGGGATTAGTTTAGGGATTAGGGGATTATGCTTGTACTTTAATTATTAGTGATTATAAGATTTATGAGTTGAGGTTTGAGGTATATAGGTATAATATATGTTTCAAGTTGAGTGTTTGGGGTTATAGGATTAGTTTAGGGATTAGGAGATTCGAGGATTAGGCTTGCACTTTAATTATTAGTGATTGTAAGATTTAGGGGTTTGGGGTTTATGGTAAATGCGTCAAGTTGAGTGTTTGGTAGGAGTTATGAGATTAGTTTAGGGATTCAAATTGACCCCTATTTATTTTAAAATTTTCTAATATAGTCCAATGTTTTAATATGATGATATTTTTGTTCATTATAGTCCCTAAAACTTTATTTTTAGCCGAAATTGACCCATATATATTTCTATTTTTGGTAATTTAGTCGAATAATATTTTTGTTTATTCTAGTCCCTACAATTTAATTTTTACTCAAAATTGCCCCATATTTATTTATATTTTTGGCAATTTAGTCCAATAATATTTTTGTTTATTCTAGTAGCTAAAATTTAAATTTTACTCCAAATTGACCCCTATTCATTTTTTATTTAGTCCAATATTTTTAATATGATGATATTTTTGTTGATGTTAGTCCCTAAAACTTTATTTTTATTCCAAATTGACCCCTATTCATTTTTTTTGTAATTCAGTCCAATGTTTTTAATATAATGATATTTTTGTTCATGTTAGTCCCTAAAATTTTATTTTTCACCGAAATTGACCTTTTTAATTTCTATTTTTTTGTAATTTACTCCAATATTTTAAATATGATGATATTTTTGTTCATTATAGTGCATAATATTTATTTTTAATGTGATTCATGTTTGTGAAAGGCGTTAAATAATTCACTTGAAATGACCCTACCTAAAATCTATCGATTATCTGTACCAAACACAAACTTAATACGAATTCGAAACCCGAATTAACCCGACCTGAAGTGAACCCGACTTGAAATGAACTCGACCTGAAATGAACCCGACCTGAAATTGACCCGCACCCGACCCGAATCGAGTCGAAACATTAAATCAACCTAAAATGACTTGTATCCGATTTGACCCGACCTGACAGGACCCATCCGATTACCTATTTTTACATTCCTAGTCAGAACACAGTGTGAGATTCTTTTTCTAGTATTTTGATTCAAATTGCCATCCGACATTAGTTGATTTTATATGTTTATTTAGATAGTTCGAAATTCGAATGAATGTTGATTTCGTTGATTTGTTACTGACTTGGTCTTGAGTTCTAGATCATGAAAAATTTCATTTGTTGAAACACTGATATTACTTTCGTACACCGTCGAAAACATGAAAGCAGTGATTTGTCAAGAACAGGATACGCTGAACCTTTTGACTGGAAATGAAATATGTTATGCAGTGTCAAATGTTTTCTTCTTCAACTTTCAATAAGAAAAAAGTGTACTGACTTCATAAAAGTTACTTAGGGTGGAATTGTGCAGGTTCTACTCAGAGGTCCGAAGAATGCCCGCGAAGTAGTTTAACACTTTGGTCCAACTCTTGGTGTGACTCACAGCCACACTAAACCATATATGTTCGATCAAAGGGAAGGGAATTTAAGAGGGCTAGAGGAAGAAGGAAACACTGGCAATTACAATTCTACAAGATGCACATCATAGGAACTTAACTTGCTTAATCCACAAGCTACACTTTCCTGTGTCCTTGTATCTAGCACCACTAGTTAAGGTTTATAAATATTCCTCAACCAATAACCACATAGAAAGTGGGAAACACTGGCAATGACAAGCACTTTTCATTGACTATTCTATAAACTGGCATCATCAACCTGATCAGAAACAAAAAAACACTAGCTCATGGGGCAATTGGAAGCCAAAAAGTCATTCATCATCATATGGTTAACACTTCTTTACTCCTCACTATTTTCATCCAGATTGTATTGCTTAGAAAATTGCAAGTATACTCAAACAAAAAAGAAATGGAAAAAAGAACGAAACCACTTATGCGGACAAGCATTAGAATACATAAGTAAAATGGGTTTTATCCACCGATTGCCAGAACAATGAACATCATTGGTGGAGCCAAACAAGCACTGCTCAGATTGACATTAATGTTGGTCCATTATCCGGCATACCATCCCAGCAGCCAAATCAGCAAGTTGAGTATGTGGGGCAGGCCCTGACATTTGCTTCAAACTGCACCAAAGAAAGCATACATCAAACAACAACATCCTTTCATCTTTCAAGATATGCTAAATGCAAGCAGTTTTTTTTTTTATTTGAATCCATTAGCAGATCTAAGTTGCGACAATCTATTTCAGATTCATATCTGCAATATACAAATATGGAGAAAGGAAAAGCTACCAACTTCATTAAAGATTAAAGAAACAAATATGGAAGCACTAGCTCAAGTTTACAAGAAAATCAAAGTTACTTTGGCAATACTCCAACATAGTATGCGCTTATGAGTTTACTAAGACCATGAAACATAATGTTTAGAACTTGTGTTATGTTAGCTTTTTGAGATTTTGCAAACATTTATGCTAAACATTGTAACAACAAAACTTATAACAGAAACGATGATTCTAAGCATAAACCTCTACTAGATAGAAACAAAAGGAGATATAGTGCAATAAATAAGAACATGAAAACAATTGCTCACCGTTTCTTGTGTCGTTTCGTCTTGAAATGTTCATCCCTCACAGTGGAATTCACAAAATATCCGCTAAATAAGTAGAAACCAATGAAACATATATAAAGTAACAAACAAATTATGCTATACTAGAATTCAATTTTCATTTTTATTATACCTTAAAGCAAATTATAAAATTAAATTCACAGACAAATTTGTCACAGCTTGAGCTGTAAATCCGAAAGGAACAAGAAAGGATTTGAGAAATAGAAGAAAGGGTATAAGAAGTAGAGGAATAAGGTTGAAGAAGAGAAGAATTTTCAGATATTTCATTCATGATAAGATAAAAACGGTTACACTAGGTTCTATATACCAGCCCTAGCAAAATTATTAATTTACAGCTGGCTTTCAGATAACAGAAATAACAACTGGAATTAAAATAACATTGGGCCTCCAAAGTCTAATTACTCGAACTGGGCTTCCACGATCCCATTGTCTTTGCCTGATACGGTGCCCCTTCCTCTTTCATTAAGACACAAAACTCCTCAGATAGTTGACTTTCGTTTTTCCAATTTCAGATTCAATTCCAATTCCTCCATCTCTCGGTCCTAATTCTTCCCCTGCTCCACTAGAAGCCATGACAATACCCCCACCTTCGGTCGATTCTTGCCCCCAAGGATCGAATTCAGGAAATTGTGCCTTGAGGGTGGTGTAGTCTTCCCATGTCGCATTTTCCTGTCCTAGATTAGACCACTGAATAAGTAATTGAGTGACATCCCTGTTGTTCCTTTTGACCATTCGTTTGTCCAAGACGAGTGCTGGATACACCTTTATTTATCCTTCCTTATCAACTTCAGGCGGGTTCAAAGAGGTAACTACATTCTGCCCTACCTTCTTTTTCAATAAGCTCACATGAAACACAGGGTGAAGTTTGGAGTGTGCTGGACGATCCAACTCGTAGGCCACTAATCCAATTCTTTTCTTGACTTTGTAGGGACCATAGAAGCGAGCAGCCAGTTTCACATTGTTACGGACAGCTAGGGAAGATTGTTTGTAGGGTTGCAGTTTAAGATAAACTTCATCTCCTTCCTGAAATTCTCTTTCACTTCTTTTCTTGTCTGCATTCTGTTTCATCCTGTTCTGTGCTTTACTTAACTGTTCTTTCAAGAGTCTGTTCAATTGTTGTCTTACAGTCATCATTTCTTGAACACTGTTCACTGTTGTTGATTGCTCCCAATTCCACATAGGGGGTTTGTACCCATATAAGGCTTCAAAGGGGGTGATCCCAAGGGCAGTATGATGGTTAGTGTTATACCACCATTCTGCCTGAGGTAGCCACTTGGCCCAGCTTGTAGGTTTTAGGAAACACATGCTGCGTAGGTACTGTTCCAGGCATTGATTCAATCTTTCTGTTTGCCAATCAATCTCTGGATGGTATGCAGTACTGAAGAGAGTTGTAGTCCCCAACTGTTTCATTAGCTCTCTCCAGAAAAGACTTGTGAAAGTCTTATCTCTGTCTGAAATGGCAACCTTAGGTTGACCATGTAGCTTATAAACTTGATCTAGGTAAACTTTGGCTACTTCCAGGGCAGTATAAGGGTGAGACAGGGCCAAAAATGCCCATACGTGGTGTACTTGTCAATGATTACAAGTATACAGTTGAATTTCATAGAGTGAGGTAGCCCTTCTATAAAATCCATAGTTATAGTCTCCCATGCTTGCTGGGGTATGGGCAGAGGTTGTAGCAGCCCATGCTTTGCCACATGCTCTACCTTAGTTCTTTGACACACTTCACAGCCTTGTACATATTGTTTAACCCATAATTTTAACCCTGGCCAATAGAAATAGGGTTTCAATCTCTGATAAGTGGCTTGAATTCCAGAATGGCCTCCTTGAGGTGAATCATGCATGACTTGTAGTAGTTGCTACCTGAGGTCACCAATACTACCAATATAAACTTTCTTTTTATATCTCAAGATGCCTTTGTTCAGAGTCCAATCTCCCTTCCTTGTTTCATCAATCATCAAAATAGTGATAATCTCTTGAGCTGTAGTGTCCCCTTCATAACTCTTTTCCACTTCCTGAACCCATTTTGGAATCAAAATAGTGGCCGACAGATGGAAAGTTTCAGCCTTTTCCTCATATTGTCTAGAAAGGGCATCTGTAACCACATTTGACCTTCCCTTCCTATACTATATCACATAGTCCAAACCTAACAACTTGGAGAGTCCTTTCTTCTGAATGGTGGTAGTTAGCTTCTGTTCTAGCAAGTGCTTCAAGGGCTCATGATCAGTTTTGATTACAAAGGGGCACCTTCAAAGTAGTGCCTCCATTTCGAGACACCAAGAGAATAACTAGATACTCTTTTTCATAGATAGATAAATCAGCATGTCTTGGTCCTAGGGCCTTGCTAAAGTAAGCTAAAGGTCTCCCATCCTGAGACAAGACTGCTCCCACACCTTTAAAGCTGGCATCCGTCTCCAAACAAAATGTCTTTTTGAAATCTGGAAGGGCCAAAACAAGTGCTTCACACATTGCTATTTTTAATCACAAAAAGCTATTTTGGCTTCTTCTACATCCACACAAACTTGTTTTTCTTGAAAGATATTAGTCAAAGGTCCGCTAATCTCCCCAAAGCCTTTGATAAATTTCTTGTAATATCCAGTCAAACCCAAAAAACCCTTAAGGATTTAAGGTTTTTTGGTAGTGGCTGATTTCTCATTGACTCAATCTTTGTAGGGTCATGGATACTCCTAAAAGATATGATATACCCCAAATATTCTACCTGCTTCAGTCCAAAGAAACATTTACTCATTTTGGCATATAACTGATTTTTCTTAAGAACTTCCAAAACCAGCCTAAGGTGTTCTATGTGTGCTGCCAAATCAGGACTATACACCAAAGTGTCATAAAAAAACACCAGTACAAATTGTCTAAGGTAAGATTTAAATAGCTCATTCATTAAAGATTGAAAATTAGCTGGGGCATTCGTGAGTCCAAAGGGCATTACCTTAAACTCATAGTGACCTTGGTGTATCCTAAAAGCTGTCTTTTGTATGTCTTCCTCCTTAATTCAGATCTACCAATATCCAGACCTTAAGTCAATTTTTGAAAAATACACAACTCCAGCCAGCTCATCTAATAATTCTTCCACCATTGGTATAGGGAATTTGTTTTTTACAATCATTGCATTCAATTCCCTGTAATCGAAACTAAGTCTCCAACTTCCATCTTTATTTTTTACCAGTAAATAAGGAGAGGCAAAATGACTTGAGCTAGTTTGAATTATAGATGAAGCTAGCATCTCTCTAATCTACTTTTCAACTTCAGTTTTTTGATAGTGAGGAAATCTATATAGCCTGAGGTTAACTGGTTGTGCTCTATTTTTTAGGGTGATGGAATGATCAAACACTTTGGGAGGAGCATCCATTGGGGCTCTTCAAACACCATGTTGTACTATGTTAACAAAGGTAAGAGTATTTCTAGAATAGTAACTTCTTGAGCCTCTGCACTGAGTAGATAAACCTCTCCTATTACTTCAGGGTTATTGGTTGTTAATTTTTGTAGTTTATCTTCTGAAATCAATTTAACCTTAGGAATAAGCTGTCCTCCTTTTAAAGTTGTCCCTTTCTCTTCTTTTTTGAATCTTGTGGTCATTTCATTGAAATCCAAGGTAATAGGATTGTACCTTTTTATCCAATCCACCCTTAATACCATGTATATTCCCCCATCTATAAGACTCTGAAATCATGTTCAAAACAGTGGCCTTGCATCTTCCACCCCAAGGATTTACTTTTGATAGTGCTGTAAAGCTTCTCCTCATTGGCTATAGTAATGGCTAAATGAGGGGTATGTTCAATTTTCACTCCTTCCTTAGCCCATTGGGGAATCACAAAACTATGGGTACTACCACTGTCTACTAACACATTCAACATCTTCCCTCTAATCACCTCTTGCAACCTCAGAGTGTTGTAACTAACACTGCCTGTTAGTGCGTTTATGGAAATCTCCAAATTTTCTTCTTTAGTTTTTTCTTCCCCAGTCTCTTCAGCTACAATGTCATCTTTTAGTTCTTCTTCTTATTCCATCAGGTTCAACTGTTTTACTTTACACTGATGACCAGGTGCAAATTTCTCTTCACACCTAAAGCAGAGGTTATGTGCCCTCCTATATTCCATTAGAGTCTGCCTAGTATTATGGGGAGTAAGGTCAGACTTCTGAATTTGGTTTGAACTCAAATTCTTCTTGTGTATATTCTACTGTTGGTATCCTGTTGGCCTAGTGGAAAACCTTTGCTTTTTGTTATCCAGTTCTGTTGATAGCTCATACAGTTTAGCCTGTCTACAAGCCTCAAAAACTGATGGTGGTCTATGCACCTTAACCCTGTAACTCTTCCTTCAGCCCACTGATAAAGCTAGAAACAAAATAATTTTCTTCTAGTGTAGCATTGTGTATCAGCATGTAAGGTTTTAACTCCTCAAACTTCTCTTGGTACTTTTCCACAGAACCTCTTTGTACCAGTTGATTGAACTCTTCGATAATGTCATCACAAGTTTTATTAGAAAACATGTGACACAGATCAGCCATGAATTCTTGCCAAGTAGACTTGTTCTTCTGCATTATGTATCCATCAAACCAAGTCTCTGCCTTTCCATCCAAATACATAGCAGCCATTTCCAACTTCTGTTCCTGAGGAACAGAAAAGATAGCAAAATACTTCTCACATTTTCTTATCCAGCTCCTGGGATTGTCCCCTTCAAACATATGAAGTTCTACCTTGGGTTTAAGGTTGAAAGAGTTCCAATTAACCCCATAGCTAACCTTTTCAACTTTACCAGGTTCCTGTAACAACGAGGTGTCTCCCTTATCTGGCCACTGTGTTCCTATTTTTGTATTTTCAGGAAGTAAGGTCGTGTTGTGTGGTTTTGAAGCTAAAAGTCCAGGTTCATCAATTTTTACTGCAAATCTTTCTTTATCATCAATAACAGTAACTTGGACAACTTTCTTACCTTCTTGTTTAGTTTGAACATTGACATATGACTGCTTCTCAGGTGTGTCTGGTACAATATCTTTAGCTTTCTTGGTCAGGATGCCAATGATTTCTCCCAAGTCTGCCTGAGTTTCTTTTATCTTAATCTTAATCTACCCCATACGAGTTTCCAGTTTGCCATTGTTGACCTTCATTTCATCTAACTGGCGCTGAATGGCGGTCAGGTCTATGTTGTTACCCATATGCTGTATTTTTCTAGACTTTCCCAGTGTAAAGGTTGATCTTAAAACAAACTTTGATTACCAAAATGTCACAGCTTGAGTTGTAAATCCGAAAGGAACAAGAAAGGATTTGAGAAATAAAAAAAGGGTATAAAAAGTAGAGGAATAAGGTTGAAGAAGAGAAGAATTTTTAGATATTTAATTCATGATAAGATAAAAACGGTTACAGTAGGTTCTATATACCAGCCCTAGCAAAATTATTAATTCACAGCTGGCTTTCAGATAACAGAAATAACAACTGGAAATAAAATAACATTGGGCCTCCAAAGTCTGATTACTCGAACTGGGCTTCCACAATCCCATTGTCTTTGCCTGATACGGTGTCGTTCCCTTCCTCTTTCATTAAGACACAAAACTCCTCAGATAGTTGACTTTCGTTTTTCCCAATTTCATATTCAACTTCAGATTCAATTTCAATTTCTCCATCTCTCAGTCCTAATTCTTCCCCTGCTCCACTAGAAGCCATGACAAAATTGTACTTACTCGCAGTGTAAGCAGTAGTATTGACCCATTCCAGGCAAATCCTCATCGCGAGGCAACGGTTTCTTCCCAGAATCACCCTTTTGCAGCTCGTCATAAACGACATCATCACGTGAATCCAAAAATTTCTTCGTTAAGGAAAAGAAATTTTGACAAGATCAAGGGAGAGAGATGAGAGAAATTTCGACAAGATCAAAGGGGGAGATTTCGACAAAGAGGCTTCAACCATTCTTCATCTTTTTCTTCTTTGTTCAATTAGGTTTATGCTAGAAATTCTTTATCTTGTGTTTCTTTGGAACCTAGCCATGAACTAAATCTATTTGGCTAAGGTTATTGTGTTTTGTGGTTGTGAGAAACAATTGGATTTTGTTTAGGTAATAAGAGTTTGCACTTTCAATTCAAGGTTTACTCATTCTTGGTTTTTCTTCTTGTTTGCGAGTGAATTGGGAGATGATCTCGTAACTTCATCTATTTATCTAATATCGGGAGAGTTAGATTCAAGAAACGAATGAGTATGGTCTTTATTCAATCTATTGATGGTGAAGATTAATCCAGCTTAGGAATAAGTTAAGGATTTCAACAGCTAAGAAGAGCGCAAGATTGGTTGTTGTTCACCCTTGATTCACACATGGATGTATTATCAAGGCATGCACAAATAGCTAGAGTTTTGACTTAGGGATAAGAAGAAAGCATTGAAGAACGCTCCGCTGAACCTTGAAGTTGCTGCCCAGCCGCCCAGGCAACCATCGATTAGTTGCCAAGGCAACCCCGCTGTGCAAGTTGCCACGGCAACTGAGTTGCCCTTGCACTCTTTTACCAAGACGATCCAATCGGCTATCACACCTCAACTCACGATAACTTGGCGTATTCTCTCTCATTTAATTACATCTTCTTTTACTTATTTGCTTTCTAGTTTAGTTATTAGTTAAAACTCCTACAATCTTCTACTTGTGTTTTTTTACTTTTTACAGTGCAAGAGATTAGATTCTTGAAGTGGCACCAATCCTCGTGGAGACGATATCTTTTATATTATAACTTGCGACGTGTACACTTGAACAATTGCGGAGCACTTATTACGCACAACAGTTACAATTTAAGGTTAAAAAATTAAGATTTAAGTTTCATAGGGTAAATATACAGGCATGTGTAAAAAAATTTACACTGTATAATAATTTTAACCTATTATAATCGTCTCATGATGGAACATTTGTGATCCATGTTATACATAATTTATACGTTTATTTGTGTTACCTTTTAGAATGTTATTTTTGTCTTATATATTTGTGTGTCTTTGTCATTAATATTGTAAATTTTGTTTGATATTAGATTTGAAAATTGGGTTTACTTCAAAAATTAGATTTATTTAGAATAGTTAGATTTATAATGTAATATTTGAAGTTTAAACTTGACTCGACTTAGTTTCGTAATTTTATTATATGATTTTTTTGTACTTTTATATATAATATTTTTCATATCATAGTCAAAATAAATTAACAATACTACAAAACTCAATAAGTGGTCTTAGTGGAAGAACGAATGATGTTCATCCTAGAAGACTCGAGTTTAATCATTCTATCTACAAAATGTGTGTCTTATCAAAGGGTTAAGAACATGTATGGACATATACTACATTGTAATCACCTTTAGACTATTAAAAAAATTACAATAATACAAATATTAAGAATTAGGTCAAATTCTTCTATTAGTCCATGTACTATTTATAAGTAACGGATGTAGTCACTATAGCCTAATTGATATATTTTTTAGTAATTTTACTTTATAAGTTTTGAAATTTCTTCATGTAATATACCAATTTTTGCTTAGTGACTAAAATGTAACTTTTGAGAGTTTAGGGGTTAAAATGTAAACTTTGGAAAAGTTTAGGGACCAAAGTGTAATTTTAAAAAGTTATGTAATTTAACCCCGTAAATGGATAGTTCACCCCCAAGAGTGGTATTTCTGTGTTACCGGATTTTCATACGAGACTTATGTTATTCGAATTTAGATCGAATCAAATTAAGCGTGCTCAAGCTAGGTAAATATTAGGATGGGTGACCTCCAGGAAAGTCCCATAAAAGTGTTTTTGATCGATATGTTAGACTCATTAAGAGTAGAGAAAATTCGTATGGGCTATCGATAAAGGAATTCTAAGAGAAATTTTATTCTATGAAGATTTTCGATAATTATCGGAATAATAGACTGAGTTAGGAAAATTCAGTCTAAGTCCTTGGAAAAAGGAATTTTTATGGGATAAAAGAGTTTATTTCCCGAATATGGAAATATAGAATTTTCGAAATAAATCCAATAGCTTGGACAGGGAAAAATCACAGTAGAAGTATTTTATGGATATCGGTATATCGGATCTAATTACAATTTTAAAGACAGTTCCAAAGATTATGGGAAATTCATAAAATATTTTTTATGAATATTTTATTAATGTTGGTGGGATTCTAACTAGATTTAGTTAGAATATGATGGAGTGGTTATAAAGCTCAAAGAACGAAAATTTAGAAATCGTATTGAGTAAAATTTGAATAATTGGATCGAATAAATATCATAAATTAAAATTTATGATATTTTGGGAAGGAGGCTGGTTATAATGGAACCAATTTGGTTCAATTTTATGGAATGACAATTTTTAAGTTTTATTGTAAATAAAGTCTAGTTGGAGGGCAAATTGGTCATTTGCCATGGATGGTATTTTTGAAATATTTTGAAACTTTGAGGGCAATTTTGGAAGAAGATTGACACATGGATTAAATCATAACCATTTATTTTTATTAGATTGAATCATGGCCATTAGATTAAAATGGCAAATTATTAATTTCACTAGTTAAATGAATTTAAAATTCATTTAATTTTACACATGTGGATTAAATAAGTAAAAGATGAAAAAAAGTTCATCTTCTTTCTCTAGCATTTCGAAAAGGAGAGAAAACTTGGGGAAAATATTCAAAAAAAATTTCTAGCTCAAATTCAAGGCATTTGATTAAGAATTCAAGCAAGATTGTTTGAGGTAAAGTGATCTACTCTTCATTCTCTACATTTTGATAGTAAAATTTTATGGAATTATGAAGTATTGGATTAGGGTTTAAAGAGAGAGAAATTAGGGTTTCATGGTTTATGATTGAATTTAAGTAGTAGATGATGAATTAAGCTTAGTTTTGATGAAAACAAGCTTGAAATCAAGTTAATTTCATGTTGAAAGTAATAAACCTTAATCTTGCAATTTAGGGTTTCAATTAGGGTTATGGAATTGATGATGAAATTGAAGTATTTGTGATGTTGGAAGCTTAATTTCGAGGTTAGAATAAAGAATTTCCCCAATTGAATTTTTAAGGACCATTTCGAAAAGATTGAGAAATTAGGGGAAAATTTTATTTTAGCCTTAGAATTGGTGAATTATGATTGAAATGGCTTGAAATTGTGATTAGGGACCAAAATGAAAATTTTGGAATTAAGGGGACCATTTTGGTAATTTTTCAAAAATAAAGGATTGATCTTGAATTGATGAATAATTGATAGAGTTGAAGATTCAAGCATGATAGGAAGTTAAAAGGATTGAAATGATAAGAAAAGAAATATGAAGGACCAATTCGAAACAAAAGTTAGTGAAGGACTAAATCGGTCAAAGTTTAGAAATTAAGGGAAAATTTCTAAGAATGTTAGAAATAAATAAATGGTTTAATTGTACATGAATTTATGTACAACAGTGAAGTGGTGACTAAAATGTTACTTTTATAAAGTTTGATGACTAAAAGAGTAATAGTCCAAAATAAGTACTAAGTTATGAAAATTGTTCAAATTAGGCTTGAACAATTGTTTAATGTTCAAAAATGGTCACTAAGGACCTAGGGACAAATTCGGCACTTTGAAGAATATTGGGGAAATTTTCATAAAATTTTATATTCGAATAGTTATGTTTAAGAATCAAGTTAGCAATGTTAGATTTAAGTCGAATGCAAGAATGGTAATGTATATGTTCGATTGGTCTTATACATTTCTAAAAGAGATCGAAAGAGAACCAGTGGTAAAAATAAAGATAAGAACATCGAGTAAGCTTAGTGAGACATATTATTCATGGCCCAGGTGAATGCATTTACATGTTTTAAAATGCAATTAGGAAGACTAGCGAATAGTCAACCTTAATTTAAAAATAGTATTGTCATATATATATATATGTGTGTGTGTATGTGTGTGTGCGTGTGTGTGTTGAGCTACCGCATGTTGCAATAGAGGTAGATAAAATAAAATATGAATTATTATTTTGAGAAATGATGATCTATGTTTGCCATGATTATCTATGATAAAGCATGAAACATTAAATGTTTATTTATATGATAATTTATGTTGCCATGAACAATTATGACGAAACATGAGTCATGATATGTCTATCTATACAATTGATTATGATAATTGATTGGCAATGAAAGAAATGCCCAATGTAACACTCATAACGTATACTCGTAATACGAATATACATTACAGATGCTACTAAAACATGTACTGAAAACTGGCTTAAATTTTTTTTATCGGTAAATAACACTTTTTAAAATTTTCATCTGAAAACATTTCTAGACAATCATAGCTAGTTTTAACCCTGAATTGGTTTATAAAGTATAAAATTAAGTTATTTGAAAGAAAATTCATTCCGGGTGAAAACTTCGCTTACTACCTAGATCCTTTCTTGTTTATAAAAATTTTACGTGATAAGATTTAAACATTGAGTCAAACCATTTTACTTTCATCGTACTAATAACATTATTTCATTTTCATACTTCATAATTTCTTATGCTTTCATATTTGTAAATGTTATACTTTTAAAGCTTACCAAACAGTTCTTTGAAAATATAATTACATGCCCACTAGTACTTGACTATTTTAAAGATGTACGTACTTTCACTTACCGATAACTTGACTTCCAAATGAGTGGCTCCTCCTTGCTAAGTCAGATCTGAAAAACCTACATGTGAAATAAAACACACGCTAAGTACGAACTTAGTGAGGCAATAAAACTTATGTATATAACATGAAATAATGAAATATAGTATATCATAATAAAGTGCATTTCATTTTCTCTGTAACATGGCAAGTATTTCACAATGAACTTATATCATGTATCTTTTTTTATACTCATTATGTAACATACTTCACGATCATGTAACTCACTTTCATAACATCATATGTCATAACAAGGTCATTGTTTTTATCATGTAAACATTTGCATGATATGTATTCTATCATGAACATACATTTATTATGCAGTCATTTGCATATATTTTATCATGATCATACTTTGTCATGCAATCATTTGCATATCATGTATTCTTTTATATACTTCATGTGTCATGTATCGTATAAATCATGTATCATCACTATCATGTGATTCATGTATCATCATGCAGTCATTTGCATACTCGTGATTTATCATATAACCTTCTTGTATTACTATTATTGTGTCTGGCTAGAGGCCCATGGAAACCCCGTAGCCTATCTGCACCTAGTGCTTTGTAGAGTACGTACTCGAGAGGGCGCTCTTTGCTCCTCATATAAGGACGCTCTTTGCTCCTCATATAAGGACGCTCTTTAGTGCCTTTTGCACTATTGGCTTGGATCCCTAGGGTGTATCTTGTTTCATTTAAATCTTGTCATTATCCATATTTCATGTATGCATAATGCATCACCATTTATGCAAACAATAATTCGTACCTGGTATTCCATCAAGCTTGCCATGCCGAGCATTGTATCATATCATGCATTATAGAGAAATGCAATGCCATTTTCAATGTAATGCAAACATTTAGAAATGCACTCACTTGGGCCATTTATTAACTTGTTTCACTAAGCTCTATTCGATCTTTTCCTTTATAGAACCTCAAATCTTCTTTTTGTTTTGAATCCAACTTCATTTATCACATGCATGTAAATAAACATTTGTTAAACTCACTTCTAACAATATTTCAATTAGGCTATCTAAGTATTCAACATAAAAATTTCCATAAATTCTTTCCTTCCTTATACTGTCAAATACCTCATTTTGGTCCTTAATAACCATTTCAAACTTTAAATAATTCTTCCAAACTTACTAACTAATTTTAGATACAGAATATCTAAATTTTCATTTCTGGCAGCTTTGTACTACCTTCAAAGATTTATTTCTATAAAATAATCTAAAACTCAAAATCCAATTCCGTTTGTTCTGAACGAAACTAGATTCAATAGGATTTTCAACCATATAAATTAATAGCCCAGATTCAACTTGTACGATTTATGGCGAATTTTCAAAGTCAATTTCCATTGCTAATTTCGGAACAGACTGGTGCTATGTTTTCTGACCTTTCGTCACTTAAAAATTCATATCTTTTTACTCGGAACTCGAAATCAGTTTTCGTTTGCTGGACACAAAATTAGACGAATAAATCTTTACATCGGTATAAAATTCACCATCTAACCCTTTTCATATAATTTATGGTGAATTTTCAAACTCATTGCCAAAATCTAGTTTTACACAGTTTCCATACATAGCTTCAACTTTTATACTAACTTCTCTACTTATTTTTACCAAATGTTCATTATGGTCCTTAAAGACCATTTTGAACATAAAACAATTTTTCAAGCTCAATAATTTCCAATACTACCTCTCCATTTTGGACTAATATCCTTTTAGTTCTTAAAGTTTATAAGAAAGACATTTTAGTCACTACTTTTACATTTTACATTTAATTCATGTACAAACCAAATATTTACTCATTTTATCATTTCTAGAAATTTTCCACTAATTTCCAATCTTTATCAATTCAACCTTCACAAAATTCTTATTTTCAAAAAGGTCCCTAAACTTTCCTTCCTTGTCATTCCAATCCTTTTAACTTCCTTTCACTCTTGAATCATCAAATCTATCAAGTATTCATAAATTTAAGACTAATCCTATAACTTCCTTAGATAAATGTATTTCTTTTCTTCTGCACCTTTCAACTTTAGTGCTTTCTTTGCTTCAACCTGATTCAGTTGACTTTTTGAACACAAACTTCCATTGTTTTTTTTTCTTTCTTGACTGAATTCAGAGCATTCTTTTTCATTCATCCTGCCTTTCTGACTTTTGTGCTTGATATGTTCACTTTTCTTTCTTTTGCCCCTGATTCACAGGGCATTATTATCATGGTATGATCAGAAACCAAACAGTTTCCGCTTGCAAACAAACTTTCATCCTTTTTGCCCCTGTGTAGGGGTGATCCTTGGTTTGGGTTGAATCGAAAGAAAATCCTCAGGCTCAAATAGGACAGCAAATGATATTTTTATTATTTTCTTTCTTTGTGAAAGAAGATGAAAGAATGCCAAATGTCCTCACATACTTGGGTATCTTCGAAGAAAAGCTGTCTTTAGGTGGATCATGTTTTGGGTTATCTCTTCATTCAAAGACCTTAGCCAACAATGCTTGAGAGGCAATTCACTCAAATTTTATATTTGGGATTTTCCCGTGATTCCTGAACGCTCATTAATGTCTTCCCATTGGCCTAAATATACTAGAAGAGAATCACATTTTGAAGTTGATCTTTGAATTTGATTCAAGGTCACTCTTACAATTAATATCCAGGGACCTGAGAGAAAAATGTTATTGAAGATATATACATATACGTATGGGAGAACAAAACTAACCCATAACAAAGAACAAATGAAATATTAAGAAAAAATCAAAGGATGCAAAATGTTTGCCATTTGAGAAACATATATATGAAACAAGCATCATAAACAAATGAATTGAAATAGCCTCCCTTACAAAGGACCCCCAATGCTTGTGGGAAAAAAGTGATTAGGATGATTCAGGGTATTACTTCACAACGGTCCTAAAACTACAGATAGATCTCTCGTAATTCACTGCTGACCATTAATCAATGAAGACCTGAGTTAACTTCGGCCAGTCCACTTCTGTCGTCAATTCTTTATTTTCATTCACCATTACAAGGACATGTCTATACTTTTTCATGCTCTGATGCTCTCATTCTTCTTGAACTGATTTTTTATTCTCCAGTGATCAAATTCCTCAATGTCGCTCCACATGTCTCTTGCCATATTAAGTTTGCCCCACTTTTATTATTTAGGGCGATCAAATACTTCAAGTTTGTGAACTTTTTATCAAGTTCATCTTTAATTTTACAGAATCACCATAACTCCGTGGGAAAACTTGCTAAGCCCCTAAATTGGCTGATATATGTATTTCATCATCACCACATCCTCTTATAAGCAATTTTCCTGAATAAAAAAGTACCAACTGAAGATGATTGCCCCATACTTAGTCATATCCTCCCCTTGAATAGTAAAACATTTGCAACCATGGCCTTACATTTTGAAATCATCTATGAATCAACACAAGAGAATCTTTGCGCTGGAAGTAACAAAGTTGACTTCATATACTACTTCAGAGATAATTCTTGCAAATTGTGCCCCCGTGACAGACTTCAAAACTCCAAACAATCTTGGAAGCATTCATTCTAAACCTCTGACTAACCAACTTCTTGATTTCCTCCCTTGAGAGCCTACAGTTCTTGGTAGCATGTACTAATGCCTCATGTGAAACTTGCAAATATTATCAGGATCATAACTATGGGCAGATGAGCTTAAAATCTTCTTCACCAGTCCGGGGATAAGAGATTGACCTTTGATAAGAATGTAAGTCTGAAATGGGCATTCAAAATTTACATTTGTCCAAGAAACCATCCATGATAGACCTGGTGAGTCAATTGACCATTTTCTCTTACGACCTTAAGGAGTCCGATCATTGCATTCATTCACTTTTTCTCTCTTTTCACTTGACGTTTTTGGCACTTATTTTCTGAGCAATCCAATTGCATTTTTCAATTAGGGAGCTACTTTCTAAGTTACATATCTTAATAGTTGATCTTCAATGTTAGCTTCCGAAATCTCCCACTTCAAAAAGTTTTAAATTTACAGCTTGAAAATGTAGCAACCTTCAACATCTCAATCATACCTCACAATAGTCTTAATATTGTAACAACTTAATTAATGGGGCTCTGATAATTTCTCCTGATGCGGCAAAGCTTTGAGCAGTTTGAAATATATCTCGCAATAAAACATGAATAAGATCCAGTCTAGATTTGGATTTTCCACTGACATGAGCATCTTGAACATCTGATCTTGGAACATTCTTTGGTACATAGGATATTGCAGAAAAAATGCCAAAATATTACTCTGACTCTAATGAACCCAGACTGCAACGAGTTATTCACAAAAGTTTGCCATAGCTTCTACCATTTCCTTTTTATCTCAACAGCTATATCAAATAGTTGTCTCTGATTGAACCAGACTCCTTACTTCAGAACAATAAATACTCAACCCTAATGAGACCATAAACTTCAATGGGTCCATTATCTGAAAGTGATTTTGAATAGAGCATAGCCATAGATATGAATATGACATTAGATAAGAACCATTATCTTTCTTTTCCGACTGAACTCTTCAACTTCTTTTTTATCTGTATTCTGCCCTTCTTGTAATCAATTTCTTTGTGAGCAAAATTTAATCTTCAACTGACCTTGGCATTCGTCACTTTGAGAAAGACTATTATGCCCCTCATCTCTGTTGGGAACATCGTATCCTCTGACTGCTGCTAAACCATCATTCGGCAAGACATTCGGCTAATCTCCAGAATTTGAACCGATTTGGTCTTTCTATGTCTACCCACTGAGCTTTCTTCATTTAGCATTTTCAACATCCACCAGTGCCTCTAAATTAGGCATTTCACTATTCTCACCATGATCCAAACTCAGGTCTTCTAGATTCTGTGCAAATGCCCTCGGCTATATTGGTCCGAATTTGCCTACCCTTCTTATTTGACTTTTTATTCTCATCTTTTTCTTTTCTTTTTTACTTTTCTTTTTTGACTCTCTTTTTTCTAACTTTCTTTCTTTTTCTGCTTCTCTCTTTTTTTTGCATGAAGAGTCCTTTCAGACTGAACCTTTATATGAGATGAATTTCTATCTTGATCACCCTCGTTGATGCTTCATTCTAGAATCTTTGCTTCCTTGATATTTCTGATTCCCCAAACAAAGTGATAGCTCGTATTCCCTCTCGTTCTCAGACTGATCAGCCTTTTTCATTATTTGATCCAATTAGTCCTTAACAGCCTTTATGACTGCCCAACCTTAATAAATCTGTTGCCCATGCTTTTCAGAACATAAATTTAATCAATGCAATTTTATCTTAAAAATACAATATTTTAAACAAAGATGCAATATTTTTATTTTACATAATATTTAGATGATGTAATGCATGCATGCACGAGGTATCAATTTCAAGAACCAGTCATTAGAACAACACCCATCTAACTGAAATGTCGAATACAAAGTAAAGGCAATATGTTCACTAACTCTATCTCCTTTGGTCGATCACTCTGTTCAGCCTCTGAGTCATCATCTGTCCTAGCTCGGTGTCGATATCAGAATGTTGTTATAGGTTCACAACTTCATTAAACAAAATCTGCACATGTCAGACGACTCCCCACACTTGGCTCCTAAAGTTAATCACTTCTCAACTCTGTTCTTGGGTAGTCTGGATTACTGCCCCAGCTTGATTTTTGATGTTCTGTCCTTCATTGTGGTATCTCTTTGAAACTATCGAACCGATCTTTCAATTGTTGTATTGCGTTTCCTGATTCTGACACTTTTCTCAGCTCATTGTTTTTATCAGCATTTCCCTAATTATGGTATCCTTCAGTAAATTTCATCATTTGTGACACTTGGATATCGCCTCTGAGTTCAAAGCTTTCTGTTCTTCCTCGAGTTCTTATTTGTCAGCAACAACCCTTGAATGCCCATTCAATTTACTCGTCTTGAATCTTCCCTCTGGTTATCACTATTTTCCCGGATATTGCATCTTGTTTATCTCTACAATTTTTGTTAACTCTATCTTGAAACTTGAACCATTGTTAAGCCTTGTATAAACCTTGTCATTTTTTACCATTGGAACAATATAACAAAGCCTTGTATTTCTTTATTGTTAGTGTTACATGTATCCTCCCGAAAAGCGAATAATTATACCGGGCTTCATAAACAGGTCACAACCCTAAACAACTATTGTTTCATTTAACTGTCTAACAACAACACTATAATCCAAAATTCCTATTAGAAATGACTCTTCATATTCCCATCCTATAGTTCTCAAACCAAACTGGTTCTGGCAAAACTTCATCATGTTCATAAATTTCTGGTACAACTTTGCATTAGACACTTGGCCTCCACAGATATTGTCTTCGTTCTTGTATTGAATCTTCTCGAATCAAGTCCACAGTGACATATTTTCCCCCCACTTGTCTATCAGACCCTTCAACTCTTATGGTCATTGCCTACTCGACTAATTCTCGAACCGATACCTCCCATGAATGCAATGTAACATATAACAGAAAACAAAAAAAAATGTGTCAGTATGGTGAATTAATATTGTAAGCAAAAATAATTATTACAAGTAAAAAAATTTATATTGCGTAAAATTAACCAGAGAACAATTTATTTGCACACAAAAATAACCAGAGAAATAAATTTAAATCGGCAACACCCTGTCCTAGGTCCTTGTCTAGCTCTAGTGGGGTAGGCTTCTGTTACAGAATGTGGGTTTCGGTCTAGACTCTGGGTACCCGAACTATCATTACTGGACTAGTAAGACATCGATTCGGGAGTATACAGCCCCTTATAGCGGAGGCGTAACCTCACAGTGTATAAGGTTGGTATACCGAAAGGAGGACAAAACCCGATCACGGAGCTGAATAACTCACGTAAGATCATGCCTCACTCCCACTTAAAGGTGAAAAGCCCGGGTATAAGGCTTATGCATGAAGGACAATTTATATCACACAAGAAAAAGCTACCTGCATTTTTCCAGAAAATTCATCCAATAATTATAGGAAAAAAATAAATTCAAATTACTGTCCTAAAATGCCAAAATACCACGTAAAATTAATTAGGCCTGACTCTCGATTTTTAAATTCCTCAGCGGAGTCGCGACCATTTTTTTGAAAATCAGGAATGTGAAAAAATATCCTGACGATCGATCTTTTAGAAAATTAGGGTTTTCTGGTCATTTTTAATTAAATCTTGAAATTTTAGGGTTTTTCATATTAAATTGGATTTTCCCTTATTTGTCTTTAAAAACACTTTGGAGTCGCCACCGATCACTTCGAGGTAGATCAGACACCAAAAAGTAAACCAGAGATTCTGTCTTAAAAATTGGGTTCGGGAGTCAGTTACGTGTAGGGAAGGATTAACACCCCTACGAACGCCCGTTATCGGTACCTTTAATTTTACGTGGCATTTTGATTAATAATTTGAATTTAATTTATCTCATAATTATTAATTGAATTTAAATTCTGAATGCAGATATCCTTTTATAAGGAAATTCATTTTGTTCGAATACGAGATTAAAAACACCCCGTTAGGTGGCACCTCTATTCGTATTTAAAAATGAATTTCCAACATAAAAGGTTTTTAATGAATGATATTTTATTGTCTTGTCAATTTTAAGTTTTATTCCTAAAAATGCTCTAATTAATTAGTTGTTTAAAATGTCATTTTCATGAACGCTTTCCATATATTTAAAGACCTTAAATTAATCATATTCCTAATTAATTAATCTTTCTAATTAATTAAAGTTCTAGTCCTAATTAAGGCTCTAACAATTTATTATTCAATTATAAGTGAAAATGTATATCGAATATACACCTTTATGACCAAGGCTGAGATAACACCCCATTATAAACAATGGAACACCATCCAAATTTGAAACTCAAAGATTTTATTCGATATGCATTTAATTAACTACAATGTATTAATTATTAATGTCAATTAATGAACAACCTTTAATATCCAATTATAAGTTCGGTTCGCACTCCAGGCGTCCATTCGCACTCTAGGCAGTTCGGTTTCAAGCGGCGGTTCACCTTCACAGAGATGGTTCAACTTTCCCGAGATGAGCATCTCTTTCCTCTTTATTAATTATTATTATTATTATTTAATAGTTTTATTTATGACTAATTATTACTGAACTAACTTTTCTCTTTCCCTATTTATAGGTGTCAGAGGCTGACGTCAGCACAACCAGATGGGCGGGAAAAAGAAAACCACAATCTGTGGTTATTAATTCGGGCCAATAGGGAGCTGCCACGTGTCACTTTTTGAGCGGGAAAATGGATATGGGTTGTAATTTGTGTTTGTTTGGTGGGTTATAACCGAAAAGAGAAAGAAATGGGATTATGTAAATGGGCTTTTATGTGTTTCATTTGGGCTTTGAGTGTTTTTATATGTAATTGGACATTGTAAATGGACATTTTAATATTTGGACTGATTTTGGTTATTTATTTATTTACCTATTTATTTATTATTTATCTATTTATACTGTTTATTTATTTATTTAATTAGGCCCGGTCAAAATTCGGGTATGACAATACCATTCCAGAAGCATTGTTGAACGAGCCCTAAGAATGACAATGAGTCGAATATCTATAATTTTTAAATTATTTGAACTCATAAATTTATCAAAAAATTTGAATTTTTTATTTGTAAATTACTCGAGTATTACCATCAGAAACTCCAATTAAATATTAGGGTAAACTACATCAGTAGTCACCGAACTATGGTTTCTTTCCTATTTTGGTCACCGAACTATTTTTTTGGCAAAAACATCACTACGTTATTTTTCCTTCCTATTTTGGTCATCTAACTATTTTTTTTTTGGCAAAAACATCACTAACGTTATGTTTCCTTCCTATTTTGCTCACCGACTGTTAAAAACTTAACGGTTTTGCTGACGTAGAATTTTATTTTATTTTTTTAATTTTCCATGTCATTTCTTCTCTCTCCTCGTAAGCAATATATGTTATTTTATAATATTTGTATTCAAACTAACAGGATGTTGACACGTGTCACTGCCTATTAGTGGAATAAAAGGAATGAAAAATCAAGCCCCTTATGCAGCCAGAGAGATTCGACTAATAGGCAATTACACGTGTCACCATCTCCCTGGCTGCATAAGGGGCTTGATTTTTCATTCCTTTTATTCCCCTAATAGGCAGTGATACGTGTCACCATCCTGTTAGTTTGAATAAAAATATTATAAAATAACATATATTGCTTACGAGGAGAGAGAAGAAATGAAATGGAAAATTTTAAAAATAAAATAAAATTCTATGTTAGCAAAATCGTTATGTTTTTAACGGCCGGTGACTAAAATAGGAAGGAAACATAACGTTAGTGATGCTTTTGCCAAAAAAAAATAGTTTGGTGACCAAAATAGGAAGGAAACATAGCGTTAGTGATGTTTTTGCCAAAAAAATAGTTCGGTGACCAAAATAAGAAAGAAACCATAGTTCGGTGACTACTAGTAGTTTACCCTAAATATTACTATCCGACAAATATTTGAATTTGAAAAAGCTAAATTCAAAATTTGAATATTTTTTGAAACAAACATATTTGTTATTTTGTAATCTAGAGTCGGATTTGAATACTTATTCAAAATCGTCAAATATAGTCAATTTCGGGTGTAATCAACTCTTCCATATTGTTTCCATTTTAACTTCAATAAATATTATATTAAATTACCAAATACTAAAAATATATTTTTTTAGAAAAAGACTTAGGTTTAGTGTTATTAATATGGATGGACTTAAATACTATTTAGCATCCATATTTTAAATACATCCGGGTATTCAGGTATTCAGGTACCCGAAAATTTAGAATTTTGTGACCCGAGAAATGGCGAGTCGGGTACCCGACCCTGGAGGTGAATTTATAAAATTATCCAAATTTTTAATCGGGTCGGCGGGTCAACAGGTTGGGTCATCCAGACTGGGTATTTTGAACACCTCTTCATATAAGGTGATAAAAAAAATTGAAATGGGTTACATTTTTAGTCTTTCCAAATAATTTTTTTTGATATACAAATTTATGTAAACTTTAATTTACACATGCTTGTTAAATTAATAAATTATAAATTTAATTTAGAGTTTAAATAGTAGAATTTAGGCTTTGCTTGGTTGGGTGAAAAAATGAAAGGATGGAAGGAGAGGGAAGCAAAGTGGAAAGAATAAATCTTGAGTGTGCTTGGCAGAAAATAAAGGTGAAGGGAAAGAAAATGAAAAGGAAGATCATTTGGAAAACACAAGATAGATGAGAGATAATGAAGGATACTTGTATTTATTCTCGATACGGAAAATTTTACAACGCTCGACTAATACCGCTGAACACCACTAACGCTAAACACTATTAAATTGATTAGTAAAGATTAAAAATCTCAAGGACTCAACATATAATTATAAATTTTATTTTAAATTAAATTTTAATTAAATTATTTTTCATATATATAATATTTTTAATATTTTTTTAATAATTAGATCAAATACCAATTTTAGTTAATTTAAAAAATAAAAACCCTAAACACTAAATCCTAAACCCTAAATCCAAAACCTAAAATATAAAACCTTAAACCATAAATTAGAAACGCTAAACTCTAAACCTTAAACCGGGTTAGTACTTTTGACTTCCACATTCTGCCATTAATTTTATTATTAATTTCTCACCCTTTCTTTTTGTACTTAAATCTTGAAAAGCGTCAAAATAGCTACTGCCTTTAAAAAAACAGAAACAAAAGCTCTTCCTAATTTCTTCATTGTTCTTTGATTCGATCAAATTCAAATTTCTCTCTCGGATGATATATTTTAGTTTTTTCCTTGCCCAGTTGAGATCTTAACATAAATTTTAACATTGGATTTATGGTTTAAGGCTGTGGATTTTGAGTTTAGAGTTTCAAAGTTAGGGTTTATGGTTTTAAGTTTAGGGTTTATAGTTTAGGGTTTATAGTTTTGAGTTTATGATTTAGGGTTTAGTTTTTTTTTTTTTTTTTAAATTGACTAAAGTTGGTATTTGATCCAATTATTTAAAAAAATAATAAATAATATATATATATAGAAAATAATTTAATTGAAATTTTATTTTAAATAATTTATAATTATATGTTGAGTCCTTGAGATTTTTAATATTTATTAATTTAATGGTGTTCAGCAATGTTCAGCGTTAGTGTTGTTCAACAGTGTTCGTCGAGCGTGGTAGACTCATCCTTCTCGATATGAGATGTGTGCAATGCCATCTTCGAGCTCTATATTTAATAAAGATAGAGTTATAATCACAATAAACATCTATATAAATAAATATTCATAACATTTTTATATTTTTTAGAAAAAAATTATTTTTTATAGTTTATGATGTGACACTTTTAGGGTTTGCCACGCGTCATCATCTTATTAGTTTATGTGAGTTAATAGCTTTTTTTTTAACAATATGTGAGTTAATAGTTAAAATTGGTTCATCGTCACAGAATGATTAGATTGGATGCTTTTCTGTTAACAAGATCTTAATTGAATACAAAAAATTCGTAAAGTTTAATTAATTTTTTTATTGAGAGCAAAATGAACTCTTAAACCTACAAAAATCAGACCCTACATTTTAAATGACCCCAATCTAGGGGGTTTTTTTTTTCTTTTAAAATTTGACAATATATCTCATATGATTGGGTACCATCAGACAACCGTAGCAAACATTGTACACAAGTACAACACGTGCTCTTTTCATCAAACAATGTTCCCGTCATTTGAAGGGAATTCAACTGATTGACATTGAAGGGCCTGTTTCAAGATAGAGTAGGAATATATACTGCAAAAAATGCATTGGAATTCAGTTAAAATACTAAGTATTACTGTGTTTATTAAAATTGAAAATGTATGGTATTAAGGAGGAGGAGCCTGAAGGAGATGGAGCAACTAAATTTAGCCCTATTTTCATTAGCTAAAAATAAGGCTGGAAACAACTGTGACGCACATAAAGCTTTTAACGCACTAGTAAAATATCCCTTTTCTGAATTAAATATCTAGATTATTTATTTGTCGAAAATACTAGTATGTTTTTAGATACTTGGTTCGACAGAAACAATCGTTTAGATTGGTTTCGTTTGTAATAGAACTAACCTATTCATATTCATATCTAACTTTTATGCTGAATCATATTGTGGCTACAAATCTATACAACTCAAATATTTCATAGTTCATGCACCAGAAGAAATGAACTTTTGGATTTGTAAATCTTCTTGTGGAACCTGCAGTGAGTCTGCAAAAACATTGGAACGTCATTGTAGCTGGGAATCACCGTCTCCATAACTTGTTATTTCTTATCAGAATCAGATTCATGAACTGAAATTTCTACCACAGCGGTAGATGTTTACTTTTGGTAATTTGCATAACACTAGTGCCAATTGGAATGAATTTATAAATACTGTTTTGGTACCCACAGAAGCACCGGCAGTCATAGATATCATCTCCCAAACCTGGCATCTATATAATGAGTTTATTTATACAGGGTCGGCTTACAAAATAAACACGAGAATACTTGTATACCGTGTCTTCGTTTACTAGGAAAGTATGGATAATGGAATATCTAACCGTCCCTTGTCAACCTGAACAACTACTGAAGATCATACAAGACACAAAATCATAGTGAATTTAAGTTTAACGACGGAGAACATCGAAACTACAAATTAGTGACCGAAGAATATGGACAGTAGAGAACGTAGAAACCAGAAAATGGTGGCCAAAGAGTTGCTTTTAGACTCCGATGCCAACTTCATCTATGTTCATAGTCTTTGCTTCAGACGTATGCATGGTTATGTAAAAGCACATTCCCAGAATTCATGAATACTTCCCTGGTTTGAAGTTCGATTTTACATTTACTTCTATTTTTACATACATTGATGATTACTTCCCTGGTCCCAAGTTGGAATTTGTATTTGCTTTTCTTTCTATGTTTCATTTCAAGATGTAGTATAAGTCTAATGTGTACATACACGTAACAAGAGAATAGTTTATATATATTTGTATGATCATATCTCATCTTTAAAAATACAATGAAAAAATTATATCTAAAATCATTAAACTCAACGAGTGGCTCCAATGAAAAAAATATTATGTTCATTCTAAGAAAATCAAGTTCAAACATTTGTGTGTACAAGGTCTAAGCATAATGAAATCACATCAGCATATTAAAAAAATATAAAAAAATATAAGTCTAAGCATTGCGCATCTCACTCGGCTCGATATGCTCGACATAGACATAAACAATAATATTTTGACAATATTAGATCAGCCCCAGGGACGGAGCCATGTAAAGCTTGAACATACATTTTCCCCTCTTAATTTTTTTGTATAATTGTATTTGAAGTCCTTTTTAATTTAAATAATAATAAAATAAGATTTTTGTCCCTCTCAATTTTTAAGTTTATATACTTAATACACATTTGTCATTCCCAATGTTTGATCATAGTCTCGTTTGATCATCTTGTCTCAGTTTAATCATTATTTGTCAATTAAAAATAATTATATATTAATAAAAAATAAATAGTGAATCCTGAACTAGTAAAAAAAGAATCAAATCACAGCCAGACCGAACTCATTCACGAATAAGTCTAATCTATTCCAACACGTGGGTTTGATTGCGACCAAGAAAGATAACATATTTTAAAAAGGTTTTAAAACGTAATTAAATCGTTTTATGCAAGTGGGCAAGGTCCAGCCCATCCCTTTGAATTCTAGTTCTAAGTCAGGAGTTTTCAAAAGTTCTAAATGGATTGATCGAACGACGTCGGAACAACAAACTTTATTTTGTAACCCATTTAACACGTCATATCATATGCCCCTACCTTAGGCAATACATATGGTGATTAAGATTTTCAAGAAAAATATTATTTTTCAATTTTTTATTTATTGTTAACATAGTATCTATGTTATCCAATTTTATATTTCATTAATATTATTTATCTTGTTCTATTTTTTTATTATTCGATAGTTATATATTATCTTTTCAGAAAAAAAAATTGTATATTTCATTTATTTAAAGTTATCTTATTAAATGATAAATCCAATACTCAAATTTATTAAATTACTTTACTCTAATCATTCAAATTACCAAAATAAACATTTTTTTTATTTTTTTGCTCCCTTCAAAGTAAAAATTAAAATTAAAGAAAAAAAATTCCCTATCTTCCTAACCGTTGCCGTCTGTCGGAAGATTCTTCCGGTTTCCATAGCTTTTCTTCTTTGCTCAAATCTCGGCTCCTCTGATTCCTTCAAATCTGTTCTCCTTATCTCAGGTATTTTTAAAGCTAACTTCAAATTCTTCTATATTTTCTATGTTTTTAATTTCTTTTGGCGTCTTATTAAGCTTTTGCTGATCAACTCATACTGTAGTTCGAAACCCTAGATTTTGTTTGGTTGCGAGAAAATTTAAGTTATTCAATGGTCTGAAGTGTTTTTTCTCCTTTTCTGTTCATTTTATTTTGGTATGAAAATGGAATTCAATTTGATCAAATTGTCGTACAGTTGGCTTCTAGTTCGTTTCTTTTGTGTTCTATGGGATCTCATGCACTTGAAACAAATTAAGCTCGAGATTTTGATGCTTTTAGCTTTCTCCCATTCCTTAGCAACTAGATAAGGTTTTATTTATTTATTTTTGAAATCTGTATCTTTTGTAAAGCTGTATTGCTTGCTTTTTTTTCGTGAATTTGGATATCAGAAGAGAAATTCTGAGATGGCATTTGATGGTCAGTATAAGGAAATTCAAATGTTATCAGGATGTATAATGTGCGGTTAAGAATGTTGCTTTGTTTGGTATGTCATTCTTAATTATGAAGATTGATTGTTTGATGAATTCAAATGCATTGTTTGATTTCGTTGTTTGTTGGATGCAAATTGTTTTACATTTGTGTTTATTGAAGTGGAATTGAAAAAAGAAAAATGATGGACAAGGAAAGATGAAAATCATTTTCTTTATATATTAAACCCATCAACTTTGATAGTTACATTGAGGGATACCAAGGGTGCATAGTGTTCACTTGGTTGCATGTTTGGAGTTCTTTTTCTAACCACTGTACTGGTTTCTGATCCTAAGAGGAGACTTGTTTAGGTCTTCAAATATGATTAATGGATTGTGCCTTTGCTCTAGTAGCATGTGAAGTTGTTTTTACCATTCATCAATATGAAGACATTGTTTAATGTTCTGTTTGATGTGATTTTCAGCAAACCATGAACTATGCTATAATTGAAATGCAGTTTGGCCACGAAATTCATGGTTGTTTCTTCCAATAAAAATCTATTTTATTTGTTGAGAGCCAAAGAGGGGAATGAATCATTTTCACTATTTTAATGAGGAAGGGGCGTGCATAAACTTTCATGTTTGCTTTCTGTTTGTTTGTTATGAGTATATTTTCGTTCATGTTCCTTTAGTAGTTGCCTTTCCCAGTTTTCTATTTGATTTAAACTTATTCTCTTTCTGATAAATAGGTCTTGTTGATTGATTGTATACAAATTTGAAGGGGATGAGCCATTAGTTTTCTTGTGATGCTATCAACATGCAGACAGAGTCACAGGTGTCTTTAGCCTCTGGGGCACAAAATAATCAAGAAAATATTCATATTCAGATTGGAGATCCCAATGTAGCGTTGTCCACCTCGAATAATTCTGTGCTAGAGCAACCTAGTAAGTTGATGCACTTGTATTCCTTATAATGATTTTCCCTACTCAGTCCATGCACCATTGCTATCTATGAAAAATACTGATTTGCATTTAATTTTTGTTTGAATGTATGAATTGAATGCCTAATGCTAGCTAGAAAGCCAACTAGGCAGTGGGCTGCTTGGACACGTGAAGAGGAAGAGAGTTTTTTCACTGCATTACGACAAGTTGGGAAGGCAATCCAATCTTACTTGTTATTTGGCTTTTAACTATTTTTGTTTATAATATTTCCTGACATTTGCATTACCTGCAGAATTTTGAGAAGATTACATGTCGCGTGCTAAGTAAAAACAAGGATCAGGTTGCTACTACATTTTATTGTGATTGTTTCATTATCAATATAAGCCAAATTACATCCCCTTATCAATGTTTGATTTTCTTCTTCATTTTGAAAATTGTAGGTCCGGCATTATTACTATCGTCTTGTTAGGCGTATGAACAAGCTTCTGGGTCCTGGACTATGTTTGGATGCCAAAAACTCTAAAGATACTAATGCAGCAATGCTACGCTGGTAAAGCTGGGAACTTCTTTTTCTTAAAACTTATTTAAACAAATACATTATATAATTTGTAGGATGCATTCTTAGAGCATTGCTAAATAGCATAAGTTTTAAGTCAATCGCAAGGCATCGGTATATCGGTTTATAGCAAATTTATTGAGCTGAGGTGTCACTTCAAATGAAAAAAGCTTTTCCTTTATGTTCCCATTTTTAACCGTGACAGTTAGAATTTTAAATTTTGTAAGGCATCATGCTGCGACAATGATACATAAACAGAGACTTGACCCATTATATTTTTTGTTTCATTCGAAATTGGATGTATTCTTTAACAGGTGGTCTCTATTAGAAAAGTATAGCTGCAAAGCCTCAAAACTTCGTTTGAAACCTCGAAGATTTAAAGTTTTTATTGAAGCTTTGGTTAGTCAAATGAATGTTGTATACTGCTTGTTTGCTTCCCCTCTTAACATGATGCTTTATGCTTGTGCTGGACTGACTGATGGTTTGTCTCAATGAAGGAGCATCAACTCTTGAAAGACCGGAGGAAGAATGTAAGAAAACGACCATCTCATGGAGAGAATATTTCACTTACATCTCCCAACACTTTTACAAATCAGAGTAGGGCTTCTGCACACGATGCTTGTACTGTCAAGCTGGTTCTTGTAGAGAGTCAAAACATTCAAAAATTAGGACCTGCTAAAGTTTCATTTAAGCGTAATAGCAATGTAGGTGCTAATCGTAGCAATAGCAAAGGGGAGTCAAATACCATGAAGCCTGCAAAGCATCGATCGAAATCAGGTACTACCATCCAAATAAATTCTCTAACAGCTATCTCCCGATTATTGCTGCACCATAAGTTTTCCACTTTTTATTTACTTTTATGTATTGCTCATGTGATGTTATAGACATTTGTTATTTACTTCTCTTCTTTCTACTTTCATATTACTAAACATTGTTGCTGATGCCATGGCTAGCTTCATTTTACAGTTTGTTATTGTTCTTGCTTAGTATTATTAGCACCTAAAGTTTTAAGGTTTAGTATGGGAATTCCCTCAGTTCAATTTTCTTGGTTTCCATTAAAATTATGGTAAACATGTATGCCTATACAATGCTTGGCAGTTGCTTCATCAGCTGCATATAAAAAATGGGAAAAGGCTGCAATTGCTGGCGTTTCTTTGGTTGCCGATGCTGCTGAGCATTTGGAGAAAACTATTAATGATAAAGAAGTTGAGCATGAAAAAGAAACACCAGGTAACATTGAACTCGATCAATTTGTCAATTATTTCCTTGAATTGAAATTACCATGAACATGAGAAAAATTTTCAACGCTTTTTTTGTCACTCCAGCTCCAGGGCATAAGATTCCTGACCCAGTTGGAAATAATCATCTTCCTTTGCCTGCTCTCTCTCAAAATCCTTTTTCTGAGAGCAACATGCATGCTGCTCTGAAACTGAAGCTCCAACTCTTTCCAATTGATGACAATACTAGAAGAGCCTTGGAAATGGTGAGCGCCTAAAGGAAATTATTTTGATGTGCCACTAAGTATTATCAGTTGCGAAGTATTAAGGAAATAATTTGTCTTCATCTCTTGTCAGGATAAACACAATCCCTACTTGGAACTCACTCTTAGTATTCGAAAGAAGATATCATCCGTATTGGAGCATCTGAATCGAAAATGGGGAAACTCAAGTGTAGCCTCTGGAGAGCTTATGCTTTTCCCTTATGGTGTTCAAAGAGAAAACCTTAAGGCGTACCAGAGATGGACTCAAGCAGCCATTGTCAGTGCTGCAGACGTATATGCAATGATTGGGAGCCCCCAAGTATTTCGCCTAAGGTAGTTCCTATTTCCTAAATTATTTTGGCCTCATAGCTATCTTCCGTGTTAGATTTTAATGATTACTGATATAAGCTTTATTTGAAGGTATGGTTGGGTTTCCGATGCTGAAGTTGAACCTTTGACGCGGCAAGCACCTGTTTCCTCAACCTACCTTCCCGGAGTGCATAATGTGAATGTTGAAAGTATGAACTGCCGTGTTGTGGAAGAGGCACAAGTATCTGTCTCAACTAACAGTGATCTATCTAAGAAACTTGATCCTTGCAAGACTCACCCAACATTACAGAAAGAAAATAATACTCTTGAACCTCCTCTTACTGATTTTCCCAGCGTGATGGGCAAATACCTTACCACCGGTCTTACAGATAATCTTGGGAGTTCCTCTATTCCTGCTAGAAATTCTTCATCAAATAGAACTGAGACTTGCAATATTGCCATTATGCGATGGTTGGAAGATGGAGTAAGTATCCATCCCTGTCTCAAAGATTTCGAATCTGCTTGAGACTCAGCTGGCAATTATGATTTAAAACTGTCCAACTTGTTCTTTCCCGTGCTTTTTGTGTTTATCTAACTCTGATAGCCTTAATTTAAACCTATCAATCAATTTCATCCATTATCTTGAGCTTCAAAAACTAATCTGCTGCAAATGACTGACTCTTTATCTGCTAGATCAAGAGATCATCTCTTCTGAATTCTGCTTTTTATAGAGGACAGAGTCCATGTAAATCTCTTTACGTATGACTTAGATAAGTGACATAATCTGTTGCTTGGGCTTCCCCATTCAAGCAACATTCCAGATTTGCTTTAAAGAATAGGCAATGACTACTTTTTACACCCAAGATCTATTATTATGCATAGTTTTCATGTTGATCCCCCCTATATTCCTGACATTGTAACTCTTTTCTTTTCTTAGGGTGATCAGAGATTGAAAAGTAGTCCTGCTACGTTATCTGCTGGAGAGTGGGCTGACAGCCTTACAAACATAAGTGTTGGAGATCTTCTTGCAGAAGTGCCTGACGACTTGGATGGTAACGGTGTTGATCATGATGTTACAGAAAGCTTGCATTGTCTTCAGCAGTTTCCTTTCAGCTGTGATTCATTTGACGCAGCTATTGCTGCTCATATATCTATGCATCAGAACAAGATGGAAGCTCCATCATTAGCATCCCTTGCATCTTCTATCTGGGATGCTGAAGAAACATGTGATGCCTTTTCGTTTCAAAAGAATCATAATCCTATTGCAGATGTTCCTAGATTCTCCGATTCTACTTCGCAATCAGTCTGCAAACAGATTGCAAGACCAAATTTAGTGGAATCGCGTACCCATACCAAGGTATGTCTTACTTCCTGTTCTGGCAGTTTGATTGTCTAAGTGTCAGAATAGTCATCTGAAACCATATCTTACTGCTCTCACAGGTATCACCTGATCCAGAGGAGCCAATGGAAAATTCTGCTTGTGAAGACCTGCCAGATGAGTGTCCATCTGATCCACACATCATGGATACTACCGAAAACAATTTCAACGGGCTGACTGACATTTATTGGGTATGTTACCTCTTCCACCGAGCCTTTTATTTGCATTAACCCGCAAAACAAGTGTTTGCAAAGTCGTAAGTTCTTTCTACAACTGACCATCTTTCTTGTTCGCGGCATCACAGCCCGACTCTCTAGGACCACTAGATCTCGATATACCATCTTGTAAGTACCACAACGAAGATTTAATTTTGGGTGATAGCCTTGGGAGTTTGAACCGTTTAATAGCCAGTAGTCTGGATGCTTTCCAAAATTGCTCATTTTTTTGGTTCGGACAAGAAATAACCAGCATCAACAGTAGAGGCTCAGGATAGCATCTCACTGGCTTTTAAAATCGGCAGTGAAAACTGAAATCTTATCGAGTTCAGATTTCTGTGGAAGACACTAATTAGGGTAAAAGGTTTGTTGTTGGAAACCCTGTAACAAATTTGTTTGATCTGAGTGTGTTAGAGAGAGCCTCTTCAAATTGTACAAAGCAATTCACTTCCTACACTTGTTGTGACGAACTTGTTTCAGTTTATATATCTTTCTTGTATCATTGTTTACATCTTTCTTCTTGGACTCGATCCAGTTTATTAGTTGAAAATGAGTTTAGTGAATATTTATTGCTTTATTTGGTTGGTTTCGCAGGTGATATTTGTGTGCTTATTATATACATGTGTGTGTAGAGTAGACACGTACTAGCAAACAATAATTTTCTGTTTTTTTTTTATTTCGCAATACTAAAAAAAAAAAAATTCTAAGTCAAGATTCTAAATTTTAAATTTTGAACTCTAAAAATTATACTGTACACTTAATATTTTTAAACTCTAATCTTGAATCATATTTTTAAACCTTATTACTAAATTTTAATTTTAATTTTAATTTTTTAATATTAGAACATAAAAGAAGTATCAGGACGATTTTTTATTTTTTGGTGTTTCGTACTAGCTTGCAATTTCTTCTCTATTTTTAGTTATGACAGGATTGGTGTCTTTTTGAAATGGTAAAAAATATTATTATAATGATTATTTTATTTTTATACTTTTATATTTTTTAAGTAAAATAATAAAAACCAGTATTTGTGGATTAAATTTAAATTCATGCTTAATGAAGAATCAGATATAAATATTTTGGGTAAAACTTTGATACACAGACTGTGTAAAATTAATTTTACACAAGCCTGTATATTTACACTATAAAAACACAAATCCTAAATTATTAACCCTAACCCTAAAAAATTAAACTCCACACCCTAAATCTTAAATTCTAAACACTAACCTTAAATTTTAAACCCTACAACTTAAACCTTAAACTAAAACTCTAACCCCTAAAACTAAAAGACACGTGTAAACTAAAGTTTACACTGCCTATGTATAAAAGTTTTTTCCAAATATTTTATCACTTTACCGATAATTATTTGAAAAATTATACTTTTTATAACTCATATATTAATTAACTTACCACTTCGGGTTGGATTAACTTTTCTTTTTTTACAGTTTCCCCTTCTCTTAGTGGTACGTTTTTTCTCTACTTTTAGTAGCACATTTTCTCTTAATTTTTTTCTCCCTGTTCTTCTGGTCTTTTTCCACGTTTTGTTTACTTTATCAGAAATCTCACAAATGGCCGATGTTGAACAAGACTTAGCAAATCTCACGATCCAATCTGGTGAAGATGTTTGTGTTCAGATTGACTTAGAAGAGGCAGATTCTCCTCCTTTTGAGTTTTGCTTTGTAGGCTCTTTTTTTACAACTAGTGTGATCAACTTCCAATCCATGATTATGACCCTGGCTAATGTGTGGCATCCACCAGGTGGTATCTCTATTTCGGATTTAGGAGGAGGAAGGTTATTATTCCGATTATATCATTTGATTGATGCGGATAGAATTGAAAAAGGTAGCCCCTGAAATTTTAATTCTCATCTTCTGATCTTTCACAGGCTTAAGGAAGGGGAAGACCCCATGTTGGTCCCTCTATTTTTTGTGGATTATTGGGTTTTCGTCCATGATGTCCCACTGGGTTTCTTGAATGCTAAGGTGGCAAAAGTGCTTGGAGACTTCCTAGGTTCTTTCATTGAATATGATTCTGCAGCAACATTTCTGGGCTACAAAAGGATCATGAAGATCCGGCCAAGAATTGACATATGTCTGCCTCTAAAACGAAGAAAGAAGCTTATTTTGGCCAACGAAAAACACCACTATGTTTGCTTCAAATATGATAAATTGACGTTATTCTGTTTCCTTTGTGGTAAACTAGGACACGGGAAAAGTTTCTGCCCGTTGCGTTTTGCCGAAGGTGGATCTGAATTGATTATGGAATGGGACACTTTCTCCAAGCTTCGCCGCGAAAGGCGTTGCCGGCAGTTAGCAGGTGTCTGATTGAGGATAATCCATCTAATGCGCAAAATTAGATTGCACCCAAAAGGGGAAATAATAAACATTTTCCCAATTATTTCCCCTTAATTCCAGGCATCTTTAATACCCCACTAAAGTCAACTTCTAGCATGGATGGTGCATCTACACAGAATATTCTGTGTCAAATCTTCCTCTCTTGCTGGATATCAGGGAGCTGGCGTCTCGGATATTTCCGGGGCCCTAAGCGAAATCTCAAAATAGGCCCCTATAGAATTAAAATATATTTCATCTATTTGAACTATTAATTTAAAATTTTATTAATTAATCATAGAAACACGATTAAACTCTTTTAATACATTATTTTTATTATTTTGTTAAAAAATAACTTAAATAAAATTAAAACAATAAAGAGTAACCACTAAATTACAAGAATGTCACTTAAAAAAACTCGTTCTCCGAGCATTCTTTGATGCAAAATCATCAACTAAATCCTCATAAGCAACTGCATCCAAAATATCATTCTCGATTGCCACCAAAGCTAGTCCATTAAGCATTTCCTGTGACATAGGACTACTCAAGTAAGATTTGAGTAACTTTAATTTTGAAAAACTTATTTCGGCTGTTGCAACTGTTACAGGAATAGTTAACAATATCCTATATGCAATAATTGCATTTGGAAAACAATCAACACGTCTCAAAAACTTTAAAATATCAAGAGCCCCCAACTTTTCTTTGGGCAAAAATTCTTGGAGTAACTTCAACTCGACATATAAGTCATAACCATGAATATCACATTTATCATCATTTTTAAGTGCATCTTCTAAACGGTTACAACAAGACTTTAAACTTGAATCATCTAGTGAATGTAATTTATCAGAACAAAATAAAAAAACTAAATATATTTTCATATTGTTCAAATCTCATATCAAGTGATACAATTGCTTGATCAATAATACATTTAAAATAATTAATTCTAAAAGTCTCATATGTCCATTGTGAATTATCATCATTTAAATTCTCATCAAATTGTCTTTTTCTTTTGATTTGACGCCTTTGAGAAAAAAAATTGGATCAATTTTTATATCAGTTGCAAGTTTCTTAGCAATTTCAACAGCATTAAAAAAACCATTCTCTCTATACTCCTTAAAAAATAAAATTTATTTTTTCACATCTTCAATGGCAACAGAAACAAGCATATCTTTCGATTGCAATATTTTACTAACCGAATTGACGGCATAAAATAAATCATATCAAATGACAATAGCTACTATAAACTCAAAATCACCAAGTTCATTATTAGCTAAAGATTTAGCTTCGCTTCTTATTTTAGAATCTTTATCACTATCAGCAACTTCAAGCAAAGCTTCTCTTATATCTGAAATCGTATTGCTTTTACACTAGCAACACGACTCTCCGAACGAGTAGAAGACAATGATTTAGGAGTTAATTCTTTCACATTCTTCTTTAAAATTTGCCATCTTTTAGTCAAATTTGTAAATATAATATAAATACGTTGTAAAACGCCAAAAAAAGTCTCTAGCTTGTCAGAATTGTTGGCCATGTCACACAACATTAAATTAAGGCTATGGGCACCACAAGGAGTGTAAAAAGCTCTAGGATTCAATTCTAAAAATTTTCTTTGCACTCCTTGATTTTTTCCTTTCATACTTGATCCATTATCATAGCTTTGTCCACGCACATCATCTAAATCTAGTTCAAGAATATTCAATTCATGTAAGAAAGCATCAAAAAGTCCTTGCCCACTTGTGCATTCACATTCAAAAATCCTAAAAACGGTTCATTTAAGCTAACAAAATCGGAAGAAACATCCACGTATCTCAAAATTAAAGACATTTGTTCTTGATGGCTAATATCAAGAGTACAATCAAGTACCACAGAAAAATACTTAGCCTCTTTTATTTTCTTAACAATTTTAGATTTAATAGCATATACAAGCAAAAGAATCAACTCATTTTGGATGTTGTGACCAAGATAATGAACACGAATCTCATCACTAGTAATACGACGAACATGCTCCTGGATAATAGGATCAAATTCAACTAACATTTCAATTAATCCCAAGAAATTCCCATTACTATTTTGATGCAACTTTTCATTAGTACCACGAAATGCTAGATTATGCTTTCCAAGAAATTTTCACAATTGAAATAATTCTCAATAAGACATTTTTCCAATGTTCTTTCTCTTTCTCAAGTTGCTTTTGAGCTACCTTGTCTATAGTTATGTTCTTTTGAAGTCTTAAACGCAAATCATACCAAGTGGTCATATTCTAGACATGTTCTAAACCAGTTTCATGCTCTCTAATTCTAACACAAAGATATGTCCAATCACTATAACCCTCATTTGCTAATTGACCTTTACCACACCCTTTTTTAAATAATTTACAACAAAAACAAAAAACTTTATCAAGTTCTTTTGAATATACAAGCTAATCTCTATCACATTTTTCTCCATTTGGCAATACTCTAATGTAAAACGAGGCATAAAATTGTCTTCCAATTTTATTTTTAACACTTTTCATAACAGATAAATCTCTTTTAGGACCTTTTACCGCTAAAATATCAATTATTTGAGAATTTAAAGCATCCCAATTTTGTGGATCAAATATATTAAATTTATAACACGTAATATCATCAAAAGTATCAGCATTATTTGCATTATCAACATCATCAATATACTCAACATTAGAAGGACCAACATCATCACCAAATTTATTTATCTCATTTACAAGCACATCTTCATTTTTATCATTTAAACGAATATTGTAATCAATATTATCATCATTATCAGTATTAGAATCAACAACAACATTTTTATTTTCAGACACTTGTGACTCTTTGATAAAAAAATTATCAAGTGATCCTCTTTGAGATTGAGTTAATTTATCGATTCTTTTTTTTTCTTTTTACGTTTTTAACATCCAGAGTCGTATTTTCTTTTATGAAACATAGTTAGATAACTAAAAACTATATGTAAAAATTAAAAATGTAAGAAAAGAACTAAAAAAAGTAAGTAAAAAGGTAAGAGTAGGAGCAACACAACCTGATTTTTGATCCAAAAAATTTAAAAATTAAAGGAGACTGATTTAGTTCTTCGAAGAATCGAGAGAGTGAGATGTTGGTTCGCAGCAAATGTATCAGAGGCAACGACAACTCAAGTTTGAGAAGAAAGGTTTTCCCCTTTTTCTGAAATAATTATAGTATGGATATACTATTTTAAGGCAATTACTTTTAATATTTTTTGAATATTCAATTAGTAGAGATTAAATAGAAAATAAGTGTCTTGGAATTTATTTTTATTAAAAGCCAGTCTTAAAGAAAGTTACCATTTCGTTATTTATTTTGATGCAATTTGAATTGATTCTTTCCTATTTCCAATATAACATTATTTGTTACTTACCATTATAAAATTCAAAAATTAAAAAGCTAAAAATTAGGCTACCTGTTTAATTTGTTTTTAATTTAATAACGTTTAATTTTTTTTTAATTGATTACAACCAAACGGCAGAAATAATCAGACCATTAATTGTTGCATTGGTTAATAAACTTTGTGGGACCCATTACCCATATTATAATAATATTTGTGGGCCCTATTATAATAAAATCTCTTTACAACTCACCGTCCATTGTGCTTTGAATTGTAAAGCTTGAAAGCATTAATTAGCTGCATATTTTTTGAGGCCCCAAGAGAGCGGGGGCCTTGAGCAAGCGCTCAGTGTGCTCCTGCTCTTGGCCGGGCCTGTCAGGGAGATATTAATTTGAGCGATAAATCTGTGAGACCACAATCCGATCAAATCTCAGTGGACCCAGGGGTAAATCGGGCTCTTAATGGGTACGTGGACGGGTATGATATTGTTATGGCTTTTGAAGACGAGGATAGGCCTTTGACAACTGTTGATAGCTCGAAACGTCAAAGGGTTCTGAGTTTGCCACCAGGAGTTTCCATCTCCGAGGATTCAAATGGTGAGAATGTATCTTCATCAACAGGTCTCGCTCAGCGGGCCAGTCAGGCCCAATGAAAATCTTAAGCTGGAACGTTCGAGGTTTAGGGATGTTCTGGACGGTTCGACATCTTTGGTTTACTTTGCGAGACTTAAGTCCCTCTGTAGTTTTCCTCATAGAAACAAAACTACAATCCTCTAAAATGGAGTGGATAAAGAAATTATGCGGGTACAATAATAGCATTGATGTTAGTTTAAATGGCAGTAGTGGTGGGTTGTCTTTGGGCTAGAAAGATAATATCTTTGTATCTTTACAGTCTTTTTCTATTCGACATATTGATGTTCTTTTTACTGATGATTATGATGATTTTTCATGGAGGTTAACCGATTTTTATGGAGCCCCTGAAATAAGTAATAAACTTGATTCATTAAATTTATTGCGACGTCTGAATAAATGTGCCATAGTGTGTTATGGGTGATTTCAATGAGATTCTTAGCTCAATAGAGAAACAAGGTGGGCTCCTAAGAAATGAGTGACAAATCAATAATTTTCGAGATTGCCTTGTCGATTGCGAACTTGAGGACTTGGGTTAACGGGGCCAATGGTTCACTTGGGAATGGGGCCGTACTATCTCAAATAATATTCACGTACGACTCGGTCGTGGTGTGGCAACATCTAATTGGTTTGAACTTTTCCCTGGTTACCAATTAAATCATCTCCTTCACTCATTCTTCGATCACTGTCCAGTGTTGTTAAACACTAATGTTGTTTCTCTTTCCCCAAACAGATTATGGCATTTTAGGTTTGAAGTTACATGGTTCCTAGAAGAATTCTGTGAAAAGGAGGTTGAGAATCTATGGTCCATTGCTTCGGGAACAGTTAAAACGATACGTGGAGCTACGCTAGTCACCTAAACACATGAAAATCACAATATAAAAACCACGGGGTATACAAGGCCCAAGCATACCATACCACATCAACATAGGAGTGAGGCCCGAGTCACATAGCATCTGGAATATACACTCAATAGGTGAGGCTGGGTCATGCAGCATCGGAACATACACTCTAGGTGAGGCGGGGTCACCTAACATCAGAACATACACCCGTACTCAGAATTTCCCCTTGAGCACCTTTGAATGAGGTCCGAGTCACTTAGCATCGGTAACCTCTATTATGTAATTCTCTTACCATGGTGTTACAACACGTCTCGGGTATCCGAATCCCATCAAACAAGTGCCTACTCGACACACCATATCAAGTATATAACCTTACCATCCTATGGTTGCTAACAACTTATAAATCACACAGGGCATTTATCAAGTTCTGAAGCTTTATGCTTGAGTATAAGGATATTTCTCAGTTTCTCAATTTTACAATTCATTTTAGGCCTTTAGGGGCCCATAGAATCGAACAATATAATTTTTCAACCTTCCAAGCAAAAACTTACATTTTTTGGCAGATTGCCCAATGGGTACCGATACCCTTCTTCGCGTACCAATACACTCTTTAGGGTACCGATACCTTTTGAAGCATACTGATACCAAGCTTCACACTCCCAGAAGTTTGGCTAGCTACCCCGTACCAATATATGAGGCCGTGTACTGATACCCCAACTATACCTATACACCCTTAAGCATACCATACCTATTTTAGCTACTGGAATTGATGGAACATGGGCGGTACCGATACACTCCCCCCACACGTACCGATACCTCCTTTAAACACTTGCTTGAAAAGCCATAAAATTAACGCGGTACCGATAATCGGTACTCGAACCTAGAATTCAAATTTTAGAGCTCAAAATTTATCCCAACACTCCCTCAATCATTATAGAAGGACCCCAAAATGAACTTACATGTTATGGAAGATAGTTTAGATGGTTTTCTACCATTTTTACCCCATTTTAACACCAACTACGAATTTCACCATTAACACTCATACTCAAGCATTTCAATCCCAAATCATCAAACAAGCATACATGACTCTATGCTTAGGATATGCAAGAAACTAAGGGAGTTGAAAGTGTACTAACCTCACTCCCAAGCTGAGAAAGAGGCTCCTAGACCAACCTCAAGCTTTCCTCTTTTCTTGAGTCTTGGAAGCTTCTCCCACTTCAAGAAGATGTTGCAAAATGGGTTATAACATTTTTAGAGGGTTAAATAATATAACAGAAGAACTCTACAACAGAAAATGGAGTTAAATCCTCTCATTCACGTTCTTCCTTTACAACCCCCACCAAACACTCATATCATTCAACTTTCATTAAAACCTTTCATTCATACCTTCATTTGTAGATCGTTGGGTGAAGATCATAAAACTCTCAGCAACCAATCTGAAAAACACACTCAAAAGATAAAGATCTAACTTTTACTTGTGGGTGGAAGTTAGGAGATGAGAATGAAATAGGGAAAGATAAAGGGGACAAAGGGTGAGATCATCCCTCTTGTTTTTACAGAGAAAATTAAAAGGGTTGTTCTTTTCCCTTTCAAAATAAGATAATTACCTATCTACCCTTTTTTCATCCTCCCAACCCATCTCCAAACCTTAAGCCGAAGCCCAAGCATCCAAAAGCAAACCCACAAGGCTCTTATGGGCAATCTAAAAGCTCAAACTTTAGTCCGATAACCAAGCCCAGATCTAGGGTTAAGCCGACCTATGGATTTCAAAATTCGGGTCATTACAACTCTCTCATCCTAAAAAAAATTTGTCCTTAAAATTTACCTTTTGGAAACAAATGTGGGTAAAACAACTCCATATCTTTTTCAACTTCCCACGTGGCTCCCTCGACCTTATGGTTCCTCCATAACATTTTCACCAAGGGTATACATTTTTTGTGAAGTTCCTCGACTCCCTTATCAAGAACTCTTATTGATTCCTTCTCATAGGTCAAGTCAGTGTTGATCGCAATCTCATCTAAAGGAATAGCATTCGAAGGGTCAAAACTATAACGCATCAACATGGATACATGGAACACATTGTGGATGTGTGCCATTTTCGGAGGTAAAGCTAGCCGATACGCTATGGGTCCTACCCTCTCAAGAATCTCATAAGTCCTAATAAACCTTGGGCTTAACTTGCCCTTCCCTCCAAAACGAATTACCCTCTTCCATGGTGACACCTTAAGAAACACCTTGTCACCGACCTCGTACTCGACGTGTTTACACTTTCGATCTGTATAAGCTTTTTGACGATTAAATGCCGCTTGCAATCTTTCTTTGATAATCTGAACCTTCTTCTCTGTTTTTCTAATCAAATTTGATCCCATAATCATTCTCTCGTTGAGCTCGGTCCAACATAAGGGTGTTCTACACTTTATCCCATACAAAGCCTCAAAAGGAGCTATCTTGATACTTGATTAGAAGCTGTTGTTATAAGCAAACTCAACAAGCGGTAGCTAGTCCTCTTAACTCTTGTCAAAGTCAATAACACAACATCGAATTATATCTTCTAAGACTTGAATGACTCGCTCGGACTGACTATTAGTCTGAGGGTGAAGAACATTCCTAAAATGCAATCTTCTGTCCAAAGCTTTATGATTTTTCTTCTACAGTCTCACCGTGAACTGAGGATCTCTATCTGATATGATTGAAGATGGCACCCCATGCAACCACACAATATTTTGGATGTACAATCATGCCAACCTCTCTAGCGTAAAATCCATACGCATATGTAAGAAATGAGAAGACTTGGTCAAACGATCCACTATTACCCATATAGCATCATGCTTCCTTTGAGTCAAAGGTAGACCTGTCACAAAATCCATGGTAATATGATCACACTTTCATTGTGAAATCTGAATAGGCTGAAGTAAGTCCGAAGGATGTTTTGCCTTAACTTGCTGGCAAGCTAAGCATCTTGTCAGAAACTTAGATACATCTCTTTTCATACTAGGCCACTAATAAAAAGGGCGAAGATCTTGATACATTTTATTGCTGCCAGAATGCACTGTAAACGGACTACGGTGCGCCTTAAGAAGAAGTAGTCCTTCAAATCCTCCAAGGCTAAAACACACAAACGACCCTTGAAGTATAAGATTCCACTATCTCGCACTTCGAAATCGGGTGTCTCGCCCCTCTGAACCATCTCAATCATTGCCACAAACTCTTTGTCTAACACTTGCGTTCTTTTGATCTCTTACACTAAGGTAGGCTCTACATGAAGCTCAGCTAACAACCCACCGTCCTTGGTCATCCGTAACTGGGCAAACATCACCCTCAAGTCTGACATAAACTTTTGACTCAAAGCACCGGCCATCATATTAGCTTTATCGGGATGGTACTCAATAATGTAATCATAATCCTTCAACAATTCAATCCAACACCTTAGTCTCAAATTCAAATCCTTCTGGGTGAGGAGATACTTCAAACTCTTGTGATCAATGTAGATGTAGCACTTTTCTCCATACATATAGTACCTCAAAATCTTTAATGCGAAGATAACTGCTATCAGCTCCAAATCATGCATAGGGTAATTCCTTTTATGAGACTTGAGTTATCTCGAGGCGTAAGCTACCACCTTACCCTATTGTATAAGAATACAACCAATCTCATTCAATGAGCATCACTAAAAGCCACGTAATCCTTACCCGGCTCGAATTACGTTAAAACTAAGGCTTCTGTCAAGTAAGCCTTCAACTATTCAAAGCTTTACTGTCTCTACTCGTTCTACTCAAACGAAACTCCTTTCTATAATAACTTAGTCATAAGTGCCGCTATGATAGAAAAACCCTTGACAAAATGTTGGTAATATCCGGTAAGCCCAAGAAAACTACAGACCTCTACGATATGCCTAGGTGGCTTTCACTCTACCATTGTCTAATTTTTTTACGGGATGATCCAGATCCCATCCGCTGCAATAATAAACGCTACCTTTGAGAGCCAAAACTTACACTTACTAAACTTGGCAAAAAGTTGTCTTTCCCTCAAGGTGTGAAGAACAACACGAAGATGACAATCATGCTCTTCTTCTGAGCTTGAATAAACCAAGATGTCATCTATGAAGACCACCACAAACTAATCTAGATAAGGCTAGAAAATTTGATTCATCATGTCCATGAAAGCTATAGGTGCATTGGTAAGCCCAAATGGCATTACCAAGAACTCATAGTGTCTATATCGCATCTTAAAGGCGATTTTCTAAATATCCTCTTATACTGCCTTCAACTGGTAGTAACCAGATCTTAAGTCGATCTTTGAGAATATACGAGCACCTCTCAACTGGTCAAACATGTCATCTATCCTTGGCAAGAGATAACAGTTCTTCATCGTTACCTTGTTGAGCTGATGGTAATCAATGCACATCCTCATTAACCTATCTTTCTTCTTGACGAACAAAATCGGTACACCCTAAGGTGAGATACTCAGTCGGATAAACCGTCTTTCTAACAACTCTTTGATTTTTTAACTCTCTCAACTTTGTAGGGGCTATGCGATATGGAGTAATAGAAACTGGTGTTGTACCCGATATTACATCTATTCCAAACTCTAGCTTACGATATGAAAATAATTAGGGTAACTCTTCCAAAAATAAATCAGCACACTTACAAACGGTCTAAAGGCTTTTGAGCACCAGACTCTCAACACTTATGTCAACCACACAAGCCAAGAAGGCCTTGCAACCTTGTTGCATCATTCTTTGGGCCGCCAAGGCCTACACTACATTAGAAAGACAAATATTCCTTTTACTCTTCACCACCAACTTAGCTCCATCTAAGCTATATAGCTTAAGACTCTTTGCTCTACAAACCAACCGTGCATCATGCTCAAACAACCAATCTATTCCTAGGATAGCATTAAACTCTTGAAACGTTAACACTATCAGGTCAGCCGAAAAGATCGAATCTTGAACCTCAATCGGGCACATTCGATACCCCTTATCCACCAAAACATCATACCCCAAGAGACTAGCCACACAGACTCATATCTCAAGGTTATCAGCAAGAATACCCAACTATTGAGATATCCTATTACGGATATAGGAATGGGTAGCCCTGAATCTACAAGAGCAACAATAAGAACATAAAACAAGATAAATGTATCTGATAAAACATTGATAGCCTCGTATTCCTCTTGGGCCTTGATTATATACTGTCTTATTGGTGCTTTTACAGTAGACTGAAAAATACCCCCGCTCTGATGTCTTGACACGTGACTCGCTCTTCTCCTAGTGAAACCTCAGCCCGTCTGAGATGTGAAGGAAGTCCACTAATTTTGAACTGGGATGGCATCCATAGCCTCAGGGCAGTCCCTTAGAAAGTGGTTGAGTGATCCACAACCATAGCATACCTTAGCATTCACATAAAACTCTCTACGATGCCTATGCCCATACTGGGCACAAATCAGTGCATACGATCCTGTAGATGAACCTCCTGAACTTATAGCTAAAGAGGAAAAATTAGGCCTCCTACGACCAGTAAACGTTGACCTACGATCTGATATCGCATACTAATTTGATGCTCATCTTCCTTGATTCCAATTTCCTCTATACCTCTTAGAGTGGGACTGAGACTGATTGAAGTGGGAATGGCTCCCTCCGCTTGAATCTCCATAACCTCTCGTATGACTATAAGTCAGCCATTATACTTACTCAAGGGATTTGGCACTAGCGGTCAAATCAAAAAACACTTTTGGTGGATCGGCTGTCAAGTACATATGGATCTCCTTTCTCAAACCCTTGCGAAACCTTTTGCATCTCATCTTTTCTATAACAACCAACTCTAGGGGCATACCTACTCAATTATATGAACTCTTGTTCGTACTCAAAAATAGGCCGGTTCTCTTACACAGGATATGTAAATCGGTCTCTCAAGCTATCTATATGGGCTTCCCTCACGTACTTCCTCTCAAACTCATTAAGGAAATCATCCCAGGTAGGTCGGGTAAGATATCATCCTAACTCTAATATCTCTCACCACTCACGATCATTTTTTTTAAGCAGAGAAATAATGCACTTTAACTTGCATTCGGGTTCTAACCCCATTTGATACAGGATCTAATGGGTATCTCTCAACCACTAGTCATCCTTGATCGAATTATATTGCCTCGACCCAAGAAAATACGTTGCACCATGACATCGAATCCTCTCAATTAAGGCCTTACGAGGGGTAGCAGATGGCCTACAAATGGACCTCACAATATGATTAAATGCCCTATAAATATGGGTGAAGTAGTTGACCCCATCTCGCCTCTCATCCTTCAATCTCTTATAGGTCTCAAGGATATAATCCTCATCGTAACTCTCTTCTCGAGAGCCCTAACTTTCCCCGTGGAAGCGTGTACCTCTAGGCATGATTCAAACTCTGTACAGATTAACAAACAAGGTTACTCCATGGGATATTCATCTTAAATGAATACAACTTTGACTTATAGGCACGTATTCACTAGACATCCCTTTTTATGACTCTTTACCACCCTGAGGTTTTCTAGAACTGACTAAACCTAAGCTCTGATACCACTAAATGTAACGCCCTAAGCTCGAAGTCATATTTGGGCCTCAAGCCTAACCTATTAATAAAATTTTACAACTAGATTTAGCCAGAAATATAAGCAATTCCATAAATTCGACAACGTTTTAGGAATAGGTTAATACAAAATAGTTAAACATTTTGTATGTGAGCTCTAATTTAAAAAAAGTAATTAAAAGCATTCGACATGATTAACAAATCCAATAGAGTTATAGACATAAATCAATGGTCCTATGAATACATTGCCCAGCAAGCCTAAGTAGTATATCACATCGATGAACTGAGTCCTACTCCGATGGGGCTCATTTGAATGCAACACAACCACCTAAAAATCTGCGTAAGGAAACAATGATTCCAAATGCTAAGCTCATAAAGCTCAGTGGATACACCTCTACTCTACCATGCTTCATGCAGATCATAAACATAATCATGTAGCTAAACAAGATGATATGACAATTAAAATGATACGTGGAGCTACGCTAGTCACCTAACCATATGCAAATCACAATATAAAAACCATGAGGTACACAAGGCCCAAGCATACCATACCACATCAACATAGGAGTGAGGCTCGGGTCATATAGCATCTGGAACGTACATACAATAGGTGAGACCGGGTCATGCAACATCGGAACATACACCCTAGGTGAGGCCGGGTCACCTAGCATTAGAACATACACCTATACTCAGAATTCTACCTCGAGCACCTTCGAACGAGGCCCAAGTCACCTAGCATCGGTAACCTCTATTCGATAATTCTCTTACCATGGTGTTGCAACACATATCGGGTATCCGGATCCCATCAAACAAGTGTCCACTTGGCACACCATATCAAGTATATAACCTTACCATCCTATGGTTGCTAACAGCTTATAAATCACACAAGGCATTTACCAAGTTTTTAAGCTTTATTCTCGAGTATAAGGATATTTCTCAGTTTTACAATTTATTTTAGGCCTTTAGGGGTCCATAGAATCGAACAATATAATTTTTCAACCGTTCGAGCAAAAACTCACATTTTGGGCAGATTGCCCAGAGGGTACCAATACCCTCATTCGCGTACCGATACACCCTTCAGGTTACCGATAACCTTCCAAGTGTACCGATACCAAGCTTCACACTCACAGAGGTTTGGCTAGCTGCCCCGTACCGATACGTGAGGCCGTGTATCGATACCATAACTGTACCGATACACCCTCAAGCATACCGATACTTATTTTAGCTACTAGAATTGGTGGAACATGGGCAGTACCGATATGTTCCCCCCACGCGTACTGATACCTCTTTAAACACATGCTTGAAATACCATAAAATTAATTGGGTACCGATACCAATTCATTCTGTATTGGTACTTGAGCATAGAATTCAAATTCCAGAGCTCGAAATTTATCCCAACACTCCCCCAATCATTATAGAATGACCCCAAAATGAATTTACAGGTTATAGAAGATAGTCTAAATAATTTTCTACTATTTTTACCCCATTTTAACACCAACTACGAATTTCACCATTAACACCCATACTTAAGCATTTCAATTCCAAATCATCAAACAAGCATACAAGACCATATACTTAGGATATGCAAGAAACTAAGGGAGTTGGAAGTGTACTAACATCACTCCCAAGCTGAGAAAGAGACTCTTAGCCCAACCTCAAGCTTTCCTCTTTTTTTGAGTCTTGGAAGCTTCTCATGCTTCTTTCAGTTTAAGAAGATATTGCAAAACGGGTTACAACATTTCTAGAGGGTTAAGAGATATAAAAGAAGAACTCTACAACAGAAAATAGAGTTAAATCTTCTCATTCCCGTCTTCCTTTACAACCCCCACTAAACACTCATATCCTTAACCTTCACTAAACCTTCCATTCATACCTTGATTTATAGATCGTTGGGTGAAGATCACAAAACTCTCAGCAACCAATCTGAAAAACACACTCAAAAGACAAAGATCTAACCTTTACTTGTGGGTGGAAGTTATGAGATGAGAATGGAAGAGAGGAAGATAAAGGGGACAAAGGGTGAGATTATCCCTCTTATTTCTGCAGAGAAAATTAAAGGGGTTGTTCTTTTCCCTTTCAAAACAAGACAATTACCTCTCCACCCTCTTTTCATCCTCCCAACCTATATCTAAACCTCAAGCCGAAGCCTAAGCATCCAAAAGCAAACCCACAAGGCTCTTATGGACAATTTAAAAGCCTAAAATTCAGTTTGATAACCAAGCCCATGTCTCAGGTTAAGCCAACCTATGGATTTTGAGATTCAAGTCGTTACAAGACCCCTTAAGTCCGTACCTCTTTCTTTTGTGGCTTGAAGGTTTATCCTTTTTACATTAGATGGCTTCTCAATCTAGTACGTTAAATGGTGCTTGAATTGCTAGTGGGGCTCCTTTAATATCCCATCTATTATTCGCATATGATAGCCTTATTTTTGAAGAAGCCTCGGTTGCTGGTGCTCTATCCATTCATAATCTGTTGGCTACTTAAGCAGACTACTCAGGTTAGTTAGTGAACTATGATAAATCAAATATTTTTTTCTGCACAAATGTCCATGTAGATGATAGAGAGGATATTTTCCAAATCTTGGGTCTTTCTGAATCTATTAATCTGGAGACCTATTTAGGCATTCTAGCGAATTATTGTTCGCAACAAGAGGAAAGCGTTTCGAAAGTTAAAAGATCGCTTTGGCAATAATGTGCAAAGTTTGAGTGCTAAAAACTTATCTCAAGGGGGCAAAGAGGTTTTCATGAAGTCTATTCTTTAGGCCATTCCCTCATTTTATATGTCTTGCTTTCTACTACCTATCACTTTCTACAAGGAACTTGAAGCAATTACAGCTCACTTTTGGTGGCAGAAATTAGCTTCCAGAAAAGGAATACATTGGTGTACTTGGACCGAATTATGTAAGTAAAGGGTAAATGTGGTATGGGGTTTCGTGACATGGTGAAGTTTGGGTACTTTATCTTTAAGGAAATTGAGATTTTGACAGGGCTGTATTTTTTTGTTCTAGAAGTGGAAAGGTTGTGTTCACCCCAACAATGTAAAATTTTGGGTACTTTATCTTTAAGGAAATTGAGATTTTGACAACGATGCGAGTCAGAGTAATTGAGAACTAATGATCGCGTGACCGATCACCACCTAAGTAAAGTGAACTTCATAAGTGAGGGATTGTACGAAGTTAGTTCGAGTTAGAGTATCTTGATGCCTATATGGGGCGATCAACGATCGCAAGTGATGGTCAAGTAAGGTAGTACCAATGTTAGCTCCATACGGTACCAGTACTCGATTTATCTGGTGTCAGTAATGGTCGGTCAGTACCGGTACCGACGTGTATGTTGGTTAAGCTCCAAGTTGAGGAATGGGTAACATGGGTAGCAGCGAGAAGTAGTATCTGATTGTAATTAAGAGGATAAAGAGTTATAATTAAAGTTAGGTTCGATGGTTCTGATAGACTTTGATATCTTGTTGTGGGTGTCTTAGAGAAATATATATCAAGGCAAGAGATTCTTCCTATATGTACATGGGTTAATATATGGTGAATTCTGATAGCAACAGTTTGTACCAAACTTTCACCGCGTGTTTTGGAAGATAGTGTGGAGTCGCATGCTTGAGATAGTGATAAGTGTTTGACTTGCTATCAGTTAGGAGTCAAAGATTGAGTTCCTCAGAATTGTTGTGACGCTTTGGTGTTTCTTTGTGGAAATGAAATAGATGATATTGGATCTTGTAAAGGATTGTGAGTGCACAGTTTCGATGGGATTTCGTTGAGTAATAATATTTCTTGGTAGGTATCATTTGTTATTTCAGCAAATGCGAGATCCAGATAGAAAATCTACTCAGATTAGTTGTAGGTTAGATTGTATGACATTATGGTGTGTGCATGCTACCTTTTAACATGAGGTTCGAGGTTCGTGATGGAGCCTTATCCATTGGTGGGAATCCTAGTGAGGGTACAAATGACATGTTTTTCAGACATGTTATAGTTTGGAGTATAAGACTCTTGCATGAACCAAGTTTGTGAGAGTTGCATTAGTTGTCATTTTGACGTAAAGTATGTCGAGTTTAAAGAAAATGCGTGAGACGAGTTGAGAAGCCGTTCGTTTACAGAAGTTTTGCACCGGGCAAGTAATGATATTGATAAGAGATGCCATCAGAGTTAGAGTCTCCTTTAGGGAGTTGCCACGAGGTGAATCATTTTGTTGGGTTGTATTGACTGTTTAACCTCCTATTCTTTTAGATCATACAAATTTGTGGAAAGATTTTGTTGTGCATCAACCTTTTGAGTTATGTAGCATAAGTTCTTTGATTACGTTTTTGTAAGATGTTTTTGTCAAGGTACCGTTGGGTTTATTTCATGGCTTAGGTTAAACGCCAAATAATGATGGATATCTTTAAAAAATGATCAGTTTAACTAGGTTACAAGACTAGGGTTATAGTTGATAAGCGTTGTAAGAGATCAGAGTAGCGCAGCGGGATATGTTTGAGAATGTTGGAGAGTTTTAAAAGTTTTAGCATCTTTTCTGGTTTATCGGTATAAATTTCGAGGATGAAATTTTCTTTAAGAAAGGAGAGTTGTAATGACGCCTTTGTGTTGGAAGTCTAGTTAAGAATATTTAAGTTTGGGCCCATTATATTGGGGGAGGGGGTTTTGAATTTTAAAAGGATATGAGATAGGAGAAAAATGGGGAGATCTTATGTTGGAAAGAGAGGAAAGTAAATTAGGTGAGAGAAAATAAAAAAGTGAGAGGGAATGTTGATAAGTGTTCAAAAGTACTATTTTTATTACCCTTTTTACTCATATTATTGTTAGACTTAAGCTCATATTAGTTGTATAATTAGCCATTCATGCATTAATTCATGTTTCTTTCCACCGTTGAGCTTGATTACATAACTTGGTGATTTTTGTGGAAAAAGATGCTGCTTTGGTGTGTTTTTGTATGTGTGCAGAAATCACTTGCCTAAGCAAGGCTAGAGCTAGTTGCCGGGCAATACATGAAGGAGATGCCGAGCTAGTTGCCAGGGCAATGCATGAAGGAGACGCCGAGCCAGTTGCCAGGGCAATTGTCGACAAAGAATAAGGTGATATGGTAGTTGAAATTGATGACTAGACAAGCCCAAGATGACGTGGAGCAAAGCCAAATCCCAAAGGAATTTGATTTCCATGAAGAGATTAAAGAAGAATTAAATTCCAAGAAGATAGGAGAAGTTCTAGTAGGAATATAATTATAATAAAGAATTATATTCTTTAAAGATAATTTAATTCCAACTTAACTTCCTCCTCAAAGACTCCTCGAAGAAGGAATTTGACCTAGCCCTATAAATAAGAGGCCATATCGTCAACTTGAGAGGGAGCAAGAAGAGGGAAAAATTGACAACTCCAAAGGGCAAGAAAGAAGAGATTTCGACAAAAGAGCAAGGGGGAGAGAGTTCGATTTCTTCTTCTTCTTCTTTGCTTCCATTAGATTCATGGTTTGGGGATTATTCTTTGTATATCTTTTGAACCCAACCATGAACTAACTTGATTGGTTGGGTTTATTGTGTTTTGTTGTTGTGAAAAACAATTGGATTTTGTTTAGGTAATAAGAGTTTGCACTTTTCTATTCAAGGTTTACTCATTCTTGGCTTTTATTCTTGTTTGCGAGTGAATTGGGAGAGGATCTCGTAACTTCATCTATTTATCTAATATCGGGAGAGTTAGATTCAAGAAACGAATGAGTATGGTCTTTATTCAATCGATTGATGGTGAAGATTAATCCGGCTTAGGAATAAGTTAAGGATTTCAACGGCTAAGAGGAGCGCAAGATTGGTTGATGTTCACCCTTGATTCACACAGGGATGTATTATCAAGGCATGCACAAGTAGCTAGAGTTTTGACTTAGGGATAAGAAGAAACCATTGAAGAACGCTCCGCCGAACCTTGAAGTTGCTGCCCAGCTAGTCGCCCAGGCAACCATCGATTAGTTGCCAAGGCAACCCCACTGTGCAAGTTGCCACGACAACTGAGTTGCCCTTGCACTCTTTTACCAAGACGATCCAATCGGCTATCACACCTCAACTCACGATAACCTGGCCTATTTACTCTATTTTAATTTCATCTATTCTTTTAGTTTATTGCTCTTAGTTTAATCGTTAATTAAAACCTCTATTATCAATTGTGTTTTTATTTTCACAGTGCAGTAACTTAAGCAAAGTGGCCCAAACCAATCCCTGTGGAGACGATACTCGATAGTCATATCACTTTATTACTTGCGACGTGTATACTTGCACATTTGCGTAGCACTTATCACACGCAACAAGTTTTTGGTGCCGTTGCCGGGGATTGGCAATTGGTGTTAGTTGTTTTTGTTATTGCATTTTTCTCTCTTAGTTTTACTAACTGTTTTTGTTTGTTTTATAAAAAAAATAGGTGCGCTACAAGTTAAGGGACATCAACATGTCAGGAAATAAAAGCCGATCTATTCGAGAGATGATGTTGGAAGATATGAATCAATCCAATCAAGAGTTTCTTGCACCCTTTGATGATTACCTATACCAACCGAGAAAAGCCCAAAGAACTTATACCGTGGAAATATCTTGTGCTATGTGTGGAGAACATCACGTGTTTGAAAATTGCCCTCACATTTTCGGTGCATATAACTACATGGAGGACCATAGAGGGAACCAACAACAAAATTCTTCATGGTATGATCAAAAAGCTCATAATTTTTTTTACCATAACAATTTTGCCGCAGCAACAGATATGCCATGGCAATGTAGTCCTTTTCAAGAGCATTCCAATTCCTTGGAGGAAACGTTACTAGCTTCCTTGGCTAGACTTGACGGATCAATTGAAGAGATTCGAGAGCTATCAAAATCTATGGATACGCGGATAGCTCAGTGGGATGCAACCTTAGGGGATTCAGAAGATCAATTGGGGAGATCTACATATGTCATGGATAACATGCACCAACAATTCATTCCTAGGGATACTGACGTCCCAAGGCAAGAGGATAAGGAGCAATGCAAAGAAAGCTCTCCGATGTGTGGGGAACAACTAGAACCTCAAAGTCAAGAGGATGCCAATGAGAGAGACTACCCAACACATGATGAGCCTGAACAACAAATTGCCTCGGCAATGATGGAGGAGCCTGAACAGAGCAATGCCGCGACAACACTTAGTGAACCCGAGAGCAACAATACTACATCAAATTCTGAGGAACCTGGTGCCCACAAGGTTACAACGTTGAAGTTGAAACAGGAATCTGTAGATTTCTCTCATCTACAATTGCCACGACAATTACACGACCACATGCAAGATCAACGAGATGATAATACTTTGCCAATGGAATATGAGCAGGTAATGGTTGAACCTTTCGAATTCTTTAAAAATCACCTCGTCCATTGCAGGTATGTCTTGAGGAACCGAGGTTGGTATATTTGAAGCCATCGAAATCTCTACTGATGGAGATATTTGAGAGGCCAAAAGAAAACGATGTTTGGATTCGTAAAGCTTTTCAGAAAATTGGTTCTTCCCTTGACTTACAGCAAATTTTGGCAACTGATTGCCACGGGAATTGGCTTGAGCAACAATTGCCACGACAACAAAGGCTACATCCAACCATGATAGAAGTCGACAAGAATGAGGTAATTGAATGGTTGAGAATGGATATAATTTTTCCTATTAATATATTTGTGCCTTCAGGAATAGTAGCAAGGTGGAGAGTATACATGGACTACAAGCGAACAAAGAAGAAAGACACCTACACCATGGTAACGCAAAAGGGAGTAGTGGCAAGCACATTGGCCAAACTTTTTTTGGGTAATATTGTCACCCGATGGAGGGTGCGGATAGACTATAAAAAGTATCGAAAACGACCATCCTCAAGTTTTCTCAGATATGCACTAACATTAGAAGATGCATGATGGCACTCTTTTCAGACATGGTGGAAAACTTCCTTGAGATCTTCATGGATGATTTTTTCGTTTTTGGTAGTGACTTCAACAGTTTCCTCGACAATTTAGAGAATGTGTTGGCAAGATGTGAAGAAACCGATTTAGTCCTTAATTGGGAGAAGTGTCATCTTATGGTAGATGAAGGAATAGTACTTGGCCACAAGATTTCATCCAAGGGAATTGAAGTAGACAAAGCCAAGGTGGACGTGATCGAGAAGTTACCCCCACCAAGATAAAGTCATCCATTTTGATGATTCTTGCACCCCAAGCATTCAAAACCCTAAAGGAAAAGCTTGCATCGGCACCCATTGTCATTCCACCAGATTGGACGCTACCTTTTGAGCTCATGTGTGATGCAAGTGATTTCGCGGTAAGAGTAGTCCTAAGCCAATGCACAAGAAAAGAACAAAAAATCAAGTGCCCGATCACTTATCACGTTTAGAACGCAATAGGGAGGAGGACGCAGATTTAGAGATATGCGACGCATTCCTGGATGAACAACTTTTTGTTTGCCTCGGCAACCATGGATGTGCATGCCTCGGCAACCATGGATGCGCATGCCTCAGCAACCCTCAACGCTGCAGCAGCTCTTGACGCGCACGCCTCGGCAACTCCAGACACGCACACCTCGACAACCATGGACGCGTATGCCTCGGCAACTCTAGACACACACGACTCGGCAATCTTGGGAGCAGTCGCCACGGCAACACATGCCTCGGCAATACCCTGGTACACGGATTTAGTTAATTTCCTTGTTTGTGGTATTTTACCTTATGGCCTTACTCATCAAGGGAAGAAGCGGTTCCGCCATGATGCTAAGCATTACTTTTGGGACGAGCCTCTTTTGTTTAAACAATGTGCAGATCAAGTTATACGCCGATGTGTCCCTGAAGAGGAGCAACAGAATGTACTCCGACAATGCCATTCTTCACCCTATGGAGGACATTTTGGTTGATGTTCACCCTTAGGAATAAGTTAAGGATTTCAACGGCTAAGAGGAGCGCAAGATTGGTTGATGTTCACCCTTGATTCACGCAGGGATGTATTATCAAGGCATGCACAAGTAGCTAGAGTTTCGACTTAGGGATAAGAAGAAACCATTGAAGAACGCTTCGCCGAACCTTGAAGTTGCTGCCCAGCCGCCCAAGTAGTTGCCCAGCTAGTCGCCCAGGCAACCATCGATTAGTTGCCAAGGCAACCCTACTGTGCAAGTTGTCACAGCAACTGAGTTGCCTTGCACTCTTTTACCAAGACGATCCAATCGGCTATCACACCTCAACTCACGATAACCTGGCCTATTTACTCTATTTTAATTTCATCTATTCTTTTAGTTTATTGCTCTTAGTTTAATCGTTAATTAAAACCTCTATTATCAATTGTGTTTTTATTTTCACAGTACAATAACTTAAGCAAAGTGGCCCAAACCAATCCCTGTGGAGACGATACTCGATACTCGTATCACTTTATTACTTGCGACGTGTATACTTGCACATTTGCGTAGCACTTATCACACGCAACAAATGTAAAGAGGGAGTTTTGAAGTCCAATCTACCACCGTCCAAGCATCCGTTCTCGACACCTCCGACACCTTTAGAAAGATCTCGCTGAGATGAGTTGGCCGGTGGTCACCAAGTCGTCATCTCCGCCTCCGTTCGCCAGGGTAAGAGGAAGCAAGTTTTGGGTTGCTTGAAAAAAAAGCATTTTTGACAGCTAAATCACGAAATAGAGGGCACCATAACGTTCACCAGAGTCAAGATAGCGAGACTGGATCTCGCTGCCGTCGTTCGGCCGCCAGAGCATGCCTCACGTGCCCTTACGCACTGCCCCTGCACGTGGGCAAGGTTCAGCTACAATTGGAATCTTATCCAGCTGCTGGGCTTGAGCCAAGCCGAGCCGACCCAAGTCTTGAACCTAGTCAGTTTACCAAGCCGAGCCGATCTGTCGTTGACCGAGCCGCTGACTGAGCTGACCAAGCCATTAACCTTTTATGGGAGACCCTACCTATGGGTTTCTCGATGTCCTGAGTTTGTTTGCACAGTCAGTGTTGCCAAATTTGAACCTAATAAGCTATTTTTACGCGTTTGACCTTGTGGATTAGGTAGTGAATGGGGTTAATTAATAATTATGATATTCGTATAATTATGAGGATTGTTCGAGCTCAAATATCGGATCAAGAAGAACACTTGAGGAGCTCGAGTAAGGATTTATCGTTGTGGCTTAAGGTTAGTACACCTCAAACTCTTTTTGCTTCATGAGCATTATAAATGTGATTGCCTTGCTTGTTAGTGTTCACAAAATAGGTAGACGATAAATAAGCATGTTGTGATACCAGTATCATGAGACTTGATATATCCATGAGATGCATGATGATGTTATGAATATTATGAGACCTGTGAATGCTTTAGAGAATATGTAGAGTCGTTTGAGATGCTTGTATAATTACTTGATGTTTGTCTGATTGAGTGATAATTGTGATGCCTGATATGTTTGTTTAAAATTAATTGACGTGATTTGATGAGAATTATGCTTAAGGGATAAATACTCGATTAATGATTATAAAGCAGTAATTAATATTAATTGATTGAATGTGTTCGTAAACAAACCCTAATGACTTTTATAAGGTTTAGGGATCGAATAAAGCGTTATAATATCATAATATGAGGAAATGGTAAGAACCCGTGTGTAGGGTATCGGTACGAGCTTTAACTATTCCGATACACGATTGGGGACTGTATCGATATGGTTTGACCTGTACTGGTACTTGTGGAAATTAAGGATTTCTAGTAAGCTAAATCAGTATCGGTACGCGTGTGAGTACCGGTACCATGAGCTATTGTATCTCTACTCGTGTTCGAGTATCAGTACCTATTGAACGAGATAATTTATAATACTAATAAAAAGATGGAAAGTGACATGGGTTGTAAATAAGATAACATGGATTAATAAGATAATTAATAAGGATGATTAATGTACACTTCCATAATGTATTAACAAGTTGGTAAACCTAAATGGGTAGCTTGATAATTGATAAAAACTATAAAGATTGGTAATCATGTAAATGATGTGTGCTGTATAGTAACTGTGTCAATGTTGCATGTTGTACGAAAACTTGGTTGGTTGTGTCACCTTTGTTTGATGGATCCGGATACCCTAAGAGCATGTTGCAATACCATGGTTAGAGATGCTGAATGTATGTTCCTGACACTGTGTGACACCGAGCCTCATTCAAAGATACTCTTGGAGAGATGTCGAGTATGGTGCACGTTTCTGAGGCTGTGTTACACTGTGACTCACCCAAAGATAATGTATATTCCCGAGGCTATATGATACTGAGCCTCACTCCAAGTGTACATTCCCGAGGTTGTGTGACACTTAGCCTCACTCCAGGTTTGTGGTTATGACTTTGTGTGTTTCACTCAAATGATCTGGTGAGATCTCAAGTTGCACAAATTCCCAACTTTAGTAGGCTGACATGCATAAATTCCCAAATTGCATACATAATTGCACAAATTAACCATCCAAGCTCAATCAATTGCATACATAACATTCAGGGACCAAATTGCACAAATTCCCAAATTTAGCATGCTGACATGCATAAATCAATAGGGTCTTGACCTTAATGGCTTCCTATACCAATACACAAAGCACCGTATCGATACGGTGTGTTGAACCACCCATACCGATACAGTCTTGACCCTGTACCGATTCCCCTTGTGATTTCTCAAAACTCAAAATTTAGTGACCAAATCGTATACCGATGCAGTACCCTACGTATCGGTATGACTCTTTAAATATGAAGGGGTTGTGTCGGTAATCGGACCCATGTACCGAACCTGATGTAAAAAACTCAAGGGCTGTACCGATACGCGGCTAATCGTACCGGTAGCCCTTTGCATTTTACACTTTAAATAGAGTCATTTCAAACCTCACGTACTGATCTTTGGGTACTCGTACCGGTACACGAAGGCCTGTAATGACCTCTAGGTCCAACATATGACTCTTTGGCTCATTTTAAACAACTCCAAACATAACCTAAACGTTATATAACTTCATAAGCATGCTTGACATCAACATACCAACATTTTAAGCAAACCTAGCAAGCCTAACGCAACCATTCAAAACATCTATAGGCATGCTTCCTACTCAACATCCAAAACATAAACCCAAACACTTCTGAAGCACTTTAAACCTTTTACAAATCCAAACCAACATATAAAACTTGCGCAAACAGGAAGTTTAGCAAACAACCCTCCTAAATCAACATTTGACACATTGCCCTTATTACTACTATGTATTGTTCAAACCATACTTTGCAACCAAGTCCTTGGATATACTTCCTTCCTTTCTTGTTGCCTCTCAATTCACTAATCTGCATTGATGATAAAAGAGAGCGTAAGCACGCAATGCTTAGTGAGGAGCGCTCAAAACACAAGACATCATCCAATATATTTTAAAACCAGTTGATCCCAAAACCTTTCACATACAGTTTTACCATAAAATCCATCATGCCTTACTTTCAAAATATGCTCTTAACCTTTCCCAAAGTACGCATATTAAACCATATGCAACACGTATCATGGATTCAACAACATAATCCCATATGCAACCCTCAATTTAAGCCTTCCCATGCATAACATTCCATATGCAAAGATTAGTGAGTATTCACATGTATAAACCACATTATACAAACAATCCATCAACATGATACATCAATTCATTATATTGGCTTACAAGTGATCCTTTACAAATCTCATTACTTTCATCAAACAACATCGGATACACGAATTTTCCAAGTGATATCCCAATCACTTACAGCTCAATAGCATGGAGTAAATGCAACACATACATAACCTCTACAGTACCAATGCTTATCCTCTAATTTAGAGTACAAACTTCCAATGCATCACCTCTACGGTCAGCTAGAGTAAAATGTCATTGAAGTATTACCTCAACAATATTGGGGTTCACATGGTCAGAGTAAATACTTTCGATACATCACCTCTACGAACCATGGGCGACTTATTATAGTGCACTATAAATCCTACGACTGACCAACCATATCCGACAACATTTCCATAACCATTTTATAACATCACTTGCCAACATAATTCATTTCATTAACATCACTCACTGTTTTCATATTCATCAACCAAAACCATTTATCCAATGCATTAAACCATGCATTACCTCCAAATGCATCATCATCATTTTATAAAATTTTCCAGTATTTAACCATGTTCAAATCATGCATATATAGTGAGAAATCAATTCATTAAAACAAGTGCATTTAAACCGTTTGCCAACTGGGTTCGAGAGAGAATTCATCCTTTACTTACTTCCGAGCTTAGACTAGTGTTTCAAGCTTGATCTAAACCCCCAAACACAACTTTCAAACCTTTAAAAAGCTGTAAATCACATTCTCACTCACTGACATACAAAGCCTCATTTGTCGATATGATAAACACGCCTCCAAAACTTTCAAAATGTTCATTCAAGTTTGAGGATAAACTTCCCCTTATTTTATCCACACAAAATAGAGGATTCAATGCATCAAAATGCATTCCATAGCCCAACAACATCAATTCACATAAAACCTCAACACACTCTACCCAATTTCACTCCATAACAACCAAAATCAACATCAAACATCTTTCAAACTTAACCCAGCCAAAACCTAACGTTTTAACCCATCAATTAACATCAATCAACATCTAAAAACACATTACATCATCCTTATAATTCTAGCATACACTAAACCTCCACAACTCCTCAAAAACTCACAACTAACAACCTAGAAAACTAGAGATTCACTTAGTTTTGGGATTCCATTGATAAAGACAACTTATTAACATTATTTAACATCAAAATCATGATTAGAAATAATCAAAAACTCAGCAAAACAGAGCCCATACGAAAATACATCAATCTCATCATTTAAACCAATTCTCCATAATTAAATCATCAAATCAAGTTAGAAAACATATGTAAAGGATCAATAACTTGGGAATTTCAGTAAAAAAACCTTGTATTAGAGAAGAAGAACGAATCTCACCTCTAAATTTGGCTTTCTTCTTAATTGAATGAGTTTTCTTGAGAAAACAAGATCAAATCAAATAGGTTTTGTTAGGAAACTATTAAAGATTCATTTGATAATAAAAGAATTTTGAAATCAAGTATTTACCTAATAAAATTGAAGTGGAAAAGTGTGTTTGGCTGGAGAAAATTTGAGAGAAAAGCTTTTGGTGAAAAGTTAGTTACGTAAAATATATTTTAAATCCAATTATGAAATTAATCCCCCCAAACCCTTCTATTTCCTTTAAAACATTTTTTAAAATATCCAATTAAAAGAGAAAAGTTTGATATTAGACATTGGCCAAATAGCTCCTTAAAGATTCTAAGTTTTGACCCTTTTACAAAACAATCACTAAAAACAGTTTTAAACTTTACATTTTGGTCACTAATCGAAATTTCCAATTTCGAAATCTCTTTTTGTAAAATTGATTTTACCAAAACCATTTTCATATTAAATAACGATTTTAGAATATTTTCCCATATTTTTATCTCACGCAAAAATATTTATTTCAAATTAATCCCAAAACTGACTCGAATCCTCTAACCCGATCCATCGGACCGTCTAAACCACTTAGGAAACTTCTAGGCCCAAAACCGAGGCATTACAACTCTCCCCCTTAAGAAAATTTTTCCTCAAAATTTACCTAATGGGAACAGATGCGAAAACTGCTTTAACATATCCGTCTTACTCTCCTACGTGGCCTCCTCAACACCGCGATGTCTCCACAACACCTTAACAAGCTCAATCGTCTTGCCAAAGAACTTTAATACCAGAGTTAAGGATCTCCACTGGTTCCTCATCATAAGACAAATCCGATCGCAATTCAACATCCTCAATTGGCATTACATGCGAAGGATCTGAACGATTCCTCCGCAACATGGATACATGAAACACATCATTAATATTCTTCAACTTTGGAGGCAAACTCAACTGATAACCATAGAACCTATACGTTCCAACACCTCATACGGTCCAATAAACTTCGGACACAACTTCCCTTTATGCCCAAAGAGCATCACCTTCTTCCAAGGTAAAACTTTCAAGAATTTTTTTTAGCCAACAGTGTACTCAACTTCTCTACGCTTTAAATCCGCGTAGGATTTCTGCCTATTCGAGGCCTCTTTCAAACGATCACAAATAAGATTTACTTGTCCATCTGTGTTTTTCAACACATCAGGCATAGAAACATACTTTTCTCCAGCCTTAGCCCAACACAAGGGTGTACGACACTTCCTACCATACAAGGCTTCATACGGTGCCATCTTTGTACTAGCTTGATAGCTATTATTGTATGCAAATTCCACCAAAGGAAAATGCCTTTCCCAGGTTCCTTGGAACTCCATGATGCAACATCTCAACATATCCTCCAAAATCTGAATCACACGCTCAGACTGACCATCCGTCTAAAGATGATACAAAGTACTAAAATTCAAGCGAGTAACCAAAGCTCGATGCAAACACTCCCAAAACCTTGCTATAAACCATAGATCCCTATATGAAACAATCGGCTTAGGTACCCGTGCAATCTTACAATTTTAGCAACATAGAGATCTGCCAACCTATCCAAGGTATACGTCGTATGCACTGGCAGAAAATGTGCACACTTCGTAAACCAGTCAACAATCACCCACATGGAATCCTTTTTAGTCGGTTTCAAAGGTAACCCCGACAAAAAATCCATGGTGATCCTCTCCCATTTCCACTCCGGAATCTTCAACGGTTGCAACAACCCAGAAGGAAACTGGTGTTCAGTTTTCTCTCTCTAACATATCATACACTTAGTAACAAACTCAGCCACATCTTTTTTCAAGCCCACCCAATAGTACTCTTCTTTAAAATCATGATACATCTTGGTACTACCGAGATGCATAGCAAAAGGACTAGCATGTGCCTCGGTTAAATCCATCTGCCTCAACTCCACATCACTAGGCACCACTATCCGATCATTAAAACACAACATCCCATCATCATTAAAGTGAAAATTCATAGGATTTCCATCCATGATATCCTTGACATGCGGTACCAATGCCTTATCATAAGGATGTTTTTCCTTAATCAACTACGACAATGATGGCTTCACTTGCAACTTAGCCAAAAAACCACCATCACGCGTCACACTCAACCTCGCGAACATGACCCTCAACTCCACAATAGCTTTTCTACTCAAAGCATCAACCACAACATTTGCCCTGCCTGAATGATACTCAATTGTCAAATCATAATCCTTCAGCAACTCCAACCATCTACATTACCTAAGATTTAACTCCTTTTGGGACATCAAATACTTCAAACTCTTATGATCCGTGTATACAATACACTTCTCACTATAAAGTTAATGTCTCCAAATCTTCAACGCAAACACTACCGCAGAAAGCTCAAGATCATACGTAGAGTAATTGCGCTCATGCACCTTCAACTGCATAGATGCATAAGCTACAACTTTCCCACATTGCATCAACACACACCCTAAACCAACATAGGATACATCTCTATAAACCACAAACTCTTTTCCTTACTCAAGTTGAATCAGGATTGGAGCTTGTGTTAAAGCTTCCTTCAACTTCTTCAAAGCTTGTTGTCTAGCTTTCGTCCACTCGTACCGTACATCCTTTTGCAACAACTTGGTCAATGGAGTAGCAACCCTTGAGAACCCATACACAAAGCAACGATAATATCCTGCCAGCCCCAAGAAACTATAGACTTCCATCACATCTTAGGTTGTTTCCAATTCATAACAGCCTCAATATTTTTCAGATCCACCCGGATACCTTCCACTAAAACAACATGGCTAAGAAAAACCACTTTCTTAATCCAAAACTCACACTTTCTCAACTTGGCGTAAAGTTGGTTATCCAATAAGGTTTGTAACACAATCCGTAAGTGTCGATCATGATCCTCCTCGGTACGAGAGTACACAAGAATATCATCAATGAACACTACTACGAATTGGTCTAAAAATTCATGAAACACCCGATTCATCATATCCATGAATGCTACAAGCGCATTCATCAACCCAAACGGCATCACCAGGAACTCATAATGCTTGTACCTCGTACGAAAAGTAGTCTTTAACAAATCTTTATCCTTAACCTTAAACTGATAATATCCAGATCTTAAATCGATATAAGAAAACACTGTAGCACCTCAAAATTGATCGAACAAGTCATCAATTTACGACAAATGATACTTATTCTTAATTGTCAACTTGTTCAGTTACCGATAATCGATGCACATGCTAAAAGTACTATCCTTATTTTTCACAAACAACACCGGTGCTCCCCATGGCGAAACACTAGGTCAGATGAAACCACAGTCCAACATATCCTAAAGTTACGTCTTCAACTCTTTCAACTCCTTTGGTGTCATACGATACGGTGCAATCGACACCGAAACTGTATCAGCATACGTCTCAATACAAAACTCCACTTCTCTATCTGGTGGTAATCCAGACAACTATTCCAGAAAAACACCCAGAAATTCATAAACAAAACGGATATCCCTAGTCTGTAGTTCTTCCATATTCGGGTTCATAACATAAGCCATATATACTTGACACCCACACTCTAGCAACTTCTGTGCCTCTAAGGCCGAAACCACATTGGACAAAAACTTAACATTCTCACCCACAATGATCACTTCGTAATCATCCGCAAGTTTCAACGAAACTCACTTGGTCTCAAAATTGACCACGGACCGATGCTCGGACAACCAATCCATACCTAAAATTACAACGAAACCATAAAACGACAACTCTATTAAATTAGACACAAACATGTGACCCTAAACCTTCAAAAGACACCTTCTATACAACTTTCTCGTAACGATCATCTCTCTAAAAGAACTCGTCTCTTGCATACCCACATCTAACATTTCTACCGTTATATCAAGAAAATGCGCATGCTCATGCAAAATACATGAATGCGTAGAACTAGAATCTACTAGAGAAAGTAATGACATAGACAATAAGGTAAAAGTACCTGCTATTACATCTATGTCATTCCTCTATTCATGATACGCATAGAGTTGGTCCTCCACTCTCGGGTCGAACCACCACTGTATGTGCTACAGTCTTCTGTCTTTCCTTCTTTCTCTAGAAATTACCTCGATCATGCAAAATACATGTGCAGTAGACCATACACCTCTAGCTAATATCAGGCAATCATGCCTCATGTGATCCCTAGACCCACAACTCCAACAAGTACTATCCACAACGAGCATAGGAGCCAGACCAGCTCGTCCGACCTGTGAGCAATCACGTCTAACATGATCTTTCAATCCACGACCTCAACAAACTTTTGACGATCTCTAATAGACCCTTGAGAGTTATTTCCCACACTGAGTACACTCGGGTGGCTGTTATTTCCCAGCTCAACCCTCACCACGACTCAACTCAGGTCGATGCCTTCAATCATAGTGCCTCTTGTACCGGCCACCACCAGAACCAAAATCCACAGCTCTCTTCCTAAAGCCAGAGCCTCCTGGATGGAGAGATAACCTAAACTCTGCTCGTTTTCTTTTCATGAGTAACCAACATATCAAAATCCATATAATCAGTGGCCAACATGTATGTCTTAACATCCTACTCCAGCCCATATCAGAATCGGTCACAACGATGCCTATTATCTGGCAGCAGCTTAGACGCATACTGACTCAGCCTTACGAACTACACCTTATACTCAAATACTGACATACTACCCTAAACCAAGGCCATGAACTCATGTTTCTTCTTATCTAAGTATCTAACTCCTAGATACTTCTTTCTAAAGCCCGCATGAAAGAATTTCGATATCACATCCCCAGGTTCCATGTCCGTAACCACAGTGGTCTACCAACTATACGTATCATCGTACAACAAGGATACAACACATTCTTGCTTACGATCATCATTACATCCTATTTGAACCAAAATTCACTATGTACTAACACACCACTCCTCGGATGCCTCGGGTGCCAACCCTCTAAACTTAATTCTTCCTAAACTGCACAAACGCTCTAACAAAAACCCCGTATTAACAACATTAGCGGGTACCGGTGTGAGTATATAAGCTTTAGCCATCGCGGCCTGAAACACTTCAGTCATTGCCTAAACTAAAGGCGTCATATCTCCATACACTGGACCTGGTGGTGCAGATGGTACTTGCTTCACTCCCTCACGAGGATTAGGCAAAGTAGGTGGCAATCCCTCTGGATCCACTATTTCACCCTCAACTCACTGCTCTCCGATAGCAGTATTCTCGCTCGATCGTAATTCTCTCCTTAGTGGCATTGAATAAAAATGTATCTAAGGTATGATAATTACACCAAAACAAAAACAATCAGTCCAGCTTCAAGCAAGGATCCATGACTTTCATTTTAATATAAAATCAGTTTATAATTGTAGTAATAAGGCAATATGTCCTAAAAATACCCCCAACATGGCATATATCAAACTCCGTACATATAAACAATCACAGTGCATAGCAAAAATCAATGAACAATTATCAGCAACATCCCAATTTTTTTGTAAACCTGGCTCTGATACAACCAAATGTAACGCCCTTAGCCCAACCCAGACGAAATTGAACTAAAAGGATCACATTAGGTTTGTTGAAGCAAACCCGATGCTAATAACCAAAATTAGTCCATTTTTCTTTTTATCTTGTCCAAATGCATCAATTTAAATTTCCTAAAGTGAACATGCTTTAGTGGAAACGTTACATTGCAATTAGATTTCAAAACAAGATTCGATTGCTCAAATGTGCACATTAGGGACTAAAATGTAATTTCCACAAATTATAGGGACTTAAGTAAAGTTAAAGTTACTATTCCTTGATTAGTCCAATCTCACATGTTAAATTTCATCTCAAATTAATCATCCAAGCTCAATCGATTGCATACAAAACATTCAGGGACCAAATTGCACAAATTCCTAACTTTAGCAGGCTGACATGCACAAATCAACAAGGTGTACCGATACGAGAAGGCCTGTATCGATATGGTGTGTTGACCAACCCGTACCGATATGGTCTTGACCCCGTACCGATCCCCCGTGTGATTTTTCAAAACTCAAAATTTGAGTGACTAAATTACGTACCGATACAGTACCCTACATATCAGTACGACTCTTTAAATATGAAGGGGTTGTACCGATACTCGAACCCAAATACCGAAACTAATATACAAAACTCAAGGGTTGTACCGATACGCGGCTAACCATACCGACACCCCTTTACGTTTTACACTTTAAACAGAGCCGTTTCAGACCTCGCGTACCGGTCCTTGGGTACTCGTATCAGTACACGAAAGCCTGTAATGACCTCTAAGTCTAACATATGACTCTTTGGCTCATTTCAAACAACTCTAAACATAACCTAATCGTCATATAACATCATAAGCATGTTTGACATCAACATACCAATATTTTAAGAAAACATAGAAAGCCTAACACAACCATTCACAACATCTATAGGCATGCATCCTACTTAACATCTGAAACATAAATCCAAACACATCTCAAGCATTTTAAACATTTTACAAATCCAAACCAACATATAAGACTTGCGCAAACAGGGAGTTTAGCAAACAACCCTCCCAAATCAACATTTGACACATTGCCCTTATTACTACTATGTATTGTTTGAAACCATACTTTGCAACCAAGTCCTTGGATATCCTTCTTTACTTTTGAGATACTTTGCAACCAAGAAGATGTTTTAACTTGGAAGGGGTGAAATCTGGTTATTACTCTGTTAGAATTGGCTATAAGCTCCTACTCAGTTCATAATCTGACAACAAGCAGGATAAAACTTTACAAGCTATTATGGAACATTTCATGTCCATCAAAAGTCAAGATTACAACATGGAAGTTTATTTGGAACTTTGTTCCTACACTAAATAATCTTGCTATTAAGAGGATTGCCACTGATCCTAGATGCCCGCGATGCCAAATTGGGTCTGAGGACTCTTTATATGTAAGTCGAGATTGTGTTTATACAAATCTAATATGGGACAAGTTAGGCTTTAATTGGCCTACCATTGCTCAACAGAGGGATTTTGTAGACTGGTTATTATTCTTATTCCACAAATATAGTTCAACAAAGCATATGATGATTATCGTGGTAATTTGGAGCTTATAGTTCTCCCAAAATAAATTGCTCCATGAAGGACTACATCAATGAATAGAGGATGTCATTACCTTTGTTCAGAGCTACTGTAATGAGGTCAAGAATTTAGCTTCCTTAGAGCTACTGTGAGGAGTTGTCGGTTGCTATTCTTTGCTTTATCTTTCTTTTTGTTCTCATGTCTGGGTATTTCTTTGTTTTTTCCCTTGCCTTTTTTCAACGGTTTTTCAAACCAAGGCTTATATTGGTCTTTTAGCACTATTTGTATTGTTTCATTTCAATAATACAACCAAAACATTAAAAAAAACTTACCACTTGACGATAATTATACCATTCGAAATAAAAAAGGTAAACTATACCCGATGTCATTAAACTATGGCTTCTGACTCGAAAATGCCACCGAACTTCAAAAAACTTCAAATCTAACTTTAATTTTTTACTCGAAAATGCCACTCTGTCGTTAACTCTTAAAGTCCTCGTTAAGTCAAAACGAGGTCGTTTTGCTGGAGAAAAAAATATTTAAATCATGCATGCTTGGAAGGGTTTGAACCGTAGACCTTCAAATACAAGGGTTAATCCTTAACCCCTAAATCAACATGAAATTATATAATATTTTACCAGAAATATTATATATCTCAAGCTACTTGAGATTAATTTAAATTATTTTATAAAATTAATAGTATTATAAAAATATAAAATATATTATTTGAATATATATATATCAATATATATAAATAAAAATATATTATTTTTATATTTTTATATATTATTAATAATATAAATATGTTATTTAAAAAACCTTAAAATATTCATAAACAATATATTTATATTATTAATAATATATAAAGAACCCTAACCTAAAACACAACGCCCAAACCTTAAACCCTAAACCTTAGGGTTTGAGATTTAGAGTTTAAGGTTTATGTTTTTTTATATATTGTTAATAATATAAATATATTAAAATTTTATGAATATTTTGGGTTTTTTAAAAATAATATATTTATATTATAAATAATATATAAAAATATAAGAATAATATAATTTTATTTATATATATTGATATAAAATAACCAAAATATTCATAAAAATAACATATAAAACCAAAGAACCCTAAATGCTAAAACCTAATATTTAGGGTTTAGGGTTGAGAGTTGGGGTTTTGTGTATAACACCCTCAACCCGAAGTCACATTTAGGCTTCAAGCCTAACCTGTTACCATAAAATTTCCAGCTTGGTTTAGCCCAAATCACATCCATTTTCATAAAGTTCCAATATTTCGACATAGATAAATAGTTAAAACATTACATGGCAGCTCTATTTTAAATACATGATTAAAAGCATTCGACTCATGATTTAAAATCCAAAATAGAGTTACAATACAAACACAGGTCCTACGACTACATAGCCCAATATAATCTAAGTTTTGTACTCAGAGCAAGTCGATATTGAAGTCCTACTCTGATGGTGCTGCAACAGTGCACGCTAACCTACTAATCTGCGAACGGAAACAACAATTCTGAACGCCGAGCTAACAAAGCTTAGTGGATACACTTCCACTCAACCATGCTTTATACAAATCACAAATATGAGCATGCAGCTAAAGATGATATCATGGCAATATAACAACATTGACGCTACTTTTAGCCCCATAAACACATAGCAAACAACAAATGATACATTAATCTCACAAACCACATATGCATCATACCACACAAACCTAGAGTAAGGCCTGGTGTCACACAACCTAAAGAATGTACACTCTAAGTGAGGCCCGATGTTACACAGCTTTGGGAACGTATACTCATACTTGAAATCTCTCATCGAGTATCCTCTGATGAGGCTCGATGCCACACAGTTTCAGGAACATATATTCGGAATCTCATCACATGGTGTTGCAATATGTTCTCTGGGTATCTGGATCCTATCAACCAAGGTGACTATACCACACAGGTGCCCTTACGTGGCGCACAACATTACTCGATCCACCAAGGATCCCTATTGTTACTACTACAAATAAGTCACCCAAGACTTTACCAAGTTGTTACACATTATGCTCGTATATGAGGATTAAATCCTGGTTTCTCAGTTTTACTATTTATTTGATCACATTAGAAGCCCATTGGGCCATAGTCATTGAATTATAAGCCCCTCAAACTCAAAATATATTTTTCGGGTAGATTACCCAGTGTGTACCGGTACTGGCCCTCGCGTACCGGTATGGTACCCCTTGGGTACCTGTATTTACATGCGTACCGATACGATTTGAGCTAACTAGAATTTTATCCAGCCTTCATGTATCGTACAGGTTAACCCGTACTGATACCTCATTGCAAGACGTACCGGTATAGGTTGAACACTGTACCGATACCCCTCTCTCAGTTCATCCAATGAAACAATGTTCTTAAAACCCAAATCACTTGTATCAGTATTTCCTCCCTACGTATCGATACTGAAGCCTAAAAATGGATTTCTAGGCTCGGGAAATCACTTCCCAAGCCCCCAAAATGCAACCTTTAACCACATAACTATATCCTACATCTTATGAGAGTGTTTAGGTTAGCGAATCAGGTCTCAAACCCGAATTTTGAGCCTTTTTGTTGGAAGTCTAGTTAAGAATATTTAAAATTGGGCCTATTATATTGGGGGAGAGGGTTTTGAATTTTAAAAGGATAGGGGATATGAGAAAAATGGGGAGATGTTATGTTAGGAAATGAGAAAAAGTAAATTGGTTGAGAGGAAATGGAAAAGTGAGAGAGAATGTAAAGGGGAAGTTTTTAAGTCTGATCTACCACCATCCAAGTATCTACTCCGGCACCATTGGAAAGATATCGCCGAGATAAGTTGGCCAGGGGTTACCAAGTCACCGTCACTACCACTGTTCATCAGAGTGAGAGGAACCAAGTTTTGGGTTACTTGCAAGGAGGCATTTTTGGTTGCCAAATTAGGAAATAAAGGGTACCATTATGTTTATAGGTGCTGGGACAGTAGGACTAGAGCTTACCGCCACCGTCTGACTGACAAAGAATACCTCACGTGCCCCCACGCATCGTGGGCAAGGCTCAACTAAAATGGGTAGCTTATCCAGCTGTTGGGAATGGGCCGAGTCGAGCTGACCCAAGTTGAGAACTTAGCCAGTTTGTAAAGCGGATTCATCAAACTAAGCCTCCAACTGAGCTGCCACTAATTGAGCCGTTAAATTTTTCTAGGAGACCCTACCCCAGGGGTTTCTTGATGTTTTAAGTCTGTTGGCACAGTCCGTTTCTCCAAATTTGAACCTAGTAATCTATTTTTTTCATGTTTGACCTTGCTTGTTAGTGTTCGTAAAATAGGTAGACAATGAATAAGCATGTTGTAAGACCTGTATCATTAGACTTGATATATCCATAAGATGCATGATGATGTTATGAATATTATGAGACTCATAAAGCCTTTAGAGAACATGTAGAGTCGTTTAAGATGCTTGTATAATTACTTGATGTTTGTCTGATTGAGTGATAATTGTGATGCCTGGTATGTTTGTTTAAAATTGATTGACTTGATTCGATGATAATTATGCTTAAGGGATAAATACTCGATTAAATGATTATAAAGTCGATAATTAATATTAATTAAATACATTAGTAAACAAACCTTAATGACTTTTATAAGTTTTAGGGATCGAATAAAGTGTTGTAATATCATAATCTGAGGAAATGGTATGAACATGTGTGTAGGGTATCAGTACGAGCTTCGACTGTATCAGTATGCAATTGGGGATCGTATCGGTATGGGTTGACCTGTATTGGTACTTGTGGAAATTAAAGATTTTTAGTAAGCTAAATTAGTATCATTACACATGTAAGTACCAGTACCTAGGGCTATTGTATCGGTACTCATGTTCGAGTACCGGTACCCACTGAAAGAGATAATTTATAATGTTAATAAAATGATAAAAATTAACATGGGTTGTAAATGAGGTAAAATAAATTAATAAGATAATAAATGAGGATGATTAATATATACTTTCATAATGTTTGAACAAGTTGGTAATCCTAAATGAGTGTCTTGATAATTGATAGAAACCATAGAGATTGGTAATCATGTAAATGATGTGTGTTGAACCATGTCAATGTTGTGTGCTGTACGGACACTTGGTTGGTTGAGTCACCTTTGGTTGATAGAATCCGAATACCCTGAGAGCATGTTGCAACACCATGATTAGAGATGCTGAATATACGTTCTTGACACTATTTAACACTAGGCCTCATTTGAATATACTCGAGGAGAGATGTTGAGTATGAGTGTACGTTCCTAAGGCTGTGTGACACTGGGCCTCACCTAGAGAGAGTATATGTTCTCGAGGCTGTGTGACACTAGGCCTCTCTTAGAGTGTATGTTTTCGAGGCTGTGTGACACTGGTCTCACTCTAAGTTTGTGGTTATGTCTTTGTGTGTTTCGCTTGGATTATCCGGTGAGATCCTGAGCATGGTTGGGCCTTGTATGCCATGTATGATGTTTTGCAATGATCAGAGCATGTGTTGAAGCGACTAGTGGTAGCACCATATGTTTATTTTCTCTCTCCTTATTACTAGTACTAGCTTGTGTGCTTATGTTTATGATTAGCATGAAGTATAGTAGAGTAGATGTGCACCACTGAGCTTTATCAGCTCAAGTCTCAAAATCGTTGTTTTCGTGTATAGGTTAATCGTTAGATTGTTAGACCGAAGAGCATTATCGGTAGACATTTTAGTATGTGGTGATTGCTAGAGTACGATACTTGTGTTTAGTGGGTTGTGTATTCATAGGACTTTACGTGATGAGGTCTATAATCCTTATTTGTTTTGAAATTATATTAATCAAATTGAATGTTCAAATGTTTTAAATTTAAATTGGAGCTCGTTGTACTATTTTGATTATTCATCTATATTTTTAATTGTCGGGCTAAACTCAGTTTGAGCAATTTTATGATTTTAGGTTGGGCTTGAGGCCCAAATGTGATATTTGGGTTGAGGGTGTTACATTTAGTGGTATCAGAACTTATATTTATCCAGTTCTAAGAAACTCTGAGGTAGTATAGGTGTTTTAGTAAGCTGTCTAATGAATACAAGCCCTTAAATTTAGTTTGTGCTTCTTAAGACTGGAATCTTGATGGTGCGTCCAATGTTGCGATGCTAAGATGGTTATGATCATGGCCGAGATGGCTGAGTTAAGTGTTGAGCCGCTCATGGGAGTGATTTTGGGGGCGAGGTTGCCCTAGACTATTGAGATGCAAGTTAGTTGAATGATGCTAAAATCTAGGATGTGTCATCCTCTTGCCAACTATATGGTGTCTTTGTTGTGTGTTGTAATTATTTTGAAGCCTTCGGATATTTTATGAGAGTCTGTGGTAAAGAATCTCTATCGTTATACGTGAATAACGATTGTGATGTGGGTTTGGATAAACCATTTTAAAAATCAATCAGTGGATGCACGTTGGTTGGAGGACTCTTTGTTTGGTTAAAAGGAGTCTCGTTAATACTTGGAAAGTATCGCTGCCCTTCTCAAGGGCATTTCTCGGAGATAGTGGATTCAGGATCCACTAGTTCGATAGAGTGTGACCGAAGTTAGAAATTCGACCAGTTTGGTAGAGCTTCTTTCTTCAGAGTTGTTGCACTTTGGAAATCTATTTGGTTGATCAAGCACGACGCTAGCCTGTAATATCGAAAGTAAGCTCGAGGCTTCGAGACCTTGAGGAAACCCAACCTTTGGTAATGAGAATGTTGAGCCATTACCTTTCTATTGTGATCTCTGTAGTAATCAGTTTGAGAATGGCACAATGAAGTTTTGGGACATGTTTGACCGTTTAAGAGATGCCAACACTCAATAGCTTTTAGTCTGGTAGAGTATTCATTTGTGCTTCTTGAGGAGTCATCAAGTCTTTCTCCCTATTAAGAACATGAGTGGATGTTGAAGTAAGGTCGAGTTGGATGTCGATAATGTTTGCCTTTCTTAGAGGATACCAACCCAGTTGAGAGAGTCAGAGATTCAATTGTGAAGGTGCAACTTGAATGATGTTTCTTTTGTCTAAGTGTTTCGCCCAAGGGAGAATCGAGCTTGTTCGCTAGGAAAAAGTTGGTTCATTTAGGTGATGCTTAAACTGTTAATAGCTTGATTAGTGACAGTGAAATATCGTTACTTGTCTCCTAAGGTGGATGACTCGTTTAATTGATTGTAAAGTGCTTGTGTGTTTTTTTGGGATTGGTTTGAGAATGAGATGTTTATGGTTAAAATGTTGGAGGCTAGTAAATTTGAAATGAATTTTGGTATAGGGGTTTCTCTCTTTAGAGTGTGTCATGGTAAAGTTGATGTCTGCGATAACGTTGAGGTGTTTTAGCGATGTTAGGGTGGGAGCCACATATTGTCTCTCGAATATAAGTTTGATGTTTTGCTTGACACGTGTGAATGTATAACGAATATGGAAATATGAGCGTGACAAGATAATTACCTTAACGACCTTATGTGTGGGAGGGGTTAGTGACCATATGATCAATTAAGGAGGCAAGGGTTTGAGACTTTGTAAATATTTTTGATAAGTATCACAACTTCACTGGAATGAGTTGAGGAATATTGGTGGAGATCTGAGCTGCGTGAGACTATTTTATTGTGACAATGATGTTGACTCGATTACATCAAATAAGATTTCGAGATCTTCAAGGACGTTTTCTTGTACTGTCAGGGCTGTATTTTTTGTTCTAGAAGTGGAAAGGTTGTGTTTTGTAACACCCTCTACCCCGGGTTGGCAGCAAACCGGTTTGGGAGCGTTACTAACGAATAATACAAGCAAGAACAAGGGAAGAATAGGTTAACTCATCCCTATTAGATGAGTTACTTAACTAGCAAGTAACCAAAACAATTATTACTTATCATATAAGCAATCTTATTTACATACATTATAGGTTACCAAAATTTCACTTTACATTGTCATTCAAGCATCACATTTCGAGACCTATAAGCAAACAAGTTTCCATTTTCATTTCATTGTTCATTAACTTGATTCATGTAACATTAATTACATAGCTTACAAAACATGATCATTTAAACGTCCCTTGATTCCAAGCAAGCTTATGCCATTCTTGCCATTCGACATTTACCATTCAACTTATAAAAATATATATTCAGCATGTTATGCTTATTCAAGTGACTATATCATCTCACAAGGCATTCAAATAGTACAAGGATAGATGATCACTTTGAACATTCATTATAGACATAACCATACACACAGCAAATACTTACAATACATGAAATTCTAGTTCATTACTTAATTCATATTAGTAACCAAGTTCACAAAATAGTAGGCCCATTCAAGACATACATACATATACAAGTTCAAGTGTTCAAAATGCATGCACTAGACATTATATATCACAAAACAAGTATGTCCATACTTTAGCTATGCTTGTGTCTTGCTTCAAGCTCAAGGAAGTCAGACTTCAGGATCAAGCAACAATCGAAATCCTTAATCTGTGGTTGGGAAGAATGAGAACAAGAGTGATAAGTACAAGAATGTACTTAGTGAGGTAGCAACTAGATCTAACCAATTTACAAGACAAGTATCACTTAGCCAAGTTTAAGCCTATTCCAAGTTGGAAGCAATTCGAATTTAAGCTTTATACATGCTTATCATTTCAAGCAATACACTAGGCACAATCGATACAAGTAGGAATATAAGTCATCAAATACATGTAATTCAAGAATCCAAGTAGTTCAAGTATCATGTAATTCAAGGGTTCAAGTAGTTCAAGTATCTTGTAATTCAAGAATCCAAGTAGTACAAGTATCACTTTTCAAAAATTAAAGTAGTACAAGTATCACGTAGTTCAAGAATCAAAATAGTTCAAGTATCATGTAATTCAAGAATTCAAGTAGTTCAAGTACCACGTAGTTCAAGAATCCAAATAGTTCAAGTATCATGTAATTCAAGAATCCAAGTAGTACAAGTATTATGTAAGCTTATTCTTTAATTATTTTTATTTGCTTTCTTTAGTTTATGCCCTTGGTATCTAGTTGTCCAGGTAATCGAGTCTCCAACAAACTGTCGCCACAAGATGTTCCATAGCACTGGTCAACCCTCCTACTGTCGCCAAAGACCACACATACGTAACCTCCGTCTGTCGCCAATTAGGGGCCTTATCCCTGGACCGTAGTCCACCCTGACACAATGAGCTCTAGACTCTAAGGCATGCCCTTCTACCTAAGACCACTAACAACCAAGGCTTTGTTCAATTATTAATCACTTATTCAAGTATTACATTTTTATGCCAAGCAATAGCTTATTCAAGGATCAATTCAAGTGATACATTGCAAGATCATGTTCATATACTCAACCCTTAGGCCAATTGAGCCTTAGCTTTACACTTTGCAATTTATTCTTGTCATTCAAACAAGCAATTAACATATGCCATCTTTTAGGCATCAAGCAAGATCTTCAATTCATGATTTATAACAAGCTAACAAGTATTCAAATCATAGAGATACATTAAGCATTCATTCGAATGGATCAAAGTCAAGGCATCAAGATTCAAGTATTTATTTTTACCTTTCTTCCTAGGTACTTTAACATCATGCATGTTACTATTATTTCAAGTTTTAGCTTAATCCATTCTTCCCATTTTATCATTACAACCAAACTTAAATCAAATATATTAACATGGCATCAAATAACAAGAAGTATACATGCATCTTTGGTGATGACCTAAGTCCCAACCCTATATTAAAACTACACTCACAATACTCCAAGCTTAGCTAGTCTTGGATCCAAACTCCTTTGTTTCTAGCTTTTGAATGCTCCTCCTTAAACCCGTCTCCAATGTTCCCTTCTCGTTCTAACATTTCATACAAGTAAATCATGTTCAAGACAAGAACACTCATTTATTCAAAACAAGGCAACAATACACTTAATTCATTCAACATACATTTCAAAACATCAAGGCTGCTGCCTGGCAGCTTGTGCATTACTTACTAAAATATGCATAACTTTCATTCCGTACGTCAGAATTTCAATTGTTTTACACGTTGGAAAGATAACTTAATTTTATTTCTAACCATATAGGCCTTGGATTTTAATTATTTACGAATTTATATAGTTTTTTACTTAAAGACATGGTAATCACAACACTGGACAATTTGCACTGTCCCAATTGTTTCATTTCTACAATCCATTATACAATCCCAAATTCAATTCCGTTTTCTCCTAATGAATTTAGACATATCAAGGCACTATCCATTAAATTTTCAGCCTTAAACTACATTTGTACAATTTATATAATTTTTTCAAAGTTACTGTCCAGAATAAGGTATTATGGCATATTACTTTACCTTAAGTTTCTAGCCTCTTTAATCATTTAGATAACACTTCTAACATGCCAATTCAACTTATATACATATTCTTACATGTCTAGGTCAGTTTTATTCACCTACCAATGTGATCAAAATAGGGCATTTTGCAAAATCAAGCATGTTTACTCAATCTTATCTAGAAATGTGATCAAAACAGTTTCACTCCTTGTCACATTCAATCATACTAATTTGGCATCAAATTTTCCAGCAATCATAGAAATTTCAGCAAAATTCCAGCATGAACATTCAAGTTTCCAGCAACCATTCACATATACATAGCAATTTAATCAACAACACTCAATATTTCAAGAATCTTAGAGCTAACATCACAATAACATTCATATCTTCCATCCTAATCAAATCAAGCAACAATAAAATCAAAATTCAAGATTTAAACATGGAATTCAAGTAAGAAATCAAGAATTTACCTTCCTAACAAGAAGCTATTCAACTAACTCCTTCAATTAAGCTAGTTTGATCAACAAAACCACACTCTCTCACTATTTTCTCTCAAGATCAACTATAGCAGCAATGATGAATGAAGGAGATGAAATTTTGCTTAATTTTTTATTCCAACTAGCCGGCCAAGTCTCTCCCTTAATTGCCACATGTATAATTACCTTTACACATGTACTCCACTACCTCTAAATGGTCTAATTACCATGCAAATTCTTTGTTTAATTATTGTTTCATTTTGGCTCTCTAACTTGTTAGTTGTAACATTTTAATCCTTTAATTATGTTAGCTAATGTTCTTCCCTCAATTAATTTCCAATTGTTTTAATTTGACTAACACCTAGTTCAATTAGTTAATGACTTAAAATAGTGGTAACTTTCCTAGGCCCGATTTAGGGTGTTACAATTCTCCCCCTTAAAATAAATTTGCCCTCGAATTTACCTGAGTTGAACAAGTGAGGATATTGATCTCTCATCGTAGCCTCAGGTTCCCAAGTTGCCTCTTCCATTTTATGATTCCTCCATAACACTTTCACCAAGGGAACATTCTTTTTTCAGAGTCTTCTAACTTCTTTGTCAAGTATTCGTATTGGCTCTTCTTCACACGATAAGTCAGGATTTAACCTACTTCTTCAGGCTCAAGGACATGGGATGGGTCAGATCTATATCTTCTAAGCATAGAAACATGAAAGACATTGTGGATCTTATCAAATTCACTGGGAAGAGCTAATCGATAGGCCACTGGCCCTATCCTTTCAATGATTTCGAATGGTCCAATGAATCTGGGACTAAGTTTCCCTTTTTTTCCAAACCGAAAGACTTTCTTCCAAGGGGACACTTTCAAGAAGACTTCATCTCCAACATTGTATTGGATGTCTCTCATTTTCAAGTCTGCACAGGCTTTCTATCTATCAAAGGCTTGTTTCAATTGATAATGTATGATCTGAACTTGTTCCTCGTTTTCTCTAAGCAATTGAGGTCCCAAAACCTTGTTTTCTCCCAGTTCAGACCAACACAAGGGGGTTCTACATTTCCTTCCGTATAGAGCTTCAAAGGGATCCATCTGGATAGATGTCTAGTAGCTGTTGTTGTAAGCAAACTCTACTAGGGGTAGAGATTTCTCCCAGTTCTTTCTGAAGTCTATAACACAAGCTCGTAACATGTCTTCAAGTACTTGTATCATTCTTTATGATTGGCCATCACTTTGTGGATGAAAAGTTGTGCTCAAATACATTTTGGTTCCAAGGCTTTTTGCAAGGAATTCCATAATCGAGAAGTAAATCTGTGGTCTCAATCGGAGATTATAGCTGTAGGTACACTGTGTAATCGAATCACTTTACAGATGTATAGCTCGGCTAAGGTTTCCAAGCTCGTGTTTATCTAATAGGGATGAAATGAGTAGACTTTGTGAATCTATCAACAATCACCCACACAACATCGTTCTTTCTTGGAATGGAAGGAAGACCAGTAACAAAATCCATTGTAATCCGATCCCATTTCCACCGAGGAAATTCAATTGGTTGGAGCAATCTAGTAAGGACTTGATGCTCAGCTTTGACCCTCTGACAAGTTAAGCAATTCGAAACAAAGTCTGTGATAGCCGATTTCATGCCTGGCCACCAGTATAGTGGCTTTAGGTCCTTGTACATCTTAACCGATCCAGGGTGAATCGAGAAAGAGCTTTGGTGAGCTTCTTGTAACATCTCGTGTCTTAGTTATTCATTGTTAGGAACACATACTCTATTCTTGAAATAGAGGAGTCCATTCAACTTGAGGGAGAAGTCAGAGTTAGACTCAGAGTCTAGCTTGGACATGATCTTCTGAAGATCTAGATCAATTTGTTGGAGTTCTTTGATTCTCGAGATTAGACTAGATTGAACTTGAAGTTCAGACAAGAATTTTCGTCCTTTGGATAAACGAAAATGAGCATTGATAGCCAAGGAAGCTATAAACGAATGAAAAGATCATTAAGGGAGATTTTTGAATAGTTACTTGTAAGTCAAGAAAGGTCTAATTCGAATGGTTACTTGCAAGTCAAGAAAAGAAATATTTCGAATGAATTATTCTAGGATTTAGATTTAAGGGTTTACCTGAGTATGGTCTACGACTAAGGGCATCAGCGACCATGTTTGCTTTCCCTAGATGGTAGTCGATAACCAAATCGTAATATTTAAGTAACTCTAGCCATCTCCTTTGCCTCAAGTTCAAGTCTTTCTGAGTTAGCAGGTATTTGAGGCTCTTGTGGTTTGTGAACAAGTTACATTTCTCCCCGTACAAGTAATGTCTCCAAACTTTGAGTGCAAACACGATAGCTGCCAATTCTAGATCGCGTGTAGGGTAGTTTGACTCGTGTGGTTTTAGTTGCCTTGAAGCATAAGCTATCACGTTTCCATCTTGCATTAGGACACATCCTAGTCCCAAATGAGATGCATCACTGTAAAAAGTGTACTCCTTGCCCAATACTGGTTGGATGAGAACCGGAGCATGAGTCAAGGCTTGTTTAAGATGATCGAAGCTTCATTGTTGGTTCTCTAACCAAACAAAGGGTGTATCTTTGTGGGTTAGTTTAGTCAAACTTGCGAAAATGGATGAGAATTCCTTGACAAAACGTTGATAATATCTGGCTAAACCGAGAAAGCTTCTAACCTCACCAACATTCCTCAGAGGTCTCCAATCCAGGATGGATTGAATTTTCCTTGGATCTACTTTGACCCCTTCTGTCGATATGACATGTCCAAGAAATGACACTTTCGATAGCCAAAATTCGCATTTAGAGAACTTTGCAAACAATTGACGTTCTCTGAGGGTTTGCAATACGATTCAAAGGTGTTCAAAATGTTCTTCCTTATTTCGAGAATACACTAGAATGTCATCAATGAAGACGACTACGAACTTGTCAAGATAGGGCTTGAATACACGGTTCATGAGATCCATAAAAGCAACAGGAGCATTCGATAACCCAAATGGCATTACAAGGAATTCAAAATGGCCATATCGAGTACGAAAGGCTATCTTGGGTACATCTTCTTCTTTTACCCTCATTTGGTAGTATCCCGATCGTAGATCGATCTTTGAGAATACTACAACATCTTTAAGTTGATCGAAAAGATCTTCAATCCTTGGGAGAGGATATCGATTCTTGATAGTAAGCTTGTTCAATTATCTGTAGTTAATACAGAGTCTCATAGTCCCATCTTTCTTCTTCACGAACAAGACTGGAGTAGCCCAGGGATACGAGCTAGGCATAATGAAACCCTTGTCTTGTAGCTCTTGGAGTTGCTTCTTGAGTTCTTTCAACTCAACAAGTGCCATTCGATAAGGTGTGATGGACACTGGAGTTGTTCCAGGTTGGACATCGATCCCAAACTCTACTTCTCTGGTTCGAGGGAGACTAGGGAATTCCTTGAGAAAAATATCGAGATATTCAAATAAAATAGGCACACTAGGTAAGCTGAATTCAAGTTCATCTTGTAGGACCATAGTAGCAAAGATTGAGGCCGGTTTCTTGTCAATTATAAGAATTGATTCCTTTCCTAAACTCCGGGGTTAAGGTCTTCTATTTAGGCAATCTACCCAGGCTTCATGCTTGCTTAACCAATCTAGTCCCAGTACTAGATCGAACTCACAAGTTGGTAGTACATATAGATCAACAAGAAGGGGTACATTTCGAATGAATAGGGGGAAATTTCTACAGATAAGGCTTATGTTTGTAATTTGCCCTATAGGGTTCGATACTACAAGGATTTGTTTTACAATTTTAGGCTTTAAGTTCAATTTTACAATCAAGGTTGAGCTTGTTGTTGTGGAGGATTCTGCTCCATCCTCACACTATCCTCTTCATTTGAGGAGCCTACGAGACTTTCATCATCCCGAGCGAGCCTTGTTTCAAACATTCTACGTTTAAAAAGAACAATTAGGGGTTCAGTTTAGTTAAGCAAAGACACAAGCTATACAATACAAGTCTTCTAGGTGGCACAAATATCCTATTTGGTGCAAGAGAGCTCGATTTAGTCCTAGAACCGACTAAAAAGCTCTGATTACCAATAAAATGTAACACCCACTACCTCGGGTTGGCAGAAAATCGGTTTGAGAGCGTTACTAACGAACAATACAAGCAAGAACAAGGCAAGAATAGGTTAACTCATCCCTATTAGATGAGCTAATTAACTTAACTAAAAACAATTAACTTAAATATAAGCAATTATTATTTATCATATAAGCAATCTTAAAATTTACATACATTATAGGTTACCAAAATTTTAACATTTATCATTGTCATTCAAGCATCACATTTCCAAACACCTATAAGCAAACAAGTTTCTTTTTCAACTATCATTGTTCATTATCCTAAGATTCATTTTCATTAATTTCATTGTTCATTAACTTGAGTACATTAACATTTCATAGCTAACTAAACATGATCATTTGAACGTACCTTGATTCCAAGCAAGCAACATGCCATTCTTACCATTCGACATTTACCATTCAACTTATAAAAATACATATTCAACATGTTATGCTTATTCAAGTGACTATCATCTCACAAGGCATTCAAATAGTACAAGGCTAGATGATCACTTTGAACATTCATTAAAGACATAACCATACTTATATGCAGCAAATACATTACAATACATGAAATTCTAGTTCATTACTTAATTCATATTAGTAACCAAGTTAACAAAATAGTAGGCCCATTCAAGACATATATACATATATAAGTTCAAGTGTTCAAAATGCATGAACTAGACATTATATACCACTAAGTGCCACCAACTAGGGGAGTACAAAACAAGTATGTCCATACTTTAGCTAAAATCTTGTGTCTTGCTTCAATCTCAAGGAAACCAGACTTCAGGATCAAGCAATGATCGAAATCCTTAATCTGTGGTTGGGAAGAATGAAAACAAGAGTGATAAGTACAAGAATGTACTTAGTGAGGTAGAAACTAGATCTGACCAATTTACAAGACAAGTATCACTTAGCCAAGTTTAAGCCTAGTCCAAGTTGGAAGCAATTCGATTTTAAGCTTTATACATGCTTATCATTTCAAACAATACACTAGGCACAATCGATACAAGTAGGATTATAAGTCATCAAATACATGTAATTCAAGAATCCAAGTAGTTCAAGTATCATGTAATTCAAGAATTCAAGTAGTTCAAGTATCTTGTAATTCAAGAATCCAAGTAGTACAAGTATCATGTTTCAAGAACTCAAGTAGTTCAAGTATCATGTAGTTCAAGAATCCAAATAGTTCAAGTATCATGTGATTCAAGAATTCAAGTAGTTCAAGTATCATGTAGTTCAAGAATCCAAATAGTTCAAGTATCATGTAACTCAAGAATCCAAGTAGTACAAGTATCATGTAAGCTTATTCTTTAATTATTTTTATTTGCTTTATTTAGTTTATGCCCTTGGTATTTAGTTTTCTAGGTAATAGAGTCTCCAACCAACTATCGCCACAAGATGTGCCGTAGCACTGGTCAACCCTCCTACAGTCGCCAAAGACCACACATACGTACCCTCTGTCTGTCGCCAATTAGGGCCTTAGCCCTGGACCGTAGTCCACCCTGACACAATGAGCTCTAGACTCTAAGGCATGCCCTTCTACCTATTACCACTAACAACCAAGGCTTTGTTCAATTATTAATCACTTATTCAAGTATTACATGTTTATGTCAAGCAATAGCTTATTCAAGGATCAATTCAAGTGATACATTGCAAGATCATGTTCATATACACAGCCCTTAGGCCAATTGAGCCTTAGCTCTACACTTTGCAATTTAATCTTGTCATTCAAACAAGCAATTAACATATGCCATCTCTTAGGCATCAAGCAAGATATTCAATTCATGATTTATAACATGCTAACAAGTATTCAAATCATAGAGATACATTAAGCATTCATTCGAATGGATCAAAGTCAAGGAATCAAGGCTCAAGTATTTGTTTTCACATTTCTTCCTAGGTAATTTAACCTCATACATGTTATTATTACTTCAAGTTTTAGCTTAAACCATTCTTCCCTTTTATCATCACAACCAAACTTAAATCAAACATATTAACATGGCATCAAATAACAAGAAGTAGACATGCATCTTTGGTTAGGACTAAGTCCCAACCCTATATTAAACTACACTCACAATACTCCAAGCTTAGCTAGTCTTGGATCCAAACTCCTTTGTTTCTAGCTTTCGAATGTTCCTCCTTAGACCCTTCTCCAATGTTCCCTTCTCGTTCTAACATTTCATACAAGTAAATCATGGTCAAGACAAGCACATTCATTGATTCAAAACAAGACAACAATACACTTAATTCATTCAACATACATTTCAAAACATCAAGGCTGCTGCCTGGCAGCTTGTGCATTACTTACTAAAATATGCATAACTTTCATTCCGTACGTTGGAATTTCAATAGGGTTACACCGTTGGAAAGCTAACTTAATTTTATTTCTTACCATATAGGCCTTGCATTTTAATTATTTACCAATTAATACAGTTTTTTACTTAAAGACAGGGTAATCACAACACTGGACAGATTGCACTGTCCCAATTGTTTCATTTCTACAATCCATTCTACAATCCCAAATTCAATTCCGTTTTTTACTAATGAATTTAGACATATCAAGTCACTATCCATTAAATTTTCATCCTTAAATTCCATTTGTATAATTTATAGAGATTTTTCAAAGTTACTTCCCAGAACAAGGTATTCTGGGCAGATTACTCTAGCTTAAGTTTCTAGCCACTTTAATCACTTAGATAACACTTCTAACATGCCAATTCAACTTATATACATCTTCTTACATGTCTAGGTCAGTTTTATTCACCTGCCAATGTTATCAAAACAGGACATTTTGCAAAATCAAGCATGTTTACTCAATCTTATCTAGGAATGCGATCAAAACAGTTTCACTCATTGTCACATTCAATCATACTAATTTGGCATCGAATTTTCCAGCAATCATAGCAATTTCCAGCAAAATTCCAGCATGAACATTCAAGTTTCCAGCAACCATGCACATATACATAGCAATTTAATCAACAACACTCAATATTTCAAGAATCTTAGAGCTAACATCACAATAACATTCATATCTTCCATCCTAATCAAATTAAGCAACAATAACATCAAAATTCAAGATTTAAACATGGAATTCAAGTAAGAAATCAAGCATTTACCTTCCTAACAAGAAGCTATTCAACTAACTCCTTCAGTTAAGCTAGTTTGATCAACAAAACCACTCTCTCTCACTATTTTCTCTCAAGATCGACTATGGCAGCAAGGATGAATGAAGGAGATGAAATTTTGCTTAATTTTTTTTCCAACTAGCTGGCCAACTCTCTCCCTTAATTTCCACATGTGTAATTACCTTGACACATGTACTCCACTAGCTCTAAATGGTCTAATTACCGTGCAAATTATTTGTTTAATTCTTGTTTCATTTTGGTCCTCTTAATTTGGCTCTCTAACTTGTTAGTTGTAACATTTTAATCCTTTAATTATGTTAGTTAATGTTCTTCCCTCAATTAATTTCCAATTCTTTTAATTTGACTAACACCTAGTTCAATTAGTTAATGACTTAAAATAGTGGTAACTTTCCTAGGCCCGGTTTAGGGTGTTACATGTTCACCCCAAAAATGTGAAATTTTGGGTACTTTATCTTTAAGGAAATTAAAATTTTGACAATGATGCGAGTCAGAGTAATTGAGAATTGATGATCGCGTGATCGATCACCACCTAAGTAAAGTGAACTTGATAAGTGATGGATTGTACGAAGTTAGTTAGGGTTAGAGTATCATAATGCCTATATGGGGCGATCAAGGATCGCAAGTGATGGTCATGTAAGGGAATACCAATGTTAGCTCCATAGGGTACCGGTACTCGATTTATCTGGTGTCAGTACTGGTCGCTCAGTACCGGTACCCACATGTATGTTGGTTAAGCTCCAAGTTGAGGATTGGGTAACATGGGTAGCCGCGAGAAGTATTACCTGATTGTAATTAAGAGGATAAAGTGTTATAATTAAAGTTAGGTTCGATGGTTCTGATAGACTTTGAGATCTTGTTGTGGGTGTCTTAGAGAAATATATATCAAAGCAAGAGATTCTTTCTATATAGTACAGGGGTTAATATATGGTGAATTCTGATAGCAACAGTTTGTACCAAACTTTCGCCGCGTGTTTTGGAAGATAGTGTGGAGTCGCGTGCTTGAGATAGTGATAAGTGTTTGACTTGCTATCGGTTAGGAGTCAAAGATTGAGTTCTTCAGAATTGTTGTGGTGCTTTGGTGTTCCTTTGTGGAAATTAAATAGATGATCGTGGATCTTGTAAAGGATTGTGAGTGCACAATTTCGATAGGATTTCGTTGAGTAATAATATTTCTTAATAGCTATCATTTGTTATTTCAGCAAATGTGAGATCCAGATAGAAAATCTAATCGGATTAGTTGTGGGTTAGATTGTACGATATTACGGTGTGTGCATGCTACCTTTTAACACGAGGTTCTAGGTTTGTGATGGAGCCTTATCCCTTGGTGGGAATCCTAGTGAGGGTACAAATGACGTGTTTTTAGACATGTTATAGTTTGGAGTATAAGAATCTTGCATGAACCGAGTTTGTGAGAGTTGCATTAGTTTTTGTTTCGACATAAAATATGTCGAGTTTAAAGTAAATGCTTGAGACAAGTTGAGAAGCCGTTCGTTTACAGAAGTTTTGCACCAGGCAAGTAATGATATTGATAAAAGATGCCATCAGAGTTAGAGTCTCCTTTAGGGAGTCGCCACGAGATGAATCGTTTTGTTGGGTTGTATCGACTGTTTAACCTTCTATTCTTTTAGATCATACGGATTTGTGGAAAGATTTTGTTGTGCATCAACCTTTTGAGTTATGTAGCATAAGTTTCTTTGATTACGTTTTTGTAAGACGTTTTTGTCAAGGTACCGTTAGGTTTGTTTCATGGCTTAGGTTAAGCGCCGAATACTGTGGATATCTTTAAAAAATGATCAGTTGAATTAGGTTACAAGACTAGGGTTATATTTGATAAGCATTGTAAGAGATTAGAGTAGCGCAGCGGGATATGTTTGAGAATGTTGGAGAGGTTTAAAAGTTTTAACATCTTCTCTGGTTTATTAGTATAAATTTCGAGGACAAAATTTTCTTTAAGGAGGGGAGAGTTGTAATGACCCAATTTTTGGGTTAGCAAATCGGGTTTTGGACCTGAGTTATGGGCCTTTATGTTGGAAGTCTAGTAAGAATATTTAAGTTTGGGCCTATTATATTGGGGGAGCAGGTTTTAAATTTTAAAAAGATATGAGATAGGAGAAAAATGGAGAGATCTTATGTTGGAAAGAGAGAAAAGTAAATTAGGTGAGAGAAAATAGAAAAGTGAGAGAGAATGTAAAGGGGGAGTTTTGAAGTCCAATCTACCACCGTCCAAGCATCCGTTCTCGACACCTCCGACACCTTTAGAAAGATCTCATTGAGATAAGTTGACCAGTGGTCACCAATTCGTCGTCTCCGTCTTTGTTCGCCAGGGTAAGAGGAAGAAAGTTTTGGGTTGCTTGAAAAAGGCATTTTCGACAGCCAAATCACGAAATAGAGGGCATCATCACGTTCACCGGAGTCAGGATAGCGAGACTGGAGCTCGCTACCTTCGTTCGACCGCTAGAGCATGCCTCACGTGCCCTTACGCACTGCCCCTACACGTGGGCAAGGTTCAGCTACAATTGGAATCTTATCCAGCTGTTGGGCTTGGGTCGAGCCGAGCTGACCCAAGTCGAGAACCTAGTCGGTCTACCAAGCCGAGCCGAGTTGCCGTTGATCGAGCCACTAACTGAGCTGAGCCTTTAACTTTTTCTGGGAGACCCTACCTAGGAGTTTCTCGACGTTCTGAGTTTGTTGGCACAGTCAGTGTTGCCAAATTTAAACAGTAAGTTATTTTTACGCGTTTGACCTTGTGGATTAGGTAGTGAATGGGGTTAATTAATAATTATGATATTCGTATAATTATGAGGATTATTCGAGCTTGAATATCGGATCAAGAGGAGCACTTGAGGAGCTCGAGTAAGGATTTATCGTTGTGTCTTAAGGCTAGTACACCTCAAACTCTTTTTGCTTCATGATCATTATAAATGTGATTGCCTTGCTTGTTAGTGTTCGCAAAATAGGTAGACGATAAATAAGTATGTTGTGATACCGGTATCATGAGACTTGATATATCCATGAGATGCATGATAATGTTATGAATATTATTAGAGTCGTGAATGCTTTAGAGAACATGTAGAGTCGTTTGAGATGTGTTAAGTGTGAAAAAGTACTATATTTCTACCCTTTTTACTCTTAATTATTGATAGACTTAGGCTCATTTTAGTTGCATTATTAGGCATTCATGCATAATTTCATAGTTTCTTTTGCCGTTAAGCTTGATTACTCAATTTGGTTGATTTTGTGGAAAAAGATACTGCTTTGGTGTGTTTTTATGTGAAGGAACTAATTGCCCAAGCAATTGGGAAATTGCCAAAGCAATTGAGGATAAGATGACATGGCAGCTGATTGTGATAATTGGATAAATCCAAGGTGTTTGAGATAAATGGCGAGAATTAAAGGAGTTGGAGTTCCATGCAAAGATCGAAGGAGATTAAATTCCAAGAGATTCATGAGGAGTTTTTGGAGGAATAAAAATATAATAATAAAAGAAATTTATTTCTTTTATTCTATTTAATTTCAGCTTAACTTCCTCATCAAGAAAGACTTTGACCTAGTTATTTCCTATATAAAGAAGCATAGCCGCCAGCCTCCAGATGTTCCACTTGGAGAGAAAACGCAAAGGGGGCTGCTCGACATCATATTTTTCTTCCCCTTTGTTCGATTAGCTTCATGTTAGAGAGATCATATCTTGTTTTTATTTTGCACCCAGCCATGAACTAAATTTAATTGGCTTGGGTTATTGTGTTTTTGTGGTTGTGAGAACGATTGGATTTGTTTAGGTATTTGAGTTTGCAATTCTTAATTCAAAGTTTGTTCATTCTTGGTTCTTAATTTTGATTGCGAGTGAATTGGGAGAGGATCTCGTGAATTCATCCATTTATCTAATATCGGGAGAGTTAGATTCAAGAAACGAATGAGCATGGTTTTTTATACAATCAATGGATGGTGAAGACTAATTCGACTTAGGAATAAGTTGCGAATTTCAATGGCTAAAAAAACACAAGATTGGTTATTGTCTACCCTTGGTTCACGCAGGGATGTATTATCAAGGCATGCACAATTGATAGTGTTTCGAGTTAGGGATAACGAGAAACCATTGAAGAAGCTTCGACAAACTTTGAAGGTTATCGCCCAATTGCCCAGGCAATCGTTCTATTCCCAATTGCCCAAGATATTGCAGAATTGCCCAGGCATCCGACTGGATCCAATTGACGAAACAATTGAGCCATTCGCACTCAATTACCATGATATTCCATTCAATTATCACTCCACGACTCACGATAACCTAGCTTACTCTCTCTTATTTGATTACATCTCTCTTTTAATTACTTGCTATTTAACTTTACCCATTAAATCAACTCCTATTATCAATTGTGTTTTTATTTTTACAGTGCAAGAAGTTAGATTCCTGAAGTAGCACCAATCCTTTTGGAGACGATATCTATTCTATACTCTAACTTGCGACGTGTACACTTGCACCAATTGCGAAGCACTATAAACACACAAACAAGTTTTTGGCGCCGTTGCCGGGGATTGGCAATAGCAACTTTGTTTTTAATTCCTTGCACTTCTACTTTTATTTTTATTTTTTTTATTTTTGTTAATCGGTTTCAAAGGACTTACAATTTTGGTTTTTGCATCTGTGTATGACTAGGGCGAGACCAACATCACCAGAATACCCATTTGAACCCGATATAGAACGAGTTCTTCATAGGAGAAGACGTGAGCAAAGAGCAGCAATGGCAGATCCTAATGTCCCAGACGGCAATCAAGATAATGAGGCAAGAGGAGGAGGAGTTTTAGTCGAGCAACAACCTGTTTGTGTCAGAAATAGGGCAATCTGAGATTACCTAGAGGAGTATCTAAACGGTCTCAATCCGTGAGTTGTCACACCTGAAATAGAAGCTGCCCACTTTGAATTAAAGCCTATGATGTTCAACATGATCAATACAATTGGTCAATTTGGCGGTTCGGCAACTAAAGATGCCCGACAACATCTCAAATCATTCATGGAGATTTGCAATTCATTCAAACTACAAGGAGTCCATAAAGATGTCCTAAGGCTGAAATTATTTCCCTATTCACTGAGGGATAAGGCAAAGACGTGTTTAAACAGTATTCCATCCGGATCTATAGGATCTTGGACGGATTTATGTCATGATTTTATTGCTAGATTTAGTTCTACAAATATGTCTGATAAGTTACGTAGCGATATTACTTTTTTTCGGCAGGCAGATGATGAATCCATGTAGGAGGCTTGGGAGCGATACAGAGAGCTTTTACACAAATGTCCCATGCACAGATTCCTAGAATAGACACAAGTGATGATGTTCTACAACTCAGTAAATACACCGACAAGGATGATGCTAGATGCCTCGACAAATAGCATACTCTGACAAGTCACCTGAGGAAGTGATAGAAATTCTAAACCGTCTTTCCAAGAACGACTATCAGTTCCCAACTACCCGAAGGGGAATAGTCAGACGAAATGCCACGATAAATGAGCTTGATTCATCGGGATCTATTTCCGCACAATTGGCTACTTTAACCAATTTAGTTAAAAATATACAACGACCAAGCAACACACAGGAGATCAAGGTAGTAGATTCCTTTTGTGATATATGTAACAGTAACCATGATTCTTCTGAATGTCCGCAAAACCCATAGTCTAGCTTTTACATTGGAAACTACAACCGAAACAACAATGTGATGTCCAACACATACAATCCAGCCTGGAGGAAGCACCCAAATTTTTCATGGAGCAACCAAAACAAGGCTCTCAATTAGAACAATCAGAATGCACAAGCATCGAGATTCCAACAGAAAATGCCTCGACAACAGATTCCACAGCAACAATCTACACCATCTTGTTCTTTGGAAAATTCTCTCAATGATTTTATGTTAAAAACTGAATCTTATATGGTTGAGAATAGTAGTTTCATGAAAAGGATTGATGCTTTCATTAACATGACTGAGATGAGATTGTAGAATCATGAGGCAACCCTAAAATCATTGGAGACTCAATTTGGGCAATTCGCCCAAAACCTGAATACAAGACCGCAGAGAGGTTTACCTAGCGATACTGAGGTCGCAAAAGTAGTAGGCCACGAGCAGTGTAAGGTAATCATCACTCGGAGTGGCCGGCAGCCTAAAGAAGACCAAGCTCATCCAACGGAGAACACTCAACTAGCATAACGATCTCTTATCCAAAAAGACACCAAAATTGATAAATCGACAATTGCCCAGGCAAAATCTGACGTCCAAGCAATATCCGATAATCCTAAAATGAAAAGAAGGAAGAGGATATCCAAATTCAACCACTATTTCCACAAAGGCTAAAACAACAAAAACAAGACTACCAATTCAAGAACTTCATTGATATCTTGAAGCAAGTCCACATCAATTTGCCGTTGGTTGAAGCAATAGAGCAAATGTCGAATTATGCTAAGTTCCTTAAAGACATTGTCTCTAAGCGAACAAGACTAGGCGAGTTTGAAATAGTAGCCGTGACGGAAGGATGTATGGCAATGTTGCACAACCAAATGCCACCTAAGCTAAAAGATCCCGACAGTTTCACAATACCTTGTGCAATCAGAAATTACTATTTCGGGAAGGCATTATGCGATCTTGGAGCAAGCATAAACCTTATGTCGAAATCAGTCTTCCAACGATTGGGCATAGGGAAGGCAAGACCTACAACAGTTATGCTGCAGCTTGCGGACAGATCTTACGTCATCCAGAGGAAAAAATCAAGGATATACTGGTAAGAGTTGATAAATTTATTTTTCCCGCTGACTTTATTGTTTTGGATTGTGAAGCAGATGAGTTCGCTCCTATTATCCTTGGGAGACCATTTTTAGCAATAGGAAGGGCCTTAATTGTTGTTGAAAAGGGAGAACTCACTCTAAGGGTGAACGATCAACAAGTGAAGTTGAATGTTTTCCAAACTCTCAAGCATGCTGATGGTCCAGAGGAATGTTAAGTCATCCAAGCCACCACCGAATTCAATTTTGGAATAGAGGAAGATTGCCTCGACAATTGCCTCGGTAATTGTTTTGCCAAACTTGAAGAAATCAAAGAGCAAGACGACAACGAGCAAGATGAAGCCTCGTACATGGATAGCAAGTCGTCCAGGTACGTACTTTGAACCATTGGATTACTCAGGTAAGGAAGGTAAAATTAAAAAACCCTCTATTGAGCAACCTCCTATTCTTGAATTGAAAGCTTTGCAGGACAATTGAAATATGCTAATTTGGGAACCGATAACACACTGCCCGTAATTATTTCTTCTAAGTTACAGCCTGAATAGGAACAGAGATTGATCGACATGTTAATGCTCCACAAAAGGCGATAGGGTGGACAATTACAAACTTGAAGGGAATTAGTCCGGCGGTATGTATGCACAAAATCCTTTTGGAGGATGATCATAAATCGGCAATTGAGGCACAAAGAAGACTTAACCTTGCTATGAAGGAGATCGTAAGGAAAGAAATCACCAAGTGGCTTGATACCGGTATCATATATCCTATCTTCGATAGTACATGGGTAAGTCCAGTACAATGTGTACCAAAAAAGAGAGGTATAAACGTGGTAAGTAATGAAAGCAATGAATTTATTCCAACTAGAACTGTCTTCGGTTGGAGGGTTTGCATGGATTACCATATGTTGAATAAAGCTACTAGGAAAGATCAGTTCCCTTTACCTTTTATTGACCAAATGCTTGACCGTCTTGTAGGCAAATCCTTTTATTGTTTTCTTGATGGTTGCTCAGGTTATAACCAAATCACCATAGCACCAGATGATCAGGCAAAGACCACCTTCACATGCCCATATGGTACTTATGCATTTCGAAGGATGCCATTCAGCTTATGCAATGCCCCTGCAACCTTTCACAGATGCATGATGGCAATTTTCTCTGATATGGTGGAAGATTTCTCGGAAATCTTCATTGATGATTTTTTAGTATTTGGAGATAGCTTCGACAATTGCCTAGGCAATTTGGAGAATATGCTAACACGATGTGAAGAATCTGGCCTAGTTTTAAATTGGGAGAAGTGCCATTTTATGGTAGACGAAGCTGGTATAGTGCTCGGCCACAAGATCTCATCAAAAGGAATTGAAGTCGACAAAGCCAAGGTGGAAGTGTTTGAAAAATTGCCACCGCCAATTTCAGTCAAAAGAATCTGAAGTTTTCTCAGTCATGCAGGTTTTTACAGAAGGTTCATTTATAAATTTTCTAAGATTTCTAAACCTTTGTATAATTTGCTTGAACAGGGCAAAGCTTTTGACTTTGATGAATCATGTGCCACGACATTTAACGACCTGAAGAAACAACTTGCCTCAGCACCCATTGTCGTTCCACCTGACTGGTCCCTACCTTTTGAACTCTTGTGTGATGCAAGTGATTTTGCGGTAGGTGTTGCTTTAGGCCATCAAAAAGGTAACATCTTTCATGTAATATACTATGCTAGAAAAACCCTTAATGGCTCTCAATTAAATTACACTACAACAGAAAAGGAATTACTAGTCGTAGTTTTTGCATTTGACAAGTTACGTTCCTATTTGATTGGTACTAAGGTAATTGTCCACACTGACCATTCGGCAATTAAGTATTTTATTGCTAAAAAAGGTGCCAAACCTCGTTTAATTTGTTGGATTTTACTTTTACAAGAGTTTGACATTGAAATTAAGGACAGGAAAGGAACGAAAAATCAAGTAGCTGATCACTTTTCAAGGCTGGAAGGAGGAAATGCCGATAATAACCCCTTGAGATCGACGATGCATTCCTGGATGAGCAGTTATTAGTTGCCTTAGCAACACCATGGCATGCCGATCTCGTTAATTTTTGGTTAGTGGTATTATGCCGTATGACCTTACTCATCAAGGAAAGAAGCGGTTTTGACATGATGCTAAGCATTATTATTGGGACGAGCCTCTTTTGTTTAAACAATGTGCAGATCAAGTTATAAGACGATGTGTTCCTGAAAAAGAGCAGCAAAATGTGCTCCTGCAATGCCATTGTTCACCCTACGGAGGCCATTTTGGAGGAACACGAACTGCAGCCAGAGTCTTGCAATCCGGCTTGTATTGGCCCACTCTTTACAAAGATGCCCAAGAATTTTATAAGTAGTGTGATCATTGTCAATGAACGAGCAATATTTCAAGGAGACATGAGATGCCATTATAGAGTATTCTTAAAGTCGAACTATTCGATGTATGGGAAATAGATTTCATGGGGCATTTCCCATCCTCATTTGGCAATCTATACATCTTACTTCCCGTCGATTATGTGTCTAAATGGGTTGAGGCAGCTGCAGTTCCCAAAAACGACTCCAAAACTGTTTAGAGATTTCTACAGAAAAACATATTCACACGGTTTGGAATGTCGCGGGCAATTATTAGTGATGAAGGCAAGCATTTTGACAACAAACTCATTGCCAACATGTTGCAACGTTTTGGAGTGACACACAAAATTGCCACGGCATATCACCCACAGACAAGCTAAAATTTCCAATCGGGAATTGAAGAGTATCCTTGAGAAGGTTGTCAATCCCTCTCGAAAGGATTGGTCTCTTCGAATTGATGATGCATTTTGGGCTTACTGCACAACATTTAAAACACCGTTAGGCATGTCCCCCTTTAGACTTATCTACGATAAGACTTTCAATCTACCGGTGGAAATCGAGCACAAGGCATACTGGGCAATCAAAACTGTGAACATGGATTGGGAGAGTGTCGGACAAAAATGCCTACTGGAACTTAATGACATAGAGGAGTTCCGTGCCTTAGCTTATGACAATGCAAGAATCTACAAGGAGAAAACTAAGCGTTGGCATGATAAGAAACTATTTTCGCGGTAATTTTTGCCCGGGCAATTGGTATTACTTTTTAATTCTCAATTAAAGCTCTTTTCGGGAAAACTAAGATTGAGATGGTCTGGGCCGTTCGAAGTAGTCAAACCTTTCTCCCATGGTACTGTGATAATCAAGTCCACCATTGACGGACATGAATTCAAGGTTAACGGACAAAGATTAAAGCACTATTCCGGCACCTATGTTGAGCACGACAAAGAAACGGTTACTTTATCAGATGCATGACCATGCTCCCCTTTAGTATTTGTATTTGTATTTTTTTATTTTATTTGTATTTTTTTTAGTTTTCCTTTTTAATTTCGAAAATTATTATTTTTATTATTTTATTTTAGGATAGGATTTTCTTAATTCTAGTTTAATTTCTATTATTTTATCTTTATCTTTCCACTTTCTTTAGGATAATTATCTTTATAGCTTTATCTTTATTAAATTATTTTTATTTTTATTCTTTAATTAATATTTATCTTTTTATTTGTGCTTGAATTTTAAGAAAAGAGTTCAAGATCAAGAGGAGTTTGATTGAAGATTGAGTTGGACATAATATGGGACAAACTTAAAGAGTTTAAATCCATATTCAACTCTAAAGTTTGCCCTAATTTTTTCCATAAAACCCCACCCTAGCCGCATAACCCCTACTCCTTCCCCAAACAATCTTACCGCATACCCCTTACCCACTCTCTACTTCTCTACCTTCTTTTCTAAATTATTGAACTCCCACAAGTTCTCTTTGTTTTCCTTAGTTTTTGTTTCCAACCACAAACACAAGATCGTCCATGGCCAAGAACATCAAGACAATTCCTCACCCAAGTTCATCCGAAGAACCATCATTCCGCCGATTTGCAGCACAAACCATTGAGAAAGATATCTTGCCAATTTTGCAAATCGCAAGGTATAGGAGGAACAAGGATTCACCTACACTGTCTCCCACAAGAACCTCGGCCTTGATACATTCATCTTCCAAATCATCAAGCACCACAAGTGGCAAATCCTTTGCCATCAATCGAAGCCTAGCATTGTATCATGGGTAAGAGAATTTTATTCTCATGTTTCTAACCCCAACAATCTCTATGTCTATGTTCGTGGTAGGGCAATCCTTATCGATGCCGACACTATCAACACCTTCTATGGGATATACATCAAGAAAGATGAACACAAAGCTTTTGTTGACAACATCACGAAATAAGGAGTCAAAAAAGTCTTTAAGAACCTCACAATCAAAGGCGTCGAATGGAACAAAGGAGCTCTAAAAGGGACGGTAAATCGCCTCATGCTAAAACCTAAGGCAAAACTGTGGAATAAATTTGTTCAAACTTGTTTAATGCCCACAACACACAATACCACAGTTTCATATTCTTGTCTTTTGTTAATTCTTTCTATTTTGAACAAGCAAATTATTAATGTTGGACAAATTATATGTGATGAGATATTTGCTTGTAGTCAAAAAGATGCATGTGCTCTTTTCTTCCAGAGTTTAATATATTAACTATGTGAGAAAGAAAAGGTCCCAAGTGATCCAATAGACGAGAAGTTGCCCTCCAAAATCGTGGGAATCAAAGGCGATACTTGAAGATTATGGGTGATGAACCGGCTAAAGGAGAAGAAAAAGTACCAACGAAGGCACCTACACCGAGAATTGCTCGGGCAACAAAATTACCTCAGCAATTTCAGATACCTCGGCAAGTCCTAATGCCCAGGCAACTGACTCTACCTCGATGAACATGGATCGAATTAAATAAATGATCCGCCTTTGACACACCACTTGGAGCGAATTGAGGCTCAACAGCTGCTATTCATGTGATTCATGAAGGACCACACTACCACCATCACGCAAGTGATTTTAGAGAAATATCCCGATAGCACTGTACCTTTCTTGGTGTTTCCTGCTGAACTAGTTGCCCATGCAACTAAAAAATGTTGAGGCAACAGTTGCAAAAGATAAAGGCAAGGCACCCATGGCTGAACCAGCTCAAACTAAATCCCTACACAGATTCACTGATTCGGACGAGTCCATCTCTGAACCCGTAACATCACCACCGGCTACACCACCAAAACTGAAGCGTAAAGCTTTAATCATTAAAGAAACCAACGAAGAGAGTGAAGCACACGATGAGATGGTGAAAGTAAAGGTTCAAGCCGCACCAACAGCCACACGTATTCAACCACCATGGGAGAATGGTTTGTCAACCTCGAATGATGGACTTGATTATCACGACACCATGGGAGAAAGGTTTGACAACCTCAAATGGTCCCAACCATCTTGATTTCAGCTTTCCCGGGAAAAGTTTTAGCCGAGAATTGAATAAGAGAACTAGTTGCCTGGCGTGAATTGTCGCGACAATAGTTTCTTGTCATGCCATTGCTTTCTTTTCTCCTTGTAGATTCGTGCATTGTTATAGGCAAGTGCACGAAATTCTTCTATCTCGTTGAGGTCTAACAAACGCTTTTGTCTGGCACTTTCCCAATCCATATTCACGGTCTTGATTGCCCAATATGCCTTGTGTTCGATTTCCACCGGTAGATGGCATGTTTTGCCATAGACAAGTCGGAAGGGGGACATACCTAAGGGTGTTTTGAATGCAGCGCGATATGCCCAAAGTGCGTCATCTAGTCTTAATGACCAATCCTTCCTAGAGGGATTTACAACTTTTCGAGTATACCCTTTAATTCCCGGTTGGAAATTTCTGCTTTGTCGTTGGTTTGTGGGTGATATGCCGTGGCAATCTTGTGTGATACGCCAAAGCGTTGCAACATCTTGGCAATAAGTTTGTTGTCAAAATGCTTGCCTTCGTCACTGATAATTGCTCTCGGTATCCCAAACCGTGTAAATATGTTTTTCTGCAAGAATCATTGCACGGTCTTGGAATCGTTGTTGGGAACTGCAGCTGCCTCAACCCATTTAGACAAGTAGTCAATGACAAGTAGAATGTAGAGGTTACCGAATGAAGATGGGAAAGGTCCCATAAAATCGATCCCCCACACATTGAACAATTCCACCTCGATGATGTTTTGGAGCGGCATCTCATGTCATCTAGAGATATTGCCCGTCCTCTGACAATGATCACATTGCTTGTAAAAGTCTTCGGCATCTTTGTACAATGTTGTCCAATACAAACCGGATTGCAAAACTTTGGCCGCGGTACGAGTTCCTCCAAAATGTCCTCCATAGGGTGAAGAATGGCATTGCTGCAGTACATTCTGCTGCTCCTCTTCAGGGACACATCGGCGTATAACCTGATCTGTACATGGTTTATACAAAAGAGGCTCGTCCCAAAAGTAATGCTTAGCATCATGGAGGAACCGCTTCTTCCCTTGGTGAGTAAGACCATAAGGTAAAATACCACAAATAAGGAAATTAACTAAATCCGTGTACCAGGGTATTGTCGAGGCATGTGCTACCATGGCGACTACTCCCAAAATTGTCGAGGCGTGCGCGTCCATGGATGCCGAGGCATGCGCATCAAGGGTTGTCGAGGCGTGCGCATCTATGGTTGCCGAGGTAACTAAAAGTTGCTCATCCGAGAATGCATCGCATATCTCTAGATCCGCGTCCTCCTCCCTATTGCGTTCTAAACGTGATAAGTGACCGGCCACTTGATTTTCTGTTCCTTTCCTGTCCTTAATTTCAATATCAAATTCTTGTAAAAGTAATATCCAACGAATCAAGCGAGGTTTGGCATCCTTTTTAGCAAATAGATATTTGATTGCCGAATGGTCCATATGAACAATTACCTTTCTACCAATCAAATAAGATCGAAACTTGTCAAATGTGAAAACTACAGCTAGTAACTCTTTCTCCGTTGTTGTGTAATTCATTTGAGCACTATTAAGAGTTTTACTAGCATAGTATATCACATAGAAGGTCTTACCTGTGCATTGGCCTAGGACTGCTCCTACCGCAAAATCACTTGCATCACACATGAGCTCAAAAGGTAGCGTCCAATCTAGTGGAACGACAATGGGTGCTGAGGCAAGCTTTTCCTTTAGGGTTTTGAATGCTTGGGCGCAAGAATCATCAAAATCGAAGACTTTATCTTGTTCATGCAAATTGCACAAGGGTTTAGTGATTTTAGAAAGATAATGAATGAACCTCTTGTAAAAACCAGCATGTCCAAGAAAGCTTCGAATTCCTTTAACCAAACTTGGTGGGGGTAATTTCTCGATCACGTCCACCTTGGCTTTGTCTATTTCAATTCCCTTGGATGAAATCTTGTGGCCGAGCACTATTCCTTCATCTACCATAAAATGGCACTTCTCCCAATTGAGGACTAAATCAGTTTCTTCACATCTTGCCAACACATTCTCTAAATTACCGAGGTAGCTTTCGAAGTCATTACTAAAAACAGAAAAATCATCCATGAAGATCTCAAGGAAGTCTTCGACCATGTCTGAAAAGAGTGCCATCATGCATCTTTGGAAGGTTGTCGAGGCGTTACACAATCCGAACAGCATTCTTCGAAAAGCATAAGTACCATATGGGCATGTGAAGGTTGTCTTTTCTTGATCTTCTTGTGCTATGGCAATTTGATTGTAACCTGAATAACCATCAAGAAAACAATAAAAGGGTTTACCTGCAAGACGGTCAAGCATTTGATCAATAAAGGGTAATGGGAAGTGATCTTTCCTAGTGGCTTTGTTTAGCTTTCGATAATCCATGCAAACCCTCCAACCGGTCACAGTCCTGGTTGGAATGAGTTCATTGTTTTCATTACTTACCATCGTTATACCTCATTTTTTATATACACATTGTACCGGACTTACCCATGTACTATCATAGATAGGGTATATAATGTCGGCGTCAAGCCACTTGATGATTTCTTTCATTGCAACCCCTTTCATGGCATGATTCAGTCTCCTATGGGCCTCGATTGAAGGTTTGTGATCATTTTCCAACAAAATCTTGTGCATGCACACTGCCAGGCTAATTCCCTTCAAGTCGGTAATTGTCTATCCTATTGCCTTCTTGTGTAGCATCAACATTTTGATCAGCTTCTTTTCCTGCTCAGGCTGTAACTTAGAAGAAATAATTACAGGCAATGTATTATCGGTTCCTAAGTATGCATATTTTAGTTGCTCTGGCAACTGTTTCAACTCAAGAATCGGTGGTTGTTCAATAGAGGGCTTTTCGAACTTACCTTCCTTACCTGAGTAATCCAGTGGTTCAAAGTATGTACATGGTAGATTGACTAGCCAATTTGCCTCTTCTTGTTGTTCGTCATTGACCAGTTCTTCATACTCCTTAGGTTCCTCTTAATCGGCAATGTAGTTGCCGAGGCAACTAAATTCCTCATCGAAGTTAAACTCTGCCGAGGCATGAAAAAGTTGACATTCTTCTGGATCATCGTCATGCCTTAGTGTTTGGAACACATTAGTTTAACTTGCTGGTCATTCACCCTCATTGTGAGTTCTCCCTTTTCAACATTGATCAAGGTTCTCCCTGTTGCTAGGAATGGTCTCCCGAGAATGATAGGTGTATGCTCATCTGCTTAACAATCCAAAAGAATAAAGTCAGCGGGAAAAATAAATTTATCAACTTTTACCAGTATGTCTTCGATTTTTCCCTCTGGATGCACATAGGATCTGTCGGCTAGCTGTAGCATAACTGTTGTAGGTCTTGCCTTCCCGATTCCTAGTTTTTGGAAAACTGATTTAGGCATCAAATTTATGCTAGCCCCAAGGTCGCATAATGCTTTCCCGACATAGTGGTTTCCAATGGAACAGGGTATTGTGAAACTTCCGGGATCCTTCAACTTAGGTGGCATACGATTGTGCAACATGGCCATGCATCCCTCTGTTGCGGCAACTGTTTCAAACTCTCATAGCCTTGTTCTCTTGGACACAATGTCTTTAAGAAACTTGGCATAGTTCGGCATTTGTTCAATTGCTTCCACCAATGGCAAGTTGATGTGGACTTGCTTTAGGATATCAAGAAACTTCTTGAATTGATATTCTTGCTTTTGTCGCTTCAACCTTTGTGGGAATGGTGGTGGAAGTCAGATATCTTCAATCCTTTCACTGGTTTGGAACCTGATTGATGGCATTTCTGGGACAACTGGAGTTGCCGAGGCATTATCAATTGGGGTTGCTGAGGCATGCTTATCGCAAGTTGCCGAGGCATCCTTATTGTCGGTTGTCGAGGCATGCTTATTGCCAGTTGCCGCGACAATTCCTGGTTCAACATCTGAGGCTTTTCCGCTAGGTTCGTCTTGATCTTTTTGTGGAGTTTTGTTTCATGAGCGGGCTTGAGCCTCTTTAAGTTGTTGGCCACTTCTAGTGGTGATCGCCTTACATTGATCATGGCCAGTTCCTCTTGCGACTTCATTATCGCTAGGTAAACCTCCTTGCCTTCTAGTATTTAGGTTTTGAGCAAATTGTCCGACTTGATTTTCCAATGATTTGATTGGCGCCTCTTGGTTTTGCAATCTCATCTCGGTCCTGTTAATAAAAGCATCAGTTCTTTTTATAAAGTTACTATTCTTAGCCATATAAGATTTAGTTTTCATCATAAAAGCATTTAGAGAATTTTCCAAAGAACTAGATGTTGTCGGTTGTTGCTGCGGCAACTATTGCCGTGGCATATTCTGCTGGAATCCCGATGCTTGTGCATTCTGATTGTTCTGGTTTAGAGCATTGTTGGGATTACTCCATGAAAAATTTGTGTGCTTCTTCCAAGCTGGATTGTATGTATTGGACATCACATTGTTGTTCCGGTTGTAATTCCCCACATAGAAGTTGAATTCCGAATTTTGCATACATTCAGAAGAATCATGGTTACCACCACATAACTCACAAAAAGAATCCATTACCTTGACCTCATGTATGTTGTTTGGTTTCTGCATGTTCTGGACCATCTTGGTTAAAGTGGCCAATTGTGCCGAAATTGAGTCTGATGATCCTAGTTCATGTATTGTGGCTTGGCGTCTAACTCCTCCTCTTCTAGCAGATGGGAATTGATAATCATTCTTGGCAAGCCTGTTTAGAATTTGCATTGCTTCCTCCGGCGACTTATCTAGGAGTATGCCGTTTGCCGAGGCATCTAGCATCATCCTTGTTGGTGTATTCACAGTGTTGTAAAACATTTTTACTTGTGTCCCCACTGGTAATCTGTGTAGGGGGCATTTGTGTAGAAGTTCTCTATATCGCTCCCAATCCTCGTACATGGATTCATCATCTGCCTGCTGAAAAGAAGTAATTTCATTACGAAGCTTATCAGTCAAATTTGTAGGATTAAACCGAGCAAGGAAATCACGAAAAAGATCGGTCCAAGATCCTATTGATCCGGCAGGAATGCTATTCAACCATACTTTCGCCCTATCCCTTAGTGAATAGAGGAATAATCTTAATCGTAAAACATCGGGGTGACTCCGTATATTTTGAACGAGTTGCAAATCTCGAGGAAAGATTTAAGATGTTGTCGTGCATCTTCAGTTGCTGAGCCGCCAAATTGACCAATTGTGTTTATCATATTAAACATCACCGGTTTCAACTCAAAGTGGTTGGCTTCAATTTCAGGTGCGACAACTCCTGGATTAAGTCCATCAAGATCTTCTTCAAGATAGTCTCGAATAGTTCTGTTTCGTGCAAGAATCACTCCTCCTCCTGCTGGAACATCTTGATTCATATTGCCGTCTTGATTAGCCATTGCTACTCTTAACCTTCGTCTAAGTCTTTGTAAGGTTCGTTCGATTTCTGGATCAAAGGGATATTCTGGTGTAACCGGTCTCGCCCTGGTCATATACCAATGCAAAACCAAAATTTGTTAGCCCTTTGAATTTTAAACAAGAAAAATAAAAAGTGCAAGAAAATAAAAACAAAGTCGCTATTGCCAATCCCCGACAATGGCGCCAAAAACTTGTTGTGCATAATAAGTGCTACGCAATTGTGCAAGTATACACGTCGCAAGTTATAGTATAAAAGATATCGTCTCCACAGGGATTGGTGCCACTTCAAGAATCTAATCTCTTGCACTGTAAAAAGTAAAAACACAAATAGAAGATTATAGGAGTTTAACTAATAACTAAACTAGAAAGCAATAAAGTAAAAGAATATATGAGATCAAATAAGAGAGATAGGCCAGGTTATCGTGAGTTGAGGTGTGATAGCTGATTGGATCGTCTTGGTAAAAGAGTGCAAGGGCAACTTGCACAACGGGGTTGCCTTGGCAACTAATCGATGGTTGCCTGGGCGACTAGCTGGGAAACTACTTGGGCGTCTGGGCGGCAACCTTCAAGGTTCGGTAGAGCATTCTTCAATGGTTTCTTCTTATCCCTAATTCGAAACTATAGCTACTTGTGCATGCCTTGATAATACATCCCTACATGAATCAAGGGTGAACAACAACCAATCTTGCGCTCTTCTTAGCCGTTGAAATCCTTAACTTATTCCTAAGCCAGATTAATCTTCACCATCAATAGATTGAATAAAGATCATATACATTCGTTTCTTGAATCTAACTCTCCCGATATTAGATAAATAGATGGAGTTACGAGATCCTCTCCCAATTCACTCACAAACAAGAATAAGAACCAAGAATGAATAAACCTTGAATAGAAAAGTGCAAACTCTTATTACCTAAACAAAATCCAATAATTTCTCACAACCACAAGACACAATAACCTTAGCCAAATAGATTTAGTTCATGGCTAGGTTCCAAAGAAACACAAGATAAAGAATCCCTAGCATGAACCCAATTGAACAAGAAAGAAAAAGATGAAGAATGGTAATCTATTTATAGGGCTAGGTCAATAAGATAATTAATGAGGATGATTAATGTACACTTCCATAATGTATTCCTGAGGTTGTATGACATTGAGCCTCACTCAAAGTGTACATTCTCGAGGTTGTGTGACACTTAGCCTCACTCCAGGTTTGTGGCTATGACTTTTTGTGTTTCGCTCGAATGATCTGGTGAGATCTTAAGTTGCAAAAATTCCCAACTTTAGCAGGATGACATGTATAAATTCCCCAATTTCATACATAATTGCACAAATTAATCATCCAAGCTCAATCAATTGCATACATAATATTCAGGGACCAAATTGCACAAATTCCCAACTTTAACAGCTGACATGCATAAATCAATAGGGCGTATCAATACGAGCAAGCCCGTACTGATACAACTTAACGAACTTAATAGCTTCCTATACTGATACACAAACCACCGTATCGATATAGTGTGTTGAACCACCCATACCGATACAGTCTGGACCCTATACTGATTCCCCTTGTGATTTCTCAAAACTCAGAATTCCAGTGACCAAATCGCATACCGATACGGTACCGTGTGTATCATTATGACTCTTTAAATATGAAGGGGTCGTATCGGTACTCTAACCCATGTATCGAACCTAATGTACAAAACTCAAGGGGTGTACCGATACGCGGCTAATCGTACCGGTACCCCTTTGCATTTTACACTTTAAATAGAGTCGTTTCAAACGTCGCATACCGATTCTTGGGTATTCGTACCGGTACACGAAGGTCTGAAATGACCTCTAGGTCCAACATATGACTCTTTGGCTCATTTCAAACAACCCTAAACATAACCTAAACGTCATATAACATCATAAGCATGCTTGACATCAACATACCAACATTTTAAGCAATTCTAGCAAGCCTAACACAACCATTCAAAACATCTATAGGCATGTTTCCTACTCAACATCAAAAACATAAATCCAAAAACTTCTCAAGCACATTAAAACTTTTACAAATCCAAACCAACATATAAAAATTGCGCAAACAGGAATTTTAGCAAACAACCCTTCCAAATCAACATTTGACACATTGCCCTTATTACTGCTATGTATTATTTCAAACCATACTTTGCAACCAAGTCCTTGGATATACTTCCTTCCTTGCTTGCTGCCTCTCAATTCACTAATCTGCATTGATGATAAAAGAGAGCGTAAGCACGCAATGCTTAGTGAGGAGCACTCAAAACACAAGACATCATCAAATGTATTTTAAAACTAGTTTATCCCAAAACCTTTCACATACATTTTACCATAAAATTCACCATGCCTTACTTTCAAAATATGCTCTTAACCTTTCCCAAAGTACGCATATTAAACCATATGCAACATGTATCATGGATTCAACAGCATAATCCCATATGCAACCCTCTAAGCCTTACCATGCATAACATTCTATATGCAAAGCTTAATGAGTATTCACATGTATAAACCCGTTATACAAACAATCCATCAACATGATACATCAATTCATTATATTGGCTTACAAGTGATCCCTTACAAATCTCATTACTTTCATCAAACCACATCTGATACACGGATTTTCCAAGTGATATGCCCAATCACTTACAGCTCAATAGCATGGAGTAATGCAACACATGCATAACCTCTACAGTACCAAGGCTTATCCTCTAATTTGGAGTGCACACTTCCAATGCATCATGTAACACCCTTAACGTATACTCGTAGATGGAATATACACTAAAGATGTTATAGAGTTGTTAAGAAAAACTTGACTTGAATTTTTTTTATACCAACTTTATTTTATAGTTTAACCATTTCTTGATTTTGAATTAAAAACCACGTTAATCTATAGCAGCTAGTTTTAACCCTGAATTATTTTATAAAATTTATAAATGTGATATTGACATAAAAATGTAATCTAAGGAGAAAACTATGTACTCTGCCTAGACCCTTTCTTGATTTTAAAATTTCTACATAATTAGGGTTAACTGTTCTTAACTATATCGAAAATATAACTACTTATAGTAAACCATTTTCTATACCCATACATCTATAATAGTGCATAAACATAATATAATCTAGAAATTACAAATCATTTTGTCTATTTAAACCCACTACATATATGTACATGCCCACTAGACATCAAACTTATAATTTAAGATGTACATATCGTGATTACTAATGTAACTTGATTTTCCAATTTAATAGCTCCTTCTTGTCACTCCACTTGAGAGAACCTACGTGTGAAATAACACACGCTATGTACGAACTTAGTGAGGCAATAATCTTATTTAATAAGCATAAAGTAAAATATTACTTATCATATGATATCATAACAAGTTCTCTACCTAAAATAGGACAGTACTATCTAGGTTTCCATAGTCACTAGCTATTAATGTGCATGTCATAAATTCCTAATTTAATCATGGTTCCAATCCTCTATCATCATAAAGCAAGTCATACACATGGTATGTTTCGTATACATAACATAATTCACATACATGGTATAATTCACATAAGCAACATGATACACCTGCATGACATGATTCACATACACAACATGGTTCATATACGTAGCATGATTCATATTCATGGCATGATCCATTTATATAACATGAGTCTTATACGTGGCATATTTCATTTGCATGACATGATTTTTATACGTAGTATGATTCATATACGTGTTTTCATTCATATACATGACTTAATTCATTTACATAACATGATACGTGTACATGGCATAATTCATAAGCATGACATAATTCATGTACGTAACATAATTTGTATACATGACATGATTCATATGCATAGCACATTTCTTATATATGTGACATACCTTGTATACTTGGCATAATTCATGTACTTGGCATGATTCATATACGTGGCATAATTCATATACATGGCATGATTCATATACTTGGCATAATTGATATACACGTCATGATTCATATACGTGACATAATTCATGTACTTGGCATGATTCGTATACTTGACATATTTTATATACATAGCAGGGTTCATATTCATGACATGTTTCATGTACGTAGCATGATTTTTTATCATTGCCCAAAGTACGCTATATGAGATCGAGGTACGCCAGTCATCTTGAAATGACACCGTAGTGTCAAACGTAAACGTAAAGATGATTACGTACTCAGGGATGCTCTTTGCTCCCTATAAACATAATGCACCTCGACAGTGCACTCGGGCACAGTGGGCGTAGATCCCCAGGGTACGTGTGACACAATCATTTTGTCACAATTTATGTTTAATAACTTGAACATAAGGGTGCAGCTGCTAAAGACTCTATGGCATGCCAACTATACCATGAACTCTTATACTCAATACTTGGGCATTTCTTTCATTACCAATCAATTATCATCAATCATATAGATAGGAAATTCATATTCATATTTAATCGTAATTGTTCATGATAATCATAAATCATCATAATTAATCATATAAATAGACATTTCATGTTTCATCATAAATGTTCATGGTAATCATAGATCATCATATAAATAAACATTTCATATCCCATACTTCAACATAATTGGTCATGGCAAACATAAATCATCATCATTTCTCAGAATAATAATACATTACTTCATATTCTATTTAATCTACCTTTATTGCAACATGCAGAAGCTTAAAATATATATATAAGACAACACTATTTTTAAATTAAGGTCGACTATTCGCTAGTCTTCCTAATTGCAATTTAAAACATATAAATGCACTCACCTGGGCCATGAATAGTATGCCTTAGTAAGCTTACTCGAGGTTCTTATCTTTCTTTTTACCACTGGTTCTCTTTCGATCTCTTTTAGAACTCAAACAACCTTGCTTGAATTCTTGATCAAATGCCTTGAATTTAAGCTAGAAAAAATTTTGAATATTTTTCCCAAGTTTTCTCTTCTTTTCGAAATGGTAGAGAAAGAAGATGAACTTTTGTTCGTCTTTTGCTTATTTAATCCACATGTATAAAATTAAATGAATTTTAAATTCATTTAACTAGTGAATTACTAATTTGCCCTTTTAATCTAATGGCCATGATTCAATCTCATAAAAATCAATGGCTATGATTTAATCCATGTGTAAATCTTCTTCCAAATTGCCCTCAAAGTTTCAAAATATTTCAAAAAGGTCATCCATGGCAAATGACCAATTTGCCCTCGAATGAGACTTCATTTACAACAAAACTTAAAAATTGTCATTCCATAAAAGTTGAACCAAATTGGTTCCATTCTAACCAGCCTCCTTCTTAAAATATCATAAATTTTAATTTATGATATTTATTCGATCCAATTATTCGAATTTTAGTCAATACGATTTCCAAAATTTCTTTCTTTGAGCTTTATAACTACTCCATCATATTCTAACTAAATCTAGTTAGAATCTCACCAATATTAACAAAATATTCTTAAAATAATATTTTATAAATTTTCCATAGTCTTTGGAACTGTCTTTAAAATTTCAATTCAATCTGATATACTGATATCCATAAAATACTTCTACTGCGAGTTTACCTTTTTCTAGCTATTAGATTTATTCTGAAAATTATATATTTCCATATTCGGGAAAATAAACTCTATTATCCCATAAAAACCTCATTTTCCAAGGGCTTAGACTGAATTTTCCTAACTCAGTCTATTATTTCGATAATTATCAAAAAATTTCATAGAATAAAAATTTTCTTAGAATTCCTTTATTGATAATCCATACAAATTTTTTCTACTCTTACTGAGTCTAAAATATTGATCAGAAACACTTTTATGGGACCTTCTCGGAGGTTACCCATCCTAATATTTCCCTGGCCTGAGCACTCTTAACAATTTTATTCGGTCCAAATTCAAATAATATAAGCCTCGTATGAAAAATCCGGTAACATAGAAATACCAATCTTGGGGGTGAACTATCCATTTACGGGGTTAAATTACATAACTTTTCAAAATTACACTTTAGTCCCTAAACTTTTCTAAAGTTTACTCTTTAACCCCTAAACTTTCAAAAATTTCATTTTAGTCACTAGTCCAAAAATTGGGATATTACAATTCCTTACCCCTTAAGAAAATTCTTCCTTAAATTTTCAACATATACTCTTTTCAAACAATTTCATATTTTGCTTATTCATTCTCTCTTCAGTTTCCCAATTGATTTTCTCTACTTTATGATTTCTCCAGAGGACTTTAACCAGTAGAATTTTCTCATTCTTTAATTCTTTGATTCCATATGCTAGGATTTTCACTAGCTCTTCTTTATACACCAATTTTGGTTGCAGTTCAACCTCCTCATGCAGTTCAACCTCCTCAGAGGTAATTATATGTAAAGAATCCGATCAATACCTCCGAAACATGAATACATGAAGCACATAATGAGTATTGTTCCTATCTGGAGGTAAAGCCAATTGATAAGCCATTGGTTCCTTTCTTTTTAGAATCTCATATGGCTCAATAAATCTGAGACTAAGCTTTCCTTTTCAACCAAAACATAATCACCATCTTCCAAAGTGAAACCTTTAAAAACACTTTTTCTCTAACTTCATATTCAATATCCTTGTTCTTCTTATTTGCATAGGCCTTTTGTTAATTCACGACGGCCTTGAATTTTGTTGAATAATCTTTACTTTATCCTCCATGTCTTGTTTTAAACCAACTCCTCCAACGTTTTAGTTATTCTGAACATTTAGATCTTGTAACCCAAACCAATTTAAAGAAATTCGTTAATTTCTTCCATATGCCATCTTGATACTTGCTTGATATCTATTATTATAAGCAAATTCGAATAAGGGCAAGTACTTTTCTCATGATTTTGCAAACTCAATTATACAAGCTCTTAACATGTCTTATAGAATCTGTATGATCCTTTCAAACTACCCATCTATTTGTGGATGGAAAGCTGTACTAAAATTTAATCTAGTACCTAAAGTTTCAAATAACGTACCCCAATACCTTGAAATAAACCTTGGTCTCTGTCTAACACTATCAATGCTGAGACACATATAGTCTTACTATTTCTCGAACATAAAGTTATGCATATTTATCTAGAAAATAATCCATTCAAACTGGAATAAAGTGAGCAAACTTGTCAGAAACGTATACTTTACCTCAGTAATATAATCAACCATTTGGCTTAATTTCATAGTCTTGTACTTTCCTGGTTTCAGCTTGTCTCTTTTCTTTTCAAGGCATCCTTCATCCATAGACTACAATTCTTTGAATTGATCCAGTAAAGTTGACTTTAACTAACATTCTACTATTAAGGAACCATCTCGTCCCACGGACAACTGTACATTCATCATGCACAGAGCAGATAATGTCTTCCGACTAAGAGCATCTGCGACTACATTAGCCTTTCCCAGGGTGATAATCGATAACCACATCATAATCATTTAAAAATTCAACCCTTCTTCGTTGTCGCAGATTCAAACCCTTTTGCGTCATCAGATTTTTAAAACAAAAATCATAGCTGCCATTTACAAATCATATCTTAAATAGTTCTTTTCATAAAATTTGAACTGCCTTGATGCATAAACTATGACACAACCTTCTTGCATCACCATGCAACTTAAACCATAAAGAAATACATCATTGTATAGAGTATATTCTTTTTCTGGTTCTGGTTGAATTAAAACTGGTGCTTCAATCCAAACTTTTTTTAATCTTTTGAAACTTTTCTAACAACCAGAACTCACATTTAGAAAAATTGGCATGAAGATGCTAATCTCATAAAGTTTGTAGTACCACTTGAAGATGGTAGTTATATTCAACTTCGGTCTTCAAATAAACCAAAAATATCATCTATGAAGACCACAACAAACTGGTCCAAATAGGGTTGGAATACCGTATTCATCAGGTCCATGAATGCAGTAGGGGCATCCGTCAGTCCAAAAGGCATTACTAGAAACTCGTAGTGCCCATAACGAGTTCTGAATGCTATTTTTGGTATATATTCTTCTTTGAATTTAAGTTAATAATACCCGATCGAAGATATATCTTTGAGAACACTACTGCACCTTTGAGCTGATCAAATAGATCTTCAATCCTTGATAGAGGATGCTTGTTCTTAATGGTTACTTTATTCAACTGCCGGTGATCTATACATAATCGTAGGGAACCATCTTTCTTCTTTACAAATAACACTAGAGCACTCCCTGGTGATACACTCGGTTGAATGTAACCCCGGTCTAGCAATTCTTGTAATTAAGCCTTTAGTTCTCTTAACTCCATTGGTGCCATCCTATATGGTGCCATTGATACCGGCTTGGTTCCAGGATAAATATCGTCCCAAACTGTATTTCCCTATCCGGAGGCAACCTTGGTAACTCATCCAGAAATATATCAAGATGTTCCTTTGCAGTGGGATGTTTTCAATCTTTTTAGATAACTTTTGTGTATCTTCCTTATAAACCAAATATGTTTCACATCCATTGTATAACAGCCTTTAAGCTATCATTATAGAAATTACTGACTCTCAACAGTCAGTTCTTTCTTCCTCAAAAATTTCTTCAAAACCATTGGGTCCTTGAAATACTAACCTTTTCTTCTTACATTTCATATCTGCATCATATACAGATAAACATTCCATTCCAAGAATGACTTCAAATTCATGGAATGGAAGTTCCATTAAATCTACCAGGAACTTGATTTCGTGAACTTCTAATGAACCTTTCTTGACTTGTTATCTTAGTACCAATATATTAATCGAATCCAAAACAATTAAAACAATTACAGATTCTTTCCATAGCCTTCGCTTTGTTCATAACCTCTTAGAAATTTGATAAGTTCATGCCTAATAAAATCTCCTTGGGCCTTGGACAAAGCTTCTCTATAAACCACTCACATCGAAACCTTTCGATCAGCATACATTTAACTGCATACCGACTCAGTCTATTAAAATCTAACTCGTACTCATAAACAGTACGAGTACCTTATTCAAACTTAGGACTGCTGCAACATTTTTCTTTTAACTAGTTGCCAGCATACTTGACTTTAAAATTTTTTTCTTCTCTTGATTCCCATAATTAAACATTTATTGCAGTCCATAAATACTTAACATCATCTATTTCTACTGAAACTTATTCATGTTATTGAGGAGCATAATCAAGTTACACAGTAGTACATCACTAACATGACATCCTAGGGGCATGTACTTAACATTAAATCACATTAAACTCGATTTAGCCTCCAGAATCGGCTAAACATGTAGCTCTGATACCAATAAATGTAACACCCTTAACGTATACTCGTAGACCGAATATACACTAAAGATGTTACAGAGTTGTTAAGAAAAACTTGACTTGAAATTTTTTTATACCAACTTTATTTTATAGTTTAACCCTTTCTCGATTTTGAATTAAAAACTACATTAGTCTCTAGCAGCTAGTTTTAACCCTGAATTGTTTTATAAAATTTATAAATGTGTTATTGACATAAAAATATAATTCAGGGAGAAAACTATGTACCATGCCTAGACCCTTTCTTGATTTTAAAATTTCTACACAATTAGGGTTAAATTGTTCTTAACTATATCGAAAATATAACTACTTATAGTAAACCATTTTCTATACCCATACATTTATAATAGTGCATAAACATAATATAATCTAGAAATTACAAATCAGTTTGTCTATTTAAATCCACTACATATATGTACATGCCCACTAGACATCAAACTTATAATTTAAGATGTATGTACCGTGATTACAATGTAACTTGATTTTCCAATTTAATAGCTCCTTCTTGTCACTCTACTTGAGAGAACCTACGTGAGAAATAACACACGCTAAATACGAACTTAGTGAGGCAATAATCTTATTTAATAAACATAAAGTAAAATATTACTTATCATATGATATCATAACAACTTCTCTACCTAAAATAGGACAATACTATCTAGGTTTCCATAGTCACTAGCTATTAATGTGCATGTCATAAATTCCTAATTTAATCATGGTTCCAATACTCTATCATCACAAAGCAAGTCATATACATGGTATGTTTCGTATACATAATATAATTCACATACATGGTATAATTCACATAAGCAACATGATACACCTACATGACATGATTCGCATACATAAATGGTTCATATACGTAGCATGATTCATATTCATGGCATGACCCATTTATATAACATGATTCTTATATGTGGCATATTTCATTTGCATGACATGCTTTTCATACATGGTATGATTCATATACGTGTTTCCATTCATATACATGACTTAATTCATTTACATAACATGATACGTGTACATGGCATAATTCATAAGCATGACATAATTCATGTACGTAACATAATTTGTATACATGACATGATATGATTCATATGCATAGCATATTTCTTATATATGTGACATACGTTGTATACTTGGCATGATTCATATACTTGGCATGATTCATATACTTGGCATAATTCATATACATGTCATGATTCATACACTTGGCATAATTCATATACATGTCATGATTCATATACGTGACATAATTCATGTACTTGACATGATTCGTATACTTGACATATTTCATATACATAGCAGGGTTCATATTCATGACATGTTTCATATACGTAACATGATTCTTTATCATTGCCCAAAGTACGCTATATGAGATCGAGGTACGCGAGTCATCTTGAAATGACATCGTAGTGTCAAACGTAAACGTAAAGATGAGTACGTACTCGGGAACAGTGGGCGTAGATCCCCAGGGTGTGGCACCTCGGCAGTGCACTTGGGCATAGTGGGCGTAGATCCCCAGGGTGTGTGTGACACAATCATTTTGTCATAATTTCTTTTTAATAACTTGAACATAAGGGTGCAGCTGCTAAAGACTCTATGGCACGCCAACTATACGATGAACTCTCATACTCAATACTTGGGCATTTCTTTCATTACCAATCAATTATCATCAATCATATAGATAAGAAATTCATATTTATATTTAATCGTAATTGTTCATGATAATCATAAATCATCATAATTAATCATATAAATAGACATTTCATGCTTCATGCTTCATCATAAATGTTCATGGTAATCATAGATCATCATATAAATAAACATTTCATATCTCATACTTCCACATAATTGGTCATGGCAAACATAAATCATTATCATTTCTTAGAATAATAATACATTACTTCATATTCTATTTAATCTACCTTTATTGCAACATGCATAAGCTTAACATATATATATATAAGACAATTCTATTTTTAAATTAAGGTCGACTATTCGCTAGTCTTCCTAATTGCAATTTAAAACATATAAATGCACTCACCTGGGCCATGAATAGTATGCCTCACTAAGCTTACTCGAGGTTCTTATCTTTCTTTTTATCACTGGTTCTCTTTCGATATCTTTTAGAACTCAAACAACCTTGCTTGAGTTCTTGATCAAATGCCTTGAATTTGAGCTAGAAATTTTTTTGAATATTTTCCCAAGTTTTCTCTTCTTTTCGAAATGGTAGAGAAAGAAGATGAACTTTTGTTCGTCTTTTGCTTATTTAATCCACATGTATAAAATTGAATGAATTTTAAATTCATTTAACTAGTGAAATTACTAATTTGCCCTTTTAACCAATGGCCATTATTCAATCTCATAAAAATCAATTGCTATGATTTAATCCATGTGTAAATCTTCTTCCTAAATTGCCCTCAAAGTTTCAAAATATTTCAAAAATGCCATCCATGGCAAATGACCAATTTGCCCTCCAACTAGACTTTATTTACAACAAAACTTAAAAATTGCCATTCCATAAAAGTTGAACCAAATTGGTTCCATTCTAACCAGCCTTCTTCCTAAATTATCATAAATTTTAATTTATGATATTTATTCGATCTAATGATTCGAATTTTACTCAATATGATTTCCCAAATTTCTTTCTTTGAGCTTTATAACTACTCTATCATATTCTAACTAAATCTAGTTAGAATCTCATCAATATTAACAAAATGTTCATAAAATAATATTTTAAGAATTTTCTATAGTTTTTTGGATCTGTCTTTAAAATTTCAATTCAATCCGATATACCGATATCCATAAAATACTTCTACTGCGAGTTTACCTTTTCCGAGCTATTAGATTTATTCTGAAAATTCTATATTTGCATATTCAGGAAAATAAACTCTATTATCCCATAAAAACTTCATTTTCCAAGGACTTAGACTGAATTTTCCTAACTCAGTCTATTATTCCGATAATTATCGAAAATCTTCATAGAATAAAATTTCTCTTAGAATTCCTTTATCGATAATCCATATGAATTTTCTCTACTCTTATTGAGTCCAAACTATTGATCAAAAACACTTTTATGGGACCTTCCCGGAGGTCACCCATCCTAATATTTCCCTGGCTTGAGCACGCTTAACAATTTTGTTCGATCCAAATTCGAATAATATAAGCCTCGTATAAAAAATCCGGTAACACAAAAATACCACTCTTAGGGGTGAACTATCCATTTACAGGATTAAATTACATAACTTTTTAAAATTACATTTTGGTCCCTAAACTTTTCCAAAGTTTACACTTTAACCCCTAAACTTTCAAAATTATCATTTTAGTCACTAGTCCAAAAATTGGGATATTACACATCACCTCTACGGTCAATCGGAGTAAAATTCCATTGAAGTATTACCTCAACAATATTTGGGTTCACATGGTCGGAGTAAATACTTTCGATACATCACCTCTACAAACCATGGGCGACTTATTATAGTGCACTATAAATCCTATGGCTGGTCAGCTATGTTCGATAACATTTCCATAACCTTTTTATAACATCACTTGCCAACATAATTCATTTCATTAACGTTACTCACTATTTTCATATTCATCAACCAAAACCATTTATCCAATGCATTAAACCATGCATTACCAATGTTCAACAACATTGACAAATCATGCATTACCTCCACATGCATCATCATCATTTTATAAACATTTTCCAGCATTTAACCATGCTTAAATTATGCATATACAGTGAGAAATCAATTCATCAAAACAAGTGCATTAAACCGATTGCCAACCGAGTTCGAGAGAGAATTCATCCTTTACTTACTTCCGAGCTTAGACTAGAGTTTTAAGCTTGATCTAAACCCCCCAACACAACTTTCAAACCTTTGAAAAGCTGTAAATCACGTTCTCACTCACCGACATGCAAAGCCTCGCTTGTCGATATGATAAACACACCTCCGAAACTTTCAAAATGTTCGTTCAATCTTGAGGATAAACTTCCACCTATTTTATCCACACAAAAATAGAGGATTCAATGCATCAAAATGTATTCCATAGCCCAGCATCATCAATTCACATAAAAACTCAACACACTCTACCCAATTTCACTCCACAACAACCAAAATCAACATCAAACATCTTTCAAACTTAACCCAGCCAAAACCTAACATTTTAACCCATCAATTAACATCAATCAGCATCTAAAAACACATTAACATCATCCTCATACTTCTAGCATACACTAAACCTCCACAACTCCTCCAAAACTCACAACTAACAACCTAGGAAATTAGAGATTCACTTAGTTTTGGGATTCCATTGATAAAGCCTACTTATTAACATTATTTAACATCAAAATCATGATTAGAATCAATCAAAAACTCAGCAAAATAGAGCCCATACGAAAATACATCAATCTCATCATTTAAACCAATTCTCCATAATTAAATCATCAAATCAAGTCAGAAAACATATGTAAATGATCAATAACTTGGGAATTTCAGTAAAAAAACCTTGTATTAGAGGAGAAGAACGAAGCTCACCTCTAAATTTGGCTTTCCTCTTAATTGGATGAATTTTCTTGAGAAAACAAGATCAAATCAAATAGGTTTTGTTAGGAAACTATTAAAGATTCATTTGATAATAAAGAATTTTGAAATCAAGTATTTACCTGATAAAATTGAAGTGGAAAAAAGTGTTTGGCTGGAGAGAATTTGAGAGAAAAGGTTTTGGTGAAAAGTTAGTTACGTAAAATATCTTTTAAATCCAATTATGAAATTAATATCCCCAAACCTTTCTATTCCCTTTAAAACCTTTTTTAAAATATCCAATTAAAAGAGAAAAGTTTGATATTAGACATTGGTCAAATAGCTCCTTAAAGATTCTAAGTTTTGACCCTTTTACAAAACTGTCACTAAAAACAGTTTTAAAACTTTACATTTTGGCCACTAACCAAAATTTCCAATTTCGAAATATCTTTTTGTAAAATTGATTTTACCAAAACCTTTGTCATATTAAATAACGATTTTAGAATATTTTTCCATATTTTTATCTCACGCAAAAATATTTATTTCAAATTAATCCTAAAATTAACTCGAATCCTCTAACCCAATCCATCGGACCGTCTAAACCACTTATAAAACTCCTAGGCCCAAAATCGGGGCGTTACAACTCTCCCCCTTAAGAAATTTCATCTTCAAAATTTACCTAATGAGAACAGATGCGAAAACTGCTTTAACATATCCGCCTTACTCTCTCATGTGGCCTCCTCAACACCGCGATGTCGCCACAACACCTTAACAAGCTCAATCTTCTTGCCATGAAGAACTTTACTACTAGAGTTAAGGATCTCCATTGGTTCCTTATCATAGGACAAATCTGGTCGCAATTCAACATCCTCAATTGGCATTACATGCGACGGATCCGAACGATACCACCGTAATATGGATACATGAAACACATCACGAATCTTCTTCAACTTAGAAGGCAAACTCAACTGATAAGCCATAGAACCTATACGTTTCAACACCTCATACGGTCCAATAAACTTCGAACTCAACTTCCCTTTATGCCCAAAGAGCACCACCTTCTTCCAAGGTAAAACTTTCAAGTAAATTTTTTTCGCAAACATCGTACTCAACTTCTCTACGCTTCAAATCCGCGTAGGATTTCTGCCTATCCGAGGCCTCTTTCAAACGATCACAAATAAGCTTTACTTGTTCATCTGTGTCTTTCAACACATCAGGCATAGAAACATACTTTTCCCCAGCCTCAGCCCAACACAAGGCTGTACGACACTTCCTACCATACAAGGCTTCATATGGTGCCATCTTTATACTAGCTTGATAGCTATTATTGTATGAAAATTCCACCAAAGGCAACTACCTTTCCTAGGTTCCTTGGGACTCAATGATGCAACATCGCAACATATCCTCCAAAATCTGAATCACACGCTCAGACTGAGCATCCGTCTAAAGATGATATAAAGTACTGAAATTCAAGCAAGTAACCAAAGCTCGATGCAAACACTCCCAAAACCTTGCTGTAAACCGTAAATCTCTATCTGAAACAATCAACTTAGGTACCCCGTGCAACCTTACAGTTTTAGCTACATAGATATCTACCAACCTATCCAAGGTATACGTCGTATGCACTGGCAGAAAATGTGCGCACTTCATAAACCAGTCAACAATCACCCAAATGGAATTCTTTTTAGTCAGTGTCAAAGGTAACCCCGACACAAAATCCATGGTGGTCTTCTCCCATTTCTACTCCAGAATCTTCAACGGTTGCAACAACCCAGAAGGAATTTGGTGTTCAACCTTCACACTCTAACATATCATACACTTAGCAACAAACTCAACCACATCCTTTTTTAGGCCCACCCAATAGTACTCTTCTTTAAAATCTCGATACCGAGATGCATAGTAAAGGACTAGCATGTGCCTCGGTTAAAACCATCTGCCTTAACTCCACATCACTAGGCACCACTATCTGGTCTTTAAAACACAACATCCCATCATCATTAAAGTGAAAATCCGTAGGATTTCTATCCATGATATCCTTGACATGCGATACCAATGCCGTATCATAAGGTTGCTTTTCCTTAATCAACTGCGACAATGATGGCTTCACTTGCAACTCAGCCAAAAAACCACCATCACGCGTCACACGCAACCTCGCGAACATGGCCCTCAACTCCACAACAGCTTTTCTACTCAAAGCATCAACCACAACATTTGCCTTGCCCGAATAATACTCAATTGTCAAATCATAATCCTTAAGCAACTCCAACCATCTACGTTGCCTAAGATTTAACTCATTTTGCGACATCAAATACTTCAAACTCTTATGATCCGTGTATACAATACACTTCTCACCATAAAGGTAATGTCTCCAAATCTTCAACTCAAACTTTACCGCAGAAAGCTCAAGATCATACGTAGGGTAATTGCGTTCGTGCACCTTCAACTGCCTAGATTCATAAGCTACAACTTTCCCACATTGCATCAACACAACCTAAACCAACTTAGGATGCATCGCTATAAACCACAAACTCTTTTCCTAACTCAAGTTGAATCAAGATTGGAGCTTGTGTCAATGCTTCCTTCAACTTCTCGAAAGCTTGTTGTCTACCTTTCGTCCACTCGAACCGTACATCCTTTTGAAACAACTTGTTCAATGGAGTAGCAACCCTTGAGAACCCATCCACAAAGCGACGATAATATCCTGTCAGCCCCAAGAAACTACGGACTTCTATCACGTCTTAGGTTGCTTCCAATTCATAACAGCCTCAATCGTTTTCGGATCCACCTGGATACCTTCCGCTGAAACAACATGGATAAGAAAAACCACTTTCTTAATCAAAACTCACACTTTCTCAACTTGGCGTAAAGTTGGTTATCCAACAAGGTTTTCAACACAATTTGTAAATGTCGATCATTATCCTCCTCGGTACGAGAGTACACAAGAATATCATCAATGAACACTACTACAAATTGGTCTAAAAATTCATGAAACACCCGATTCATCATATCCATGAATACTGCAGGCGCATTCGTCAACCCAAACGGCATCACCAGGAACTCATAATGCTTGTAACTCGTACGAAAAGCAATCTTCAGCAAATCTTTATCCTTAACCTTTAACTGATAATATCCAGATCTTAAATCGATCTTAGAAAACACTGTAGCACTTCAAAATTTATCAAACAAGTCATCAATTCGCGACAAAGGATACTTATTCTTAATCGTCAACTTGTTCAGTTGCCGATAATCGATGCAATCCTCAAAGTGCTATCCTTATTTTCACAAACAATACCGGTGCTCCCTACGGCAAAACACTAGGTCAGATGAAACCACAGTCCAACAACTCCTAAAGTTGCGTCTTCAACTCTTTCAACTCTTTTGGTGTCATACGATATGGTGCAATCGACACCGAAACTGTATCAGCATACGTCTCAATACAAAACTCCACTTTTATATCTGGTTGCAATCCATGCAACTCTTCCAGAAAAACACCCAAAAATTCATAAACAGAATGGATATCCTAGTCTGTACTTCTTCCATATTCGGTTCATAACTTAAGCCATATATACTTGACACCCACACCCTAGCAACTTCTGCGCCTCTAAGGCCGAAACACATTAGACAAGAACTTAACATTCTCGCCCATAATGATCACTTTGTAATCATTTGCAAGTTTCAACGAAACTCGCTTGGTCTCAAAATCGACCATAGCCCGATGCTCGGACAACAAATCCATACCTAGAATCACATCAAAACCATAAAATGGCAGCTCTATTAAATTAGCCACAAACACGTGACCCTGAACCTTCAAAAGACACCTTCTATACAACTTTCTTGTAACGATCGTCTCTCTAAAAGAACTCGTTACTTACTTACCCACATCTAACATTTCTACCGGTATATCAAGAAAATGTGCATGCTTATGCAAAATATATGAATGCGTAGAACCATAATCTACTAGAGAAAGTAATGGCATATACTTTAAGGTAAACGTACCTGCTATCACATCCATGTTATTCCTCTCTTTACGATACGCATAAAGCCGATCCACCACTCTCGGGTCGAGCCACCAGTGTATGCGCTACAGTCTTCTGTCCTTCCTCTCTTCTCTAAAAATTACCTCGCTCGCGCCCACGGCCTCTCGGTAGTGCAACAACAAGTGTAGGAGCCCGCACACCTCTAGCAAACATTAGGCAATCATGCCTCATGTGATCTCTAGACCCACAACTCTAACAAGTACTATCTGCAACGAGCATAGGAGCCAGACCAGCTCATCCGACCTATGAGCAATCAAGTCTAACATGATCCTTCGATCCACAACCTCAACAAACTTTTGACGATCTCTAACAGACCCTTGAGAGTCGTTTCCCATACTGAGTACACTCAGGTGGCTGTTCTTTCCCGGCTCAACCCTCACCATGACTTAACTCAGGTCGATGCCTTCAATCACAGTGCCTCTTGTACCAGCCACCAACAGAACCAAAATCCAAAACTCTCTTCCTAAAGCCAGAGCCTCATGGACGAAGAGATAAACCCAAACTCTGCTCGATGTCCTTTGCCTGAGTAACCAACATATCAAAATCATATAATCAGTGACCAACATGTATGTCTTAACATCCTACTCCAGCCTATATCAAAATCGGTCACAACGATGCCTCTTATCTGGCACCAATTCAGGCGCATACTGACTCAGCCTCACGAACTGCACCTATTACTCAGATACTGATATACTACCCTAAACCAAGGCCATTAACTCACGTTTCTTCTCATCTATGTATCTAACTCCTAGATAATTCTTTCTAAAACCAGCATGAAAGAATTTCGATGTCACATCCCCAGGTTCCATGCCCGCAACCACAGTGGTCTACCAACTGTACGTATCATCGTACAACAAGGATACAACACATTCCTTCTTACGATCATCATTACATCCCATCTGAACAAGAATTTGCTCTGTACTAACATACTAATCCTCAAATGCCTCGGGTGCCAACCCTCTAAGCTCAACTCTTTCTAAACTGCACAAACACTCTAACAAAACCCCCGTATTAATAGCAGTAGCGGGTGCTGGTGTGGGTACATAAGCTCTAGCCATTGCAGCCTGAAACGCTTTAGTCATCGCCTAAACTAAAGTCACCATATCTCCATACACAGGACCAGGTGGTGCAGATGGTACTTGTTTCACTTCCTCATGAGGATTAGGAAAAGTAGGTGGCAATCCCTCTGGTTACACTATTTCACCCTCAACTCCCTGCCATCCGATCGTAGTATTCTCGCTCGATCGTAATTCTCTCCTCAGTGGTATCGTATAAAAACGTATCTAAGGCATGATAATTATACCAAAACAAAAACAATCAGTCCAGCTTCAAGCAAGGATCCAAGACTTTTATTTTAATACAAAATCAGTTTATAATTGTAGTAATAAGGCAATATGTCCTAAAAATACCCCCAACATGGCATATATCAAACACTGTACATATAAACAATCACCGTGCATAGCAAAAAGTAATGAAAAATTATCAACAATATCCCAAATTTTTTGTAAACCTGGCTCTAATACCACGAAATGTAATATCCTAAGCCCAGCCAGACAAAACCGAACTAAAAGGATCATATTAGGTTTGTTGAAGCAAACCCGATGCTAATAACCTAAATTGGTCTATTTTTTCTTTTTATCTTGTCCAAATGCATCAATTTAAATTTCTTAAAGTAAACATGCTTCAGCAAAAACGTTACATTGCAATCAGATTTCAAAACAAGATTTGATTGCTCAAATGCACACATTAGGGACTAAAATGTAATTTCCACAAATTATAGGGACTTAATTAAAGTTAAAGTTACTATTCCTTGATTAGTCCAATCTCACATGTTAAATTCCATCTCAAACTAATCATCCAACCTCAATCAATTGCATACATAACATTCAGGGACAAATTGCACAAATTCCTAAGTTTAGCAGGCTGACATGCACAAATTAATAGGGCGTACCGATACGGCTTAACAACCTTAACGACTTCTTATACCGATACCCAAACCACCATATCCATACGGTGTGTTGATTAATCAGTACCGATATGGTCTTGACCCTGTACCAATCCCCCTTGTGATTTTTCAAAACTCAAAATTTCAGTGACTAAATTACGTACCGATACAGTACCCTGCATATCGGTACGACTCTTTAAATATGAAAGGGTCGTACTGATACTCAAACCCAGATACTAAACCTGATATACAAAACTCAAGGGTTGTACTGATATGCGGCTAACAGTACCGATACCCCTTTACGTTTTACACTTTAAACAGAGCCGTTGGTACTCGTACCGGTACACGAAGGCCTGTAATGACCTCTAGGTCTAACATATGACTCTTTGGCTCATTTCAAACAACTCTAAACATAACCTAAATGTCATATAACATCATAAGCATGCTTGATATCCACATACCAATATTTTAAGCAAACATAGCAAGCCTAACACAACCATTCACAACATCTATAGGCATGCTTCCTACTCAACATCTAAAACATAAATCCAAACACATCTCAAGCACTTTAAATATTTTAAAAATCCAAACCAACATATAAAACTTGCACAAATAGGGAGTTTAGCAAACAACCCTCCCAAATCAACATTTTACACATTGCCCTTATTACTACTATGTATTGTTTCAAACCATACTTTGCAACCAAGTCCTTGGATATCCTTCTTTACTTGCTTGCTGCCTCTCAATTCGCTAATCTGCATTGATGATAAAAGAGAGCGTAAGCACGCAATGCTTAGTGAGGAGCGCTCAAAACACAAGACATCATCTAATGCATTTTAAAACTAGTTTAATCCAAAACCTTTCATATACATTTTACCATAAAAATCACCATGCCTTACTTTCAAAATATGCACTTAACCTTTCATAAACCACGCATATTAAACCATATACAACATGTATCATGGATTCAACAGCATAATCCCATATGCAACCCTCAATTTAAGCCTTCCCGTTATACAAACAATCCATCAACATGATACATCAATCCATTATATTGGCTTACAAGTGATCATTTCCAAATCTCATTACTTTCATCAAACCACATCAGATACACGAATTTCCCAAGTGATATCCCAATCACTTACAACTTAATGGCATGGAGTAAATGCAACACATGCATAACCTCTACACTACCAAGGCTCATCCTCTAATTTGGAGTACACACTTCCAATGCATCACCTCTACGGTCCTAGCCAGAGTAAAATGCCATTGAAGAATTACCTCAACAATATTGGGGTTCGCATTTTCGGAGTAAATACTTTCAATACATCACCTCTACGAACTATGTGCGACTTATTATAGTGTACTTTAAATCTTATGGTCGGCCAGCTATATCCGATAACATTTCCATAACTTTTTCATACCATCATTTTCCAGTATAATTCATTTTATTAACATTACTCGCTGATTTCATATGAATCAATCAAAACCATTTATCCAATGCATTAAACCATGCATTACCAATGTTCAACAACATTAACAAATCATACATTACCTCCAAATGCATCATCATCATCATTTTATAAACATTTTCAAGCATTTAACCATGTTCAAATCATGCATATACAATGAGAAATCAATTCATTAAAACAAGTGCATTTAAACCAATTGTCAACCGAGTTCGAGAGAGAATTCATCTTTTACTTACTTCCTAATTTCAAACCTTTGAAGAGCTGTAAATCACGGTCTCACTCACCGACACGCAAAACCTCGCTTGCTGATATGGTAAACACGCCTCCAAAACTTACAAAACGTTCATTCAAGCTTGAGGATCAACTTCCCCTATTTTAACTGCACAAAAACAAAGGATTTAATGCATCAAAATGCATTCTACAGCCCAGCAACATCAATTCACATAAAACCTCAACACACTCTACCCAATTTCACTCCACAACAACCGAAATCAACATCAAACATCTTCCAAACTTAACCCAGCCAAACTCTAACATTTTAACCCATCAATTAACATCAATTAACATCTAAAAACACATTAACATCATCCTCTTACTTTCAGCATACATTAAACCTCCACAACGCCTCAAAAACTCACAACTAATAACCTAGGAAATTAGAGGTTCACTTAGTTTCGGGATTTCATTAATAAAGCCTACTTATTAACATTATTTAACTTCAAAATCATGATTAGAATCAATCAAAAACTCATTATAATAGAGCCCATACGAAAACACATCAATCTCATCATTTAAACATTGATTTAACCATTTCTCCATAATTAAATCATCAATTCAAGTTAGAAAACATATGTAAAGGATCAATAACTTGAGAATTTCAGTAAAGAACCTTGTATTAGAGGAGAAGAACGAAGCTCACCTCTAAATTTGGCTTTCCTCTTAGTTGGATGAATTTTCTTGAGAAAACAATATCAAATACAATAGGTTTTGTTAGGAAACCATTAAAGATTCATTTGATAATAAAAGAATGTTGAAATCAAGTATTTACCTGATAAAATTGAAGTGGAAAAGAGTGTTTGGCTGGAGAAAATTTGAGAGAAACTTTTGGTGAAAAGTTAGTTACATAAATTATCTTTTAAATCCAATTATGAAATTATTCTCCTCCCCAAACCTTTTTATTTCCTTTAAAAAAAATTAAAATATTCAATTAAAAGAGAAAATCCTGATATTAGACCTTATCCAAATAGCTCCTTAAAGTTTCTAAGTTTTGACCCTTTTACAAAACAGACACTAAAACAGTTTTAAAACTTTACATTTTGTTCACTAACCAAAATGTCCAATTTCAAAATCTCTTTTTGTAAAATTAATTTTACCAAAACCATTCTCATATTAAATAATGATTTCTAATATTTTTTATATTTTTATCTCACCTAAAAATATTTATTTCAAATTAATCCTAAAACCGACTCGAATCTTCTAACCCGATCCATCAGGCCGTCTAAACCAGTTAGGAAACTCTTAGGCCCAAAATTTGGGCATTACAAGTGGTAGCGCCACGTGTTTATTTATCTCTCTTTATTGCTCGTACTAGCTTACATGCTTATGTTTATGATTAGCATGAAGTATAGTAGAGTAGATGAGTACCACTGAGCTTTGTAAGATCAATGATCAAAATAGTTGTTTTTGTACGTTGGTTGATCGTTGGATCGTGGGACCGAGGAGCACTATCGATACGATATTCTAGCATGTGATGATTGCTAGAGTACAATAGTTGTGTTTAGTGGGCTGTGTATTCATAGGACCTTACGTGATAGGGTATGTAATTCTTATTTTTTTTGAAATTATTTTAATCAAATCAAACGTTCAAATGTTTTAAATTTGAATTGGAGCTCCTTGTATTGTTTTAATTATTTATCTATATTTTCAATTGTTGGGTAAAACCCAGTTTGAGTAATTTTATTATTTTGGGTTGGGCTTGAGGCTCAAATGTGACATCTTGGTCGAGGGTGTAACATTACTACCATTTTTATTAGTTATTAACACTTAATCCGGATTATGCCATTAAAGAGGGTCTCTAACCTCTAACACTCAAATCAACCATAAACATCACATATAAGTAACAAGAGTTAGTAGTGTACTAACCTTGATCCCACAACTTGAAAGAAGCTCCAAGACAAGCTCCTCAAGCCTTCTTCTTTCCAAGCTCTTTGGAAGCTCCAAGTTAGTTGTGGGCATACATGATCGAAAGGATGGTTGGATCTTCAGCAGTATCATCTTCTTTCCCTGTTTAAATTTCGAGGACAAAATTTTCTTTAAGGAGTGGAGAGTTGTAACGACCCAGATTTTGAAATCTGAAGGTCGGGTTAACCCAAAGTATGGGCTTCGTGGTTGGGCCTTGATATTTGGGCTTTGAGAGCCTTTTTGGGCATGTCTTAGAACCTTGGGCTTGGGTTGTTGGTTTGTTGTTGGGCTAAGGTGAAAGTAAGAAGGGCAAATGGCTAAAAGCATAATTAAAGACAAAGAGGGCTGATGGGGGACTTTATTTTCTGTAGAAAAGTTAGAGGGTGAAGTCACCCTTATCCCTTGTTTTCTTCATCTTTCTCATATTCATCTTCCTACCCAAGTTTGAAGTTCAAGGTGGAATCTTTGAGTGTTTGAGAGAGGATCACATTTTGACGATGGAAGGAAGTTTGATGAGCAGCAAAGGATCTACACACCAAGGTAAAGATGAGTCAAAACGATAGAGTTTGAGGTTTTGGTGGGGTTAGTGTGGATGAACGGGAGTGGATCTTTGAAGGCTTCTTCCTCAGCGTTAGTTTGAGGTTAGTACACTACTAACTCCCATAGTTTCCTGGAAATCATGAAATTAAGCTTTGATGCATGTATTGGTGTTTTTGGCTTGGTTATACCTTGAGTGGTTATTAATGGTAAATCATGGGATTGATGTTGTTATGGCTTAAATTTGGTAGTAATCCACCTAACACTATCACCATAACTTGTAGGAAGAATTTAGGGTTTAACTATGGGGGTTAAACAGGGTTTCTAGGTGAAACCCACACCTAGAGTTTGAAAATTGGGCTCACGTACCGGTATTGGGGCTAGCGTACCCGTACGCCATAGTATAAAAGGGGAGAGGGTTGTGAGGGGAGTACCGGTATGCCTCCCTACGTATCGGTACCCCTTGCATATTAAGAATTCCAGTAACGCTTTAGCGTACCAGTTCGCAAGGGGCGTATCGGTACCCACTATTACATTTCCTAGGAGAGGCATAGCGTACTGATATGCGAGGGTATGAGTATCGGTACGGGGCAATCCTAGTATCGATATAGAGTACCGGTACGGTATAAAGCATATCGGTATGGCTTGAGTTCTAATTCTTTCGAACCTAATTGGAGTATCGATACTCATGGGGGAGTATCGATACCTAGAAGGGAGTACCGATACTCACCTTGAATTATCGATACTCACTGGGCAATCTACCCAACAATTTCGAGGTTACGTTCAGGGGTGCTATAATTCAAGGCAAAGGGCCCTGGGGGTCCGTTAAGGTGTAAAATGAGTATTAAAACTGAGAAATAGAGATTTAAACCCCGTGTATGAATTAAATGGCTAATGACTCGTTATATATTGGGTAAGCTATGTGAGGTGGTAAACCATAGGGATCCTAGCTGGATCAATTGATGTTGTGTGGTAATCTGGGCCCTTGCTGTGTGCGGAAGGGGCGCCTATAAGGTTAAGTCTTATTGAATAATAAGATAAATTAATGAGAACGGCTAATGTGTACCTTCATAACATACTAATAAATAGATAAGCTCAATAGTGTAATACCCCAATATTTGCATAGTGACTAAAATAAAAAGAATTAAAGTTTGGTGGACAAATTGAAAAGTTGGGAAAAGTTTAAGGACCAACATGGTAATTTTCCTAATAATTATTTTTATGAAAAAATGAATGGTTTATCCCGGTATAAGAATTTTGGTGGGAATCAGATTTTTGGTAAGGGATTTGTGTGAAAAGCTATAAAAAGGATAAATTTCAGAAATTAATTCGAATGATTATTCGAATTCAGAAAATTATGAAAATTTTATGAAAGTCTTAGAAAGACTAGAAGAATATGATATTATGGTTTTTTAATCGTTTTTATTCGTTTTAAATTTGATTCTATGCAGTATTTGGTGAAATAGGTGAAATGGCATTTTTGCAGATAAGTTGGTTCATCAAGGGCAAAATGGTCATTTCACCCTTACTTTTTGATTATTTATGATTATTATGGATAAGAATAAACAAGTGTTGGCTTGTGATTGGTTATAACTCAAGGGTATAATGGTCTTTTGACTATTAAAGGCTTTTATTAATTAAATAAGGTAATTATAATGCCATTTGGCATTAAAATAGAATAAAAAAAACTTGGAAAATCATCTCCTCTTCTCCTCCAAGCTGCCGAATTCACTCAAGAACCTAGGTAAGAAATTTTGATTCAATATTTAAGCTTCTATGGTTAGATTTGAGCTTGAGACATGAAACAAGAAATTGTTCTCCATTAAATTCTTTATCTTTTGGTATAAGTTTTGTATAGTTTTCATGTCTCTAAGTTGAGTTTGGGGTTTAGGGTTGATGAAGAGTGTGATGGAATCTTGAGTTTTAATGGTTTTTCTTGTTGGAAACATGCTTGTGATGTTGTTTTCATGATTCAAATAATGAAAATTCCATGAATTGTGTTGTAGGTTGATTATGGGAAAATTTAAAAATTTGGGGAAACTCTTGCAAATTTTTTATTTGAAGTGGAAATGATTTTAGAAGCTTGAATATGATGTGTGGAGGTTGAATTTGTGCTTGAATCAAGTTGAGAAAATTGGTCAAGGTGACCTTTCATATTCGACTAGTAGAAGAAAATTTGGGAAAATTATGGAAAAATTTTCCTAAGGTTAAGAATGGTTTAGAATGATAATATAAGGTGTTTGGAATGAAAATCCCTAATTATTTGGCATTAGGGACCAAAATGTAAATTTTGAAAAGTTAAGGGATTGAGTTGTCAAGCTTGTTTTTGAAGTATGCTATGTTAGAAAAACAAGTTAAATGATTGAAATGATGATTTTGAAGTTTATATTTACTTTAGGACCAATTTGTAATTTTTGGTAACTTTGAGGACCAATATGTAAATTTTTAAAGTTTGGGTCCTAAAGCATAAAGGATGAGAAATGAAAGGATTAAATTTGAAAATGATGGTTAGAAGCTCAAAAGAGTCCTTAGTGACTAAATTGGGTATTTTGGAAAAAGTTTGAGAGTTATGGAAAAGTGTAAAGAAATGTAGTTCGAATATAGAAAGTTTTATTGGAATCTAGTTATGCATAATGGATAGTTATTTTAGTTACTTTCCATTATTTTGTATAGTATGAGTATGTACTCAAAAAATTGATTGTGTTATGTAATTAATATACATACAAATAACAAGCAAGCTCGTGATCAAAACAAGTTGAAGGACAAAGAAGGAGTTTCAGAATAGATACGTTTTGGTATAAGTAGCTAGTGAGGCATCGAAGGTGAGTGCATTCATATGTTTCAAACTATGTTTTGATTAATTTCAAGAATTTTATTTACTTGATTTTATTAAAATGATAACATGGTTTTTATATAAGTTATATGATATTTTACAGGCAAAGAAAAAGGTTAGTACATAATGGGGTATGAACTGCTCTATTATGTTTTGTTATGGCAAATTAATATTGAATAATGTTGATATATGGATTGTTTATACATGATGATTTACATGTATATGATATGGTTTTATTGCCCAAGTAATGGTAGAGAGTTACAGTATAGTGGCATGCCATTAGAGGTCCAATAGTCAAGGACTACATGTAGCTACACACCGATCTTCGGATCCTATATGTTTATCAACACTTATGTGCCTATATGATGCCGACACTTATGTGTCTATATGTTTATCGTCACTTTGATGACCGGTACTCAAGGAGTACAGACCTTGCATACTTTAGTTTCTCTTTATACAATTCTTGGGCCAATTACAAAGTTAAAGTAAATGAAAATCACCATTCTCTTATATATGATGATTTTGAACTAAAAGAAGATTTATTATGATCTTGTTTAACCATGTTTTCATTTATTCTATTACTTGATTTTATGGTTACTTATAATGCCTCACTAAGTTATGCTTAGCGTGTGTATTATGTCTATGCACACGTAGGTTGATCACGTGGTTCGTAAGCAGTAACGTTTTGGCATCATTTCGAGGTCGAAGGGAAATTACAGGTTATCTTGGTAATGCTTTGACATCCGATATCATATTTTGAGTAGTGGCATGTATAATAATGGATTTGCATATTTTGTGTAAATGAGATTTTAAGCTACTCATTAGTTTGTATGTTTATAACTTAAATATGGTTTAGAATTTCTAGTATGTGATTTGGGATGGTTTACGGGTAATTAGTAAACTTATAATGGAACTAAACTCTACTAACTTTATATTTATTTATGATTATGGTAAAATATGTATTAGTATTATTTATTAAGTTAGTTAAAATGGTTTAAGAAAATTTTAGTGAACTCATTTTTGAAACAGGTGAAAACAATCTTGATGCTTTGTTTTATGCAGTGAATTTGAAAAATTGTTATAAATTCCACATATTGATTTAGATGTTTAATTTTATATGTATGAACTGGAAATTGAGTCTAGTTTATTTTAAAAAAACGGTGAATGATTTTGAGGTCTGTACCAAAAGTTATGAATTTTTATTCGATGCGAGGTCAGAATTTTTAGACAGCAGATCTGCACTGTAGTGCATATTTAACGAATTTTCTGCACTTGTGTGTCATGAGTTAAGATCTCTAATTTATATAGATTGATAGCCTGATGAATCTAGTTTACTTGGAATTTTCCAAATGAAGTTTTGAAGCTTACAAAAATTTATAAAAATTTTAAGAAATGACAGTTCAGGCTGCAAGATTTTTCTAAAATTTGAAAAATGAATTCTTAATTTAATTAAGTAACATCACCGACTCGTGTTTGGCAACAAATACGAAAAAGTGGTGTTACAAATAGGGTGGTATAATAGTTGATAGAAACCATAGGGCAACGGTAAATGTGTTAGAGTTGTGTGCGGTAAGACCTTTGTGTCGAGGTCGAGGCTATGTGGTGGCTAGGGTCCTTGCTGTGTGTTGATAGGATGCCTAAATAGTCGAATCGTCCCTTACGGTTGGGATTTTGATACCCTAAGTGTGTTGCAACACCTTGAAGACTCCCGAATGTAGGATCTCGATGCTTTGTGGATGCATGCCTTATTCGAATATGCTGGATGTGAGATTTCGAGCATAGATGTAGGATCCCGATGCTTTGTGGACGTGGGGCTCATCCCCTTGAGTATAGGATCCTGATGCTTTGTGGACACGGGCCTTACTCTTAGTGTAGGATCCTGATGCTTTATAGATGTGGGCCTCACTCAAGTGTAGGATTCTGATGCTTTGTGGACGCGAACCTCACTTAAAGTTGTTGGTGTTATCTGTGTGATGCTAGGTAAACGTATGAGGTACTTGTATGTGCTGTGTGCGTGATCATACATTCATAATGCTATGTGTTTAGGCAGATATAGTAGCACCATCGTTATCTTTCCATGATATCATTCATGTTGCATTGCTTTATTTATGATTTGCATAAAGCATGGTTGAATGGCAGTGTATCCACTGAGTTTTGTTAGCTCAGCGTTCGAAATCGTTGTTTCCATTCGTAGGTTAGCAAGTTTGGCTCGTTCTTGGAGGAGCACCATCAAGGAAGGATTCCGACGTCTTGTCTCATCAAAGTACAATATTTAGGTCCTTGGGCTATGTATTCGTAGGAACCTATTGTATATTGTAAATCGTATTTGGATTTTCAAACGATCGAGTCAAAGGTTTATAATGTAATTTTAAAAGGAGCTCCACTGTATATGTTTTTGAATATTTATTATGTTTTATTGGGTTGTAATTAAATGGATTTTTATAATGGATTTGTGGATTGGGCTAAACTAGGTCAAAATTGTTGGTTGGGTTTCAGGCATGAGGCCCAAATGTAACATCCAGGTCGTGGGTGTTACATTTAGTGGTATCAGAGCCTAGATTTAGCAGGTTCTAGGAAAACTATGGGGTGTTTAGGAGTCGTAGATAGGTGTCTAGCGAATACGAGCCCTTGTGTCTAAGTTGTACTCTTCAAGACTAGAATCTGGATGGTGTGCCCTGTGTTCGTGTGTGTCCCTGGTTACAACATTAAGATAGATTTGATAGCGATCGTGATGGTCGTGATGATGGGTGATTCCTTTGAGGATGATTCTGAGATCAGAGTTATCTCAAACATTAAGCTTGGGCTTATGAAAGAATAGAAGAGTTGAGGGTGTGCCCTCATCTCATCGCTTGATAAGTAATCATGGTTATGTGTCGTAAGTTACCTTAAAGCCTTGAGTTCATGGTGAGGACCTCCAGTGGTGAGATTCTATGTATTGGTAGATGACCCTTATGAAACGGATAAGAGGACTTGCTTCTGATTGACCAGTGGTAGAGTGTCGATCGGGGGTCTCATCATTCGTAGTAAGTGAGCCTTAATGGTGGGTACCATGTGATGGGGATGTAGCACGCCTAGCAGATATGCGTTTTTGTCTATATGGAAGGGTACATGATGGTTGTGAGGTCCCAAGTACGCTCTTAGTAAGCTGAATGCCCTAAGATCTCAAGTAAGGTATGCTTGTCGCGGTTGTCTATAGTAGTGGCCGGAAGGACATCGTGGGTTTTGCGCGAGGCGTTGCTTGAATAAGGCTTGAGAATACGTGGTTAACAGATACAATAGTGTTGTCTCCTAAATGAATTGATATGATCTTGGCCATCTGTTGTTGTTTGGTTATGGGCCAGCTTGAGAAGATAGGTGTAGTGTTGAAAGCTTCGAGGTTTCGGGGGAACCAAACCCAGGGTAATGGAAAAGACAAACTACCATCTTCTGAATGCGGTCCAGACTAGTTAGGTTGACGGCGTAAGATTGACCAAGGAGAGTCGTAAAGAGAGCCATGTTCCTTTAATGGGAGGAGCATTACTGTTACAAATCTAAGTATGGTAAAGGGGTTGAGAAAAGATAACCTGATAAATCAGATTGATAGTTAAGAAACACTTAGTGGGATCTGAAGACGACATGGAATACTCTTAAGGGAATCATGACCGTATCGTCTTTTCTTAAGGGCACTGCATATGAATGGTGAGAGATCGTAGGGTTAGGACCACATCATGTTCTCTCAACATGGGATGTTTTCTTGGGTGAGTCAAGAAAAGGTATATAAGTGAAGCTCCTATGAAAAAGATGAGGGATCAGTTCTTGCAGTCAGTTTAAGGTGTCAAATAGTGTTAGGTATGAGTAAGATTTTTCTACGGTTGAGCTGTTATGCCCAAAGGTTGTTGCTATCGAAGAGTAAAGGTGGTTGAGGTTAGATGTGGATTCAAGTTGACATTTTGATGCACGGGAAAATAGTTTTACCTGGGATATTCTATGAACTAGTCGTTAGTATGAAGTACCCGAATGACCTTAGTCAGTTGAGGATTCTGTAGATCATGTTTTGGGGAATTAAAACATCATAAGATTTTTCTCAGGCCTTGAAGAGAGGAGGGTTTGTGCTTTGAGTGGATCAAAAAGAGTTGCTTCAGATCAGCTGAGGGTTGGCCAAAAATCTAAATTGAAGGTTTTGTAGGGGGCTTATCAATTTCTTCTCTAACAGAGAGTGTTGATGGTTCAATTTTAGCGTATTTCCACCGGTTTGTGAGCCTTGTGGTTGACATCACCTTGAGGTATGTTTCTTGCTTGGAGAATTTGCTATGAGTGCCAAACATCGGGTCACATGGCAAAAGACTGCTCGATCATGGATGAGTATTTATCAGTTCAGTCTTTGAGGTTGACTTCTTCTGGGCATAGTCAAGGTTCTTCGAGAAGTGGTGTTGGGTCGTTGTCGAAGTATCAGGGTAGAGGTCAGGTGAGATATACAGTTAGAGTCATCGCATGAGCTTTTGTTAGACAATATGTTAATCATTCTAGAAATGACAAGCTTGTTACTGAGAGTGTGTTAAATGGTTTGGTCCCATTGTGGTTTTCAGTTTCTTGATGGCAGTTTGATTTCTTGTTCTTACCTTAGCAGATATTTTATTGAGCGGGATTATGTGATAAGTTTCCTCGAGGTTGTCATTGGCTTGGTAAATTAATGGATTGGTAAGTGTTGGTAAGTAAAGGTTCCAACATGGATGGTGTGTATGGTTTAGAGTGGCAGTCCCTATGGACTTGTTAGACTTACCCTTGGTACAAGTTGGTCATGTGAGTGCAAGAGGTGTCTTGGTTTCCAAGCAAATATCTCAAATTGAGTTTTGGAATGAACCAGTTTGTCGGTATTGTGCGTGAAGAAATCATATCCCTTCAGCTTATATGTTGTGCTCATGTGATGCTACTTGAAGAGGGCCTTGTAGGTTGCAAGACGTTCTTAGTTCGCATTGTTGAGGGTGAGAGTTTGGGGTAACGTGCAAGTGGTTATCGAGGTGTTCTTCGAGGGTTGAGCGGGATAACCCCTTGGTTGTGGAGTAGTACCCATGACAAGGGATGTATTGTGTTCGGTATTAAGTGTTCATCACCTTGTGGTCTGACATCTACGGAACCTCTTGTTGAAGGACTCTTTGGTAGAGGAGAGGATGCGAGCGATGTCGCCAAGAGGTTCACCTTGGGACGTGCTTATGTTGGTATAGCGAGATATAGTGGTGTTAGTTGTTGTGGGTCGATGTATAACAATGGAATGTCAGTATTTGTTTTTCGGGGATGATGATCTTGTTAATATTGAAAAGCTTTGAGATTCTCATAAGATCGTTCATGATGTTGGTCTCGTAAGTTGAAGGATAAGGAGAATTTGTGTTAAAATTTGGGGTGATGTGATGTTTGAACTCTAAGGGCAAGTTGAAGAGTGTTTTGGACTTTAGAATTAAGTTCGAGGATTAGAGGGTTGCTTATTTGGGTTTGAGATGGATTGTTTTTATGCATAGTGAAAAGATGTTTCGAATGGCTTTGGAAAAATATGGGTTTTGGTTAAAGTTGTGTGGAATCGGATTTTGGGCTATAATAAGTTGTGTTGGGAAAATCATTAGAAATCTTGAAGGACTTGCTAAAGTTTTAGCACCAACGCTAGTCAGAATTTGGAGGTTGGGGGTGAAAGAGAGTGTTCAGACCTTTGAGGAGAGTTTGGTGGTTTGATCCCTAGTAGAGCTTGGTTGTGGAAACAATTTTCTTTTGGAACCAAAGTGGCTTGGCTAGTAGAGTCGCTTGATTATGGATTCACATCTACTTATGTTGTAGTGGGTTCAAGTGAATGAGGTGTTAAGTCTTGTATTAGTTAATCAAGTTACGAAAGAAGGTTGCATTTTCATGTTAGATGGATGATAGAATATGATTGATAGGGTTTGTTATTCCTGAACCCTTGGTTTATGGTGATTTTATATGAGGAAGTGCCCCGTAATATACCTTGAAGAAGTGTTGTGTTATGAACGCAGATGAGGGTTAAGTTCAAGACTTTGGAAATGCTAGTGTTGGTAGAGAGGTTCATTCACCGAGTTCTGACTCATCCGAAGTGAGCTCAGATTACCGATGTTTGATAATGCTGTTAAGATTATCATTGGTTGATCTGTCTCCAGGTTTAATATGAGTGTTGTTCTGGGCGTTAGGAATATTTTGTTGAGGAGTCTTGTAAAAGTTGAGAGTTTATGTTAAGAGTTTTGGTTAGGAAGGTGTTGTGGAGAACTTAGGAGTTGTAGGCAAGCATGATCGAAAGGATGGTAGGATCTTCGGCAGTATCATCTTCTTTCCCTGTTTAAATTTCGAGGACAAAATTTTCTTTAAGGAGGGAAGAGTTATAACGACCCAGATTTCGAAATTTGAAGGTCGGGTTAACCCGAAGTACGGGCTTCGTTTGAGAGCCTTTTTGGGCATGTCTTAGAACCTTGGGCTTGGGTTGTTGGTTTGTTGTTAGGCTAAGGTGAAAGTAAGAAGGGCAAATGGGTAAAAGCATAATTAAAGACAAAGAGGGCTGATGGGGGACTTTATTTTTTGCAGAAAAATTTGAGGGTGAAGTCACCCTTATCCCTTGTTTTCTTCCTCATTTCATATTCATCTTCCTACCCAAGTTTGAAGTTCAAGGTGGAATCTTTGAGTGTTTGAGAAAGGATCATATTTTGACGATGGAGGGAAGTTTGATGAGCAGCAAAGGATCTGCACACCAAGGTAAAGATTAGTTAAAACGGTAGAGTTTGAGGTTTTGGTGGGGTTAGTGTGGATGAACGGGAATGAATCTTTGAAGGCTTCTTCCTCAGCATTAGTTCGAGGTTAGTACACTACTAACTCCCATAGTTTCCTGGAAATCATGCAATTAAGCTTTGATGCATGTATTGGTGTTTTTGGCTTGGTTATACCTTAAGTGGTTATTAATGGTAAATCATGGGATTGATGTTGCTATGGCTTAAATTCGGTAGTAATCCACCTAATACTATCACCATAACTTGTAGAAACGATTTGGGGTTTAACTATAGGGGTTAAACAGGGTTTCTAGGTGAAACTCATACCCAGAGTTAGAAAATCAGGCTTGCGTATCAGTACTGGGGCTAGCATATCAGTACGCCATAGTATAAAAGGGGAGAGGGTCGTAAGGGGAGTACCCCGTACGCCTCCCCGCGTATCAATACCCCTTGCATATTAAGGATTCCAGTAACGCTTTAGCGTACCGGTACCCACTGTTACATTGCTTGAGAGAGGTATAGCATATCGGTATGCAAGGGTATGAGTACCAGTACGAGTTGGGATTGATACGGGGTGATCCTAGTATCGATATGGAGTATCGGTACGGCACGAAGCGTATCGGTATGGCTTGGGTTCTAATTCTTTCGAACCTAATTGGAGTATCAGTACTCATGTGGGAGTATCGATACCTAGAAGGGAGTACCGATACACACCTTGGAGTATCAATACTCGCTGGGCAATCTGCCCAAGAATTTCGAGGTTACGTTCAGGGGTGCTATAATTCAAGGCAAAGGGCCATGGGGGTCCGTTAAGTTGTAAAATGAATATTAAAACTGAGAAATGGAGATTTAAACCCCGTGTATGAATGAAATGGCTAATGACTTGTTATATATTGGGTAAGCTATGTGAGGTGGTAACCCATAGGGATCCTAGGTGGATCGATTGATGCTGTGTGGTAATCTGGGCCCTTGTTGTGTGCGAAAGGGGCGCCTATAAGGTTAAGTCTTATTGAATAATATGATAAATTAATGAGAATGGCTAATGTGTACCTTCATAACATACTAATAAATATATATGCTCAATAGGGTGGTATAATAATTGATAGAAACCATAGGGTGATGGTAAGTGTGTTAGAGCTGTGTGCGGTAAGACCCTTGTGTTGAGGTCAAGGCTGTGTGGTGGCTAGGGTCCTTGCTCTGTGCTGATGGGACGCCTAGATAGTTGAGTCATCCCTTTTTGTTGGGATTTTGAGTGTGTTGCAACACCTTGAAGACTTCTGAATATAGGATCCCGATGCTTTGTGGATGCGGGTCTCATTCGAAGATGCTTGATGTGAGATTCTGAGCATGGATGTAGGATCCCGATGCTTTGTGGATGCGGGCCTCATCCCCTTGTGTATAGAATCTAAATGCTTTGTGGATGCGGTTCTTACTCGTAGTCTAGGATCCCGATGCTTTGTGGATGCGGGCCTCACTCAAGTGTAGGATTCTGATGCTTTGTGGACGCGGACCTCACTTAATGTTGTTGGTGTTATCTGTGTGATGCTAGGTAAACGTATAAGGTACTTGTATGTGCTGTGTGTGTAACACCCATTACGTATACTCGTAGTTGAATATTCATTATAGATGTTACTTAAACATGCTACTGAAAGTTAATCTTAAATTTTTTTATCCCTATACGATTCATCGTCTAGCTGATTATTTAAACTATCATTATAATTCAATTTAATGCATCATATACTATCAGTAAGTAAATAGTTTACATGCCCACCAGAGATTTTCATAAATTAGAATGTCTTACTGATGTTCTGCAGATTGTAGCTTGAACATCATGCTTAACTAATCTTCAAGTGCTCCAACTTGACCTACGTGTGAAACAATCACACGTTAAGTACGAACTTAGTGAGGCAGTTAAACTTATTTATTTTAAAAACATGTAATAATGTAATATAGTATGTCATATATAAAAGTGCATTTCGTTTTCTCTATAACATGGCAAGTATACCACAATGTACATATGTCATGTATCATAACTATCATATAAATCATGTTATTATTGCATAATATATTCTCTATCATGGACATTCTTTCTTTATGCCATCATTTGCATAACATGTATTCTATCATATATCATGTAACCTTTCTATCTTGCATGTCATGTGCTTCTCAGTCATGTGACATGTAACTTCTTATTCATGTATCATGTAATCATGTATCATTTGTATCATGTATTATATAGCATATGTAGCAAGTAATATGTAACATCTGAATCATGTATCATCTTGTTATTATTATCATCGTGTCTGGCTAAAGGCCCATGGAAACCCCGTAGCCTATCTGCACCGTAGTGCCATGTAGAGTAAGTACTCGAGAGGACGTTCTTTGCTCCTCATATAAGGACTCTCTTTGCTCCTTATATTAAACACCTTGTTAGTGCACTTGACACTATGGGCTTGGATCCTCAGGGTGTATTTTGTTTCATTTTAATCTTGTCATTATCCATATTTCATGTATGCATAATGCATCATCATTTATGCAAACAATAATCCATACCTAGTATTCCATCAAGCTTGCCATGTCAAGCAATGTATCATATCATGTATTATAGAGAAATGCAATGCCATTTTCAATGTAATGCAAGCATTTCAGTCAGTCAATATTCATATGCAAGTAATAATTTTTCTAACTTAGTCTAGTTTCCAATACTCCATCATTATCAAGTAAATCATATACATGGCATAGTTCACATACATGGCATATTTCATACACATGGCCTAATTCACATGCATGACATGATTTATATATATATATATATGACATATTTCACATACATGACATAATTCATATATGCCTGGCATGAATTATATACATGGCAGAATCCATATACGTGTCATAACTCATATACGTGGCATGATTCATATACATGACTTAATTCATATATATAACGTGTTACGCGTACATGGCATAATTCATATGCATGGCATAATTCATATACGTAACATAATTTGTATACATGTCATGATTCATATACGTGAAATGATTCATGTACATAACTTGATTCTTTTACCTAACATGATTCGTATACGTGATTTAATTCATATACATGACATGTTTTGTATTCATTATATGGTTCATATAAATGACATATTTCATATACATTGCATGGTTCATTTCATGACATGATTCATATACGTAACATGATTCGTTTACATGACATGATTCATTTACGTGACATGATTCTTTTATCATTGCCCAAAGTACGCTATATGAGATCGAGGTACGTGAGTCATCTTGAAATGACACCGTAGTGTCTAACGTGAACGTGAAGATGAGTACGTACTCAGGGATGCTCTATGCTCCCTATAAACATGAAGCACCTAGATAGTGCACTAGGGCACAGTGGGCGTGTATCCCCATGGTGCATGTGACACAATCATTTTGTCACAATATCTGTTTAATAACATGAACATGAGGGTGTTGCTGCTAAAGACTCTATGGCATGCCAACTATACCATGGACTCTCATACACAATACTTGGGCATTTCTTTCATCATCAACTCAACATCATAATTAATCATATAAATAGACATTTCATGTTTCATGCTTCATCATAAATAGTCATGGCAAACATAGATCATCATCATTTCTCATAATAATAATTCATACTTCATATTCCATTTAATCTACCTTTATTGCAACATGCAGCAGCTCAACATATATACTTCCTAATTGCAATTTAAAACATATAAATGCACTCACCTTGGTCATTTATTAATATGCCTCACCAAGCTCTATTAATCCTTTCCTTTATAGTACTCGAACATTCTTTTGATTCGGATCCAACTTCATTTATCACATGAATATAAATAAACATTTGTTAGATTCACTTCTAACAATATTTCAATTAAGCTATTTAATCATTCAGCATAAAAATTTTCCATAAATTTATTTCCTTCCTTATAATGTTCACAAACTCATTTTTGTTCCCTAATGACCTTTTTGATCTTCAAATAATTCCTCCAAGCTTGCTAACCAACATTAGACACAATTTGTATCAATTTTCATTTTCTATCAACTTGCACTACCATCAAAGATTTACTTCTACATGGAAGAATACATACTGAATCTTAATCTCCTTTATACCGTAGAAACTATATTCGATAACGGTTCTAACAGTATAAGCCACATAATTTAATAAAATCTACAAAAATTATGAAAATTCATCAAACTCCCGTTTACAGGGCTGTCCTGACATAAACTGTTCTGTAATTTTTCTGACCTTCATTCGATTAAAAATTAATATCTTTTAACTCGGAACTCAAAATCAGTTTCCGTTTGTTGGAAACGAAACTAGATTCGATAAGCTTTTCAACCATATAAACTAATAACCCAAATTCAATTTGTACTATTTATGGCAAATTTTCAAAGTCGAATTCCAGTATTGAATTTCGGAACAGATTGCTATTCTGTTCTGACCTTTCATCACTTAAAAATTCATATGTTTTGATATATGAATCAAAATCAATCATCGTTTGTTTTAAACGAAACTAGACGAATAAATGTTTACATTGATATAAAATTCACCATCTTACCATTTTTGTAGAATTTATGGTGAATTTTCAAATTACTGTCAAATCCAGTTTTCCTACACAACTTACATAAATAACTTCAAACTTTATACTAATTTTTACTTACTTTGCTATTTGTCAATCTGGTCCCCTTACTTGATTCAAGCCACTAATGTATCACTTTCTTCATCAAATAATTATTCAAAAATAATTCCCTCAAATTTTTTGTTCTTTCCGAAATAGTCACTAAAAATGCAAAGATAAGGATTCAAGCTTCTTAACTTTGCAAATTAGTCTTCAAATCAACATTACTACTTGAATTCTATTATTTCAACTAAAATCAGATTTAGTCCTTCTCTAAAACCTCATTTTTGAATTGGTCACTTAACTTTGACAATTTGTCAAAATGGTCACTAACTCGATTTAACATTGGTTTTGCAATTTAACTTCAATTTCACACCTCCAACATCAATAATAACATAAATACACTTCAAATCATAAAAGTCATATTAGTCCTCTAACTTTTAGAATTTCCGAAATGGTCTTTATACCTTTAATTTAGGGTTTTGCTTCCAAATAACAAATTCAAGCTTACTAGATCATTTATCCAACATCACAAACCCTAAATCAAACTTGAATCCATAAACCCTAATCATATTCATACAAACTAAAATATGTAGGGTTTGAATCTCAACTCGATAACATGATTTTAACATTATACTAGCTTGATTTCAACTTGAATTTCATCATGAAATCATAAAATTCCAAATGCCCCAAACTTTTTCCATAAACCCTAATTTCTTCTCGTGCAAAATTCTCATCAATCAAGCATGTTTTCCAGGAATTATTTACACCAAAAGATAGAGCTTAAAGAGTAGAACAACTTTGTAGTTGATGAGATTACCTGAAAATCGAGTTTCGGGGCTTGAATCGCATTTGGAAAATTTTTCTCCATTTTTCTTTCTTTCTCCCCCTCATATTTCGAAATTTGAGGATGAAGAATGGTCTTCATATTTTTTTTTCATCCAATTTGGCCACTTGTCTTGCATAAAATGAATTTTAAATTCATTTAGATAGTGAAATTACTAAAATGCCCTTTTAATCCAACAGTTGAGATTGATATTATCATTAATCAAGGGCCAAGATTTAATCTTCCATTTTCTTCTTCCAAAATTGTCCTTGTAACTTTTTAAATATTTCAAAAATGCCATTCCATTACAATCCAACTAAAATAGTTCATTCCCAACTGATCATTATTCCTTAAATATTATTTTATAACTTTTCCATGGCTTATGGAACAGCCTCTAAAATTTCAATTCGATCTGATCTCCCGATATTCATAAAATACTTTTACTGTGATTTTACCTTTTTTGAACTATCGGATTTATTCCAAAAATTCCATTTTCATATTTGGGAAATAAACTCTATTATCTCATAAAAACTTCCTTTCCCAGAACTTAGACTGAATTTTCCTAAGACAGTCTACTATTCCGATAATTATCGAAAATCTCCATAGAATAATTTTTTTCTTAGAAATCCTTTATCGATAATTCATTCGAATATTCTTTACTTATAATGAGTCTAAAATATCGATTAGAAACACTTTTATGGGACCTTCCCGAAGGTCACCCATCCTTGTATTTCTCTGGCCTGAGCACACTTAACAATTTTATTCGATCAAAATTTGGTACCTTTTTCTGCATCTTAATTCTTAAAACCGATATCAAGGTACCTATTTCGATCCGATTCACTCTTATATTGAATAAAATCACTTGTTGGGGAAATTTACACTTTAGTCCCCAAACTTTTCCAAAGTTTATACTTTAACCCCCTAAACTTTCAAAATTTACAATTTAATCACTGGCCAAAATTTGGGATATTACAGTGTGCGTGATCATACATTCATAATGCTATGTGTTTAGGCAGATATGGTAGCGCCATCGTTATCTTGCCATGATATCATTCATGTCGCATTGCTTTATTTATGATTTGCATGAAGCATGGTTGAGTGGCGGTGTATCCACTGAGCTTTGTTAGCTTAGCGTTCGGAATCGTTCTTTCCGTTTGCAGGTTAGTAGGTTTGGCTTGTTCTTGGAGGAGCACCATCAAGGAAGGATTCCAACGCCTTGTCTCATCAGAGTACAGTATTTAGGTCCTTGGGCTATGTATTTGTAGGAACCTATTGTATATTCTAAATCGTATTTGGATTTTCAAACGATCGAGTCAAAGGTTTATAATGTAATTTTAAAAGGAGCTCTACTATATATGTTTTTGAATATTTATTATGTTTTATTGGGTTGTAATTAAATGGATTTTCATAATGGATTTATGGATTGGGCTAAACTAGGTCAAAATTGTTGGTCGAGTTTTAGGCGTGAGGACCAAATGTGACATCCAGGTCGTGGGTGTTACATCTTTCACTATAACCAAATGTTGCAAATCAAATTACAACATTGCTAGATGAAAAAGAGTGAAAAAGGAAGAATCTAACAGCTAGGTGTGAGATCAAATCTCACATTCCTATTTCTCAACTCAAGCCCCTACTAAAACTCATTTTCCACAACTCTCCACCATTCTTAACCATTCTTACCTCTCCTTGTAGATCATTGGATGTTGATCAACTTTTCCTTAAGAACAAACTCGAGATTCACACAAAAAAGATAAAGATTTTACCTTTGCTTGTTTTCTTTGGGGGAAATGAGGAAAGAGATGATAGGAAAACAAAAGATGAAGATGGTGATCTCATATTTCAACTTTTTGTAGAGAAATCAAAGGGAAACCTTTCCATCTTCGAAAATAAGGTAGTTTACCTTTTTACCTTTCTCTCTCACTTTCTCATGCCACAACAATACCAAAACTCAAGCCCAACAACAACGAGGTAGCCCACTAAGACCTCAAGGGACCAAACTCTCAGCCTAAATACGAAGCCCACGCTTTAGGTTAAACCGACCCTTGGATTTCAAAATTCGGGTTGTTACACATTATGGGTTAATATTTCAAGGTTTAGGGTTATTTATATATTATTTTTATGAGTATTTTGGGATTTTCTAAATAATATATTTATATTATTAATAATATATAAAAATATAAAAATAATATATTTTTATTTAAATATATTGATATATATATATATATGCAAATAATATTTTTATATTATTTATATATTAATGTTATTTATAGTATTATTTATTTCATAAAATAATTTGAATTAATCTCAAGTAGTTTGAGATATATAATATTTGTGGTAAAACATTATATAATTTCATGTTGTGTAACGACCCAATTTTTGGGTTAGCGAATCGGGTCTCGGACACGAGTTATGGACCTTTATTTTTTTAGAAGTCCAAGTTAAGGATATTAAGTTGGGTCCATTATATTGAGGAAGAATGTTTAAATTTTAAATAGGGTGCGCGGTTGAAAGTGGAAGAGGATATTATGGAGGAGAGATAAAAAAAAAGTGGGAGAAAATAGTGGAGAGAGTTTGAGAGAGAGGGAAGAGCTTTCAACTCATTTCCGCCGCCATCCAATGGTCTATTTTTGACACCATCGGTACCATTGGAAAGATCATGTCGAGACGAGTTGGCCGGTGTTTACCAAGTCGCCATCGTCGTTTGCCGAGGTGAGAGGAAGCAAGTTTCAGGTTGTTTGAAAAGAGGCATTTCTGACGACCAAATCGCAAAATAGAGGGCACCACCGTGTTCACCAGCATCAGAACAACAGGACTAGAGCTCACCGTCGTCGTTTGACCACCGGAGCACCCCTTACGCGTTGCCCCTACGCGTGGGCGAGGTTCAGCTGTATGGGCAGCTATAACCGGCCTGGGCTAAGTCGTTTGGGGTAGCTGTTAGGCCAACCAATCAAGCTGGCCTGGTGAGCCTGACTAAGTCGTTCTAACAAGTAGAGCCAAGTCATCGAGTCGAGCCGCATTGACACTGAGTTGCATGACCGAGTTGTTGACCAAGCTGTTAAAATCGTTGATCGAGCCGTTGACTGCGTTAACCGAGCCATTAAATTTTCTAGGGGACCCTACCCAGGGGTTTCTCGATGTTATAAGTCCATTGGCACAATTCATTTTGACAAATTTAAACTCGTTAAGCTATTTTTATGCGTTTAACCTTGTGGATTAGTTAGTGAATGAGGTTAATTAATAATCATGGTATTCGTATAATTGTGAGGATTGTTTAGGCTCGAATACCAAATCAAGAGGAGCTCGAGTAAGGATTTATGCCTTGGCTTTGCGTGTTAGTATCGGCAAAATAGGTAGACAATGGATATGCATGTTTGGAGACCGATAGTATGAGACTTGATATATCTATGAGATGCATGATGATGTTATGAATATGATGAGACTCGTGGAGGCTTTAGAGGCCATGTGGGACAGTTTGAGATGCTCGTATAATTATTTGATGATTGTTTGATTGATATAATTGTGATGCTTTGTATGTTTGTTCGAATAGAATGTCGTGATTTGATGGGAATTATGCTTAAAGGATAAATATTCAATTAAATGATTATGAAGCCGGTAATTAATATTAATTGATTGAATTCATTAGTAAACCAACCCTAATAACTTTCAGAAGCTTTAGGAGTAAGGCCTCGTGAATCTCAAATTATGCTAAGATGTTTAAGATAGTAATTAGGGTATCGGTACGGGCTTCGACTATACCGGTACACTATATAATGTTGTATCGGCACCGGTTGACATGTATCGGTACTCAGGGAAATCAACTTTTTTATAGTGCACTATCAATCCTATGGTCGGCCAATTATATCCGATACACTTCCCAAACCTTATCATACCTTCACCTGCCAATATAATTCATTTCAATATCATTTACTCACTGTTTTCATATGCAACATCAAAATCATTAAACCAATGCATTCAACCTTACATTAAACAATGTTCATAAACATTAACAAACATGCATTACTTCCAAATGCATCAACATCATTTTGTAATCAATTTCCAGCATTAAACCATGCTCAAAACATGCATATATAGTGAGTAACTAAACCATGTAAAACAAGTGCATCAAACTATTAGCCAAACTGAGTTCGAGAGATAATTCATCCTTTACTTACTTCTGAGCTTAGACCAGCGTTTCAAGCTCGATATAAACTCCCAAACACAGCTTTCAAACTTTTGCAAAGTTGAAAACACGTTTCCACTCACCGACTTGCAAAGCCTCGCTTGCCGATATAACAACCACGCCTCCAAAGCTTCCAAACCCAACATTCAAGCTTTAGGTCTAATTTCCCCTTCTTTTATCCACACAAAACAGAGGTAAATTGCATCAAAATGCAATCAAAATCACATCAACACCAAACCTCAACATCCCTCCAACACCCAAAACCAACAACAAAACTCTTCCAAACTTAACCCAGCCACAATCTAACATTTCAACAGATCGATTAACATCAATCATCATCTAAAAGCATAACTATGACATCCTTACATCTCCAGCAAACAATTAACCACCACAACTTCTCAAAAACACATAACTAACAATATAGAAAATTAGAGATTCACATAGCTTCGGGATTCCATTGTTAAAACCCATCTATTAACTTTATTAAACATCAAAATTATGATTAAAATCAATTAAGAACCCAGCAAAACAAAATCTATACGAAAATCACTTAATCATCTCAATTAAACCTTGATTTAACCAAAATCCATAATTAAATCATCAAAACTCATTAGGAAACATTAAACACAGATCAAATACTTGGGAATTTCAATAAAGAACCAATCATTAGAGGAGAAGAACGAACCTTACCTCTAATGAGTGAATTTCCTCTCAATTGGATGTTTTAGATCTTGAAAACAAAGAAATTCGATAAGGCTTTGCAAAGCAAGATTTAAAGAACCAATTAAGAAACAAGAATTTAAGAAATCAAGAGTGTTACCTCTTATTTTGGATGAAAAAGCAAGTGTTTGGCTGAAGAACTTTGAGAGAAAAGTTAAGGAGGAAAAGTTACGTAAATTTTTGGTTTTAAGAAAATAACTACCTTTTTGTTAATCCTCATTTTAATATTCAATTAAAACTCTTTTCAAATAATCCCAATTGAGAGAAAAGTATGATAAAACATTTAGGTAAAATAGCTCCTTAAAGATTCTAAGTTTTGACCCTTTTTCAAAACAGTCACTAATAAAACACTTTTCATTCTTTACATTTTGGTCACCAGCCAAAATGTCCAATTTCCAAAATCCATTTTCCAAAACTGACTTTACCAAAAATATCCATATATTAAATAATGTTTTTTAGTTATTTTTCCCATATTTTTCTCGCACCAAAATTATTTATTCCAATTTTAATCTTGAATCCGACTTGAATCTCTAATCCCGGTCCATTAGACCATCTAAATAAATTGGACAACTCCTAGGCCCAAAACCGGGGCGTTACAACTCTCCCCCTTAAGAAATTTCATCCTCGAAATTTACCTGATGGAAACAAATGCAAAAATTGAGCAACCATGCCCGACTTACTCTACCACGTGGCCTCCTCAACACCACGATGTCGCCACAACACCTTAACAAGTTCTATCGTCTTGCCATGAAGAACTTTACTACTGGAGCCAAAGATCCCTAGTGGTTCCTCCTCATAAGACAAATCCTGTCGCAACTTAATATCCTCAACTAGCATAACATGCGACGGATCCGAGCGATACCTCCGTAACATGGACACATGAAACACATCATGAATCTTCTCCAACTCAGGAGGCAACCTCAACCGATAAGCCACAGGACCAATGCGTTCCAGCACCTCATACGGTCTAACAAACCTCGGGCTCAACTTCTCTTTACGCCCAAATCGCATCACCTTCTTCTAAGGTGAAACTTTCAAGAAAACTATATCTCCCGCAGCGTACTCAATCTTTTTACGCTTCAAATTTGCATAGAATTTTTGCCTATTCGAGGCCTCTTTTAAATGATCATAAATCATTTTTACTTTCTCATCCGTGTCCTTCAACACATCAGGCATGGAAACATACTTTTCCCTAGCCTCAGCCCAGCACAAAGGTGTACGGCACTTCCTACCATACAGGGCTTGTAATGCCCCAGTTTCGGGCCTAGCGGTTTTAAGGCTAGGCGGTCTGGTGGACCGGGTTAGATATTCAAGTCAGATTCAGGAGCAAATATTTTTCTGAAAGACAAAAATAAGGAAAAATGTTTAAAAATAATATTTTAATATATTAAAAATATTGGTGAAAGCAATTTTGGAAAATGAGCTTTGGAAGGGTGACATTTTAGCTACTGACCAAAATGCAATTTTTGAAAACTATTTTTAAAGGTGACTGTTTTGTAAAGAGTTAAAACTTTGAATCTTTAAGGAGCTATTTTACCATTTAGTCTAATCTGAGTTTTCTCTTAATTAGGATTATTTTTAAAAGAATTTTAATTAAGGGAATTAAAAAGGATTTAGTTAAAAGGTAGTTATTTTTCCAAATCACAATTTGACATAACTTTCTTCCTCTCATATTTTCTCTCAAAATACTCTCAGCCAAACACTCTTTTTCTTATCAGAGATTCAAGGTAATGATCTTGTTTCTTAATTCTTTGATTTGCTAAATGATTCTTTAACTTGTTTTCCAAAAACCTTATTGAATCTCATTGTTTTTCAAGAGGAAAACATCCAATTAAGGAGGAAACTCACTCATTGGAGGTAAGTTTCATTCTTCTCCTCTAATGAAAGGTTCTTTACTGAAATTCCCAAGTTCTTGACTCTTCATATATGTTTTCTAATGAGTTTTAATTAACTAATTATGGAATTTTGCTTAATTGTGGTTTAATTGATGGAATCTTGTGATTTTCGAATTGGATCTATTTTTCCAGTGTTGAGGATTGATTTCAATCTTGTTTTGGATGTATATTAATGTGGATATGCTGTTTTTAGCAAAGGAATTCCGAAATTGGTTGAATCTCTAAATGTTTAGGTTGTTAGCTAATGGTTTTTGGTTGCTTTTAGAGTGTAATATTTGCTGGAAGAAAAAGGATATTGCAAAAGGGTTTTTTAGATATCATTTGATGAAGTTTGATGTTTTGAATTGTTATATTATAGATGGGTTAAGAATGAGAAGTGTTTGAGGTTGATTTCGGTAAGTTTCGGATGAGTTTTGAGTGGGCATCTTGAGAGCTGCGGGATTTTGGTTTGCAACAAAGAGTTGGATGTATTTTAATGCATGTTTCCTCTGGTTTTGTGTGGCCAAAATAGGGGATAATCAAGGCGTAGCATCTTGAGGTGGTTTAAGGCTTGTCGAGAGCTTGTTTCGTGTTAGCAAGCAAGGCGAACTGGAATCGGAGAGTGGAAACAGCTCTAAAAGTCCTTTAAATGTTTAAAAGTAGTTTTGGAAGTTTAGGTTAAGTTTGAAACACTTACCTAAGCTTGGAAGTAAGTTTCCCTCCTTTGCTCTTTAATATCGGTTCGGATATGCGCATGCGTAATTCATGTTTTGGTCGTAAACATGGTTTGTTTTACTTACTGTAAATGCATGTTTTGAGTACATATGTAGTGGTTTAAAAGTATATGAAATGCTAGTGAGTATTGGTTTTTATTCTGGTCAGGAACGTGGTATTGCTATGGCAATGTGAATTGCATATGTGGGGATTTTGTATAATGCATTGTAAAATAGTGAGTAAATGGTTTTGTAAATGATATATTGGCTACGTGACAAGGTGAGAAAACATTCAGATATAGTTGACATGCCACAGGATAAAGTGCATTATAATATGTTTGAAAATCGATTGTGGTTAAGGGTTCTCGAGGTATAGCGGTCGGCTACTCGGACTATATTGTTATCACTTGGATTGAGCGGTCGATTCCCCTTGTTGATGTAAAGGTTGCGGTCGGTTGTTAACTCATACAGTCAGCATGGTGTAGTCTTGATGATGGTAGGTCATTAAAGGAGATCTGTGTATTCGATGTGTAAAGTTAACGGTCGGTTAACTAAAGATTAGCGGTCGGCTAATCAAGGATAGTGGTCAACTATCCAGGGTCACTATAATTGCCAATATATGAGAGTTCTTATGTTAAACTTATTTTTTTATTCTTTGGGATTTAAGCATGGTACATGATTTAATGCTTTGGGATTTAAGCATGGCCAATTGTTTTAATGCTATAGTCGTAAGCATGGGTTGAAAACAAGTGTTTGATTTTCAAAGTTTTAATTGCAGCATTGTTTTATAAGTATCTTCACTAAGCAAGTGTGCTTATGTTTTTTCCCTAATGATGCAGAGCATTAAGGCTTGGAGGCAGCAAAGGCAAGGTCTAAGTGATCCAAGGACAAGACTATTTGAGTATGAACTTGATTTTAGTTTCTGGTTAATAAGGCAATGTGTTCGCCATGGATTTTGGAATATGTAATTCTGTTTTCCCTAGTTTTGAACATGTGCAATGTTGTGATTTTGAAGTTTGATTGATATTGTTATGCATAATGTGCAACGATACCTATAGTTGATAATATGTGGTTACCTAGGTACGCATCTAGATAGTTTTGCTTGGATGGCTTGCTTTGATGAGCTTAACATGTTGAATATGGTATTAAAGTGATGTTGGTATGATGTTGGTGCTGGTAAATGTTTATTTGAGCATTTTGGTATGTTTGGTGGAGTGTTTTAGGGAGCATTCCTATAGACTAATCCATTTGGTAGCATAAGCTTGTATTGTATCTAAACCATGGTGCAAGTGTAGATATATATATTGCTGAATGTTTATATTTATGTATGCAAGGTTCTAGGATCTAAATGCATCTAGAATTGAGTGAAAAACCATAGGAAAATGACATTACAGACCTATATGTACCGATATGCAGGGGACCGTATTGGTACGGCTAGGCAAAATAGGGTATTCAATATCAGTAAGGGTATTTAAGTACCAGTACGGATAAGCAAATTAAGCTTTTCGTACCGGTACGGGATAAGGTGTATCGGTACGGGGACTTGTTACTGAAAAGTTACTTTTTGAGGAAAAACCTGTGTATCGGAACACTGAGGGCTCGTACCGGTACAGATTTAATATTTTATAAGCTGACATGGTGTATCGATACGATACACTGTTTACCGGTACAGGTGGCTGCTCCTTATCGGTACAGCTGTGTTCGTATCGGTACTGGTGGCTGTTTTTACAGGTAATGTCATAGAATTCAGTTTTTGGTCTCTTGCACTTTGGTCCCTAAGTTTTGTGAATGCAATTGTATTAGCATGGTTGATCATCTTGATCTGAAATTTGATATGTGGGCATGTAAATGGACTAATTGAGGATTGGTAACCTTAATTTCAATTTTGGCCCTATAATTTAAAGTATTTACATTTCAATCCTCAAAATGAATATGATGCAATTGGTTGCCTATTTATGATTTATTTCTTTCGAAGATTCACCGATGCAAGAACGTACATGTAAGGTTAATAAATTGCATCTAGACAAGGTAAAAAGAGAAAAAAAATAGACCAGCATTTCGTAACCTTTCTTCGATTTGCTTCGTAATCCTAATGTAGTTCTCTCAGTTCGGTCGGGCGTCTAGGCCGAGTCGAGAGGGTTATATTTGTTGATATCAGAGCCAGGTTACAAAAGGTTGGGATGTTGTTGTTTGATTGTACATCATTGTTTGTTATGCACGGTGACTATGTATATTTACGGTGTTTGATTTACATCATGTTGGGGTATGAATTAGGAACACGTTGCCTTTTACCGAGGTTTTAAAATGTTTTATAAGATGGTCTTGGATTCTTTGCCTTATGTTAGCCTGACTTTAATATGTTTTGATGCTTTTGTTAGCATGGCTTGACGTGAGACACGTTCAATGGCTAGTAATGTCAGAATTAGATAGAATAACGTTGAGAAAGAGAATTCCCTTAACGTTTTACCTTCTCCTCCTCCGTTGGTTCCTCCTGTCAGTATTGGGGCTGGTGGTGTACCACAGGCTCATCAAGTGCCAGTGTTTGGTGATTTAACTCCTTTAGTTCAGGAAATAACGAGAGCCTTTCAAGCAGCGATGGTTGGAGTGCATGCATAGGCACCGGCACCTACTGTGGCAATTAACCCAGGGTTACCCTTAGAGCGTCTCTACAATTTAGGATATGTTGAGTTCAGGGGTTTGAGCCCTGAGGTAGCCGAAAGATGGCTGGAGAGTACGATTCGTATTCTGAATCAGATGGGCTATAATGATGAGCGCAAGCTGGGTTGTATCGTGTCGTTGTTGCATGGTGATGCTTATCATTGGTGGGTGACCACAATTGCTAATGTTTCAGAGGCACATGTAACTTAGGAGTTCTTTCGAAGAGCTTTCAAGAAGAAGTATCTTAGTCCTCAGTATCTGGATACGAGTAAACGTGAGTTTATGGCCTTGGAATAGGGCGGCATGTCCGTGAATGAACATGAGGTGAAATTTGTTCGTTTGAGTTAGTAAACCTTGGAGTTGGTTCTGGATGATCTTGAGAGGTGCAATAGGTTTCGCTATGGGTTGGTGAAAGATATCAAAACATACCTGTTGGCTGCGGGCTACACAGATTTTGATGTGCTTGTAAACCGCGCTAAGGATATTGAGCAGTCCTTGAGGGTAGCAGGACAAAGTTCAGGGAAACAGAGTATGAGGTTTTGTGATAACAGGTATAAGATGGATCACGGGCGCGGTGGCAGTGTTTGCCATGGTAACCAAGGTGTTCGTATTATAGTTGAGTGTAAGCATTGTGGTAGACGCCACAAGGGTGAGTGTTGGGGAAATACCATGAGTTGCTGGATATGTGAATCTCCTGGTCACATGAAGCGTGACTGCCCTCGTGCTGTGGGTGATGAACCAATTCGGGCTGCTGTACCTGCTAGGGGCTGAGGCCATGGCAGGGGTAATTTTCTAAGGCGCAAGGATGGTCAGAGAGCTATGGCTCATATTGTTGCTGTACAACCAGAGAATGGTGGGCCAGTGCAGATCTATGCTCATCGTAAGGGGCGCAATGATACTGATGCGATCTCAAGTACTTTCACCTTGCAATCTTTGTCGTTGTTTTCTTTGATTGATTCAGGGTCTACTCATTCATATATTTTAAGTGAGCATACATCATTGCTGAATGTTCCTGATGAGATCTTGGATGTTGGCATGTTGGTAACTAGTTCTTTTGGGGAGACGGTTACAACTAGAAGGTTGTATAGACGTTGTCCTCTAACAGTACAAGGTCATGAGTTTGCCATGCATTTGATAGAGTTGACATTCCATGGTTTTGACGTTATCGTGGGTATGGATTGGTTAACTGAGCACAAGGAGGTGGTGGATTGTGAGTCCAAAAGGATTTCTTTGAGGTTGGCCGACTCTTATGAAGTTGTGGTGGTTGGTGAGAATGTAAAATTCTTATCCAATGTTGTTTCGGCTTCTTGAGCGAAAAGAATGATGTTTGATGGTTGCCAAGCTTATTTGGTTGTTATTATTATGAATTCGAAAGCCATAGGTGTTCGGGTACAAGACATACGGGTTGTATGTGATTATCTAAAAGTTTTTCCTGAAGAGTTATCGGGTTTACCTCTGGATAGGAAGGTGGAATTTCGTATTGAGACATACAAAGGTACAACTCTAGTGTCTATTGCTCCCTATCGAATGGCACCGAAGGAGTTAAAAGAGTTAAAATCGTAGATCTAGGAGTTGTTAGATCATGGGTTCATTCGACCAAGTGCTTCTTCTTGGGGTACTCCGGTTTTCTTTGTGAAAAAAAATGATGGATTGATGCGTATGTGCATTGATTATCACCAGTTGAATAAGTTGACGATGAAGAACAAGTATCCGTTGCTGTGGATTGATGACTTGTTCGATCAGTTTCACGGGGCAGAGGTGTTTTGAATATTGATTTAAGGTCAGGTATTATCAGTTGAAAGTTAAGGATGTGGATGTTCATAAGACCGCATTTCGTACGAGGTACGGGCATTACGAATTCTTGGTAATGTTGTTTGGTTTGAAAAATGCCTCAATGGCTTTCATGGATATGATGAATAGGGTGTTCCATGAGTACATTGATCGGTTTGTGGTAGTTTTTATCGATGATATACTCGTGTACTCTCGTACCTAGGAGGAGCATGATCAGCATTTGTGGATTGTGTTGCAAGTTTTGAAGGATAATCAGTTGTAGGCCAAGTTGAGCAAGTACGAGTTTTGGCTCAAGAAGGTGATGTTTCTTGGATATGTGGTATTCGCAGAGGGTATTCGTGTTGATTCACAGAAAATTGAGGCTATTCTCAATTGGAAACAACATAAGACCGTATCGGAGGTGCGTAGTTTTCTTGGGTTGGCTGGTTATTATCGTCTTTTTGTTGAGGGGTTTTCAGTATTGCAGCTCCATTGATGAAGTTGCTGCAGAAGAGTGTTCTTTTTGTGTGGACGAAGAAGTAACAACACAGTTTTAGAAGTTGAAGGAAGTTTTGACACATGCTCATGTGTTGATTCAACCAGAATCCAGGAAGGAGTTTACGGTTTATAGTGATGCATCGTATGTTGGCTTGGGTTGTGTGCTAATGCAAGATGAAAAGGTTGTAGCCTATGCGTCGAGGCAGTTGAAGGTTCATGAGTGCAATTATCTAACTCGTGATTTAGAGCTTGTGGTTGTGGTGTTTGCCTTGAAGATTTGGCGACATTACCTTTTATGGTGAGAAGTGTGTGGTTTTTACAGATCACAAGAGTTTGAAATATTTAATGTCTCAAAAGGATTTGAGCCTTAGGCAATGAAGGTGGTTGGAGTTACTTAAGGATTGCGACTTGACAATTGAGTATCATCCTAGAAAGGCCAATGTTGTCGCGGATGCGTTGAGTCGTAAGGTAGCGGTTGAGCTTAGGGCGATGTTTGCGAGGTTTTCACAAATGATTAAAGCTAAGCAACCGTTTGATGATTCTTTGGTTCCTCATATTAAGGACATAGCGGATGGTAATCTGGCAGATTTTCATTTTGATGATGATGATGTTTTGTGCTTTAAGGGACGAATATTGGTGTCGAAAGTATCAGAGCTTAGGTATACTATTTTATCAGAGGCATATTCTAGTCCTTTTGCTATGCATCTTGGTAGTACCAAAATGTATCGTGATTTGAAGGAGGGGCATTATTGGGTTGGTTTGAAGAAGGATGTGGCGGAGTTTGTATCCAAGTGTCTGGTGTGTCAGCGGGTTAAAGCTGAACATCAATTTCCATCCATGTTCTTGCAACCGTTGAGAATTTCGGAATAGAAATGGGAAAGAATCACCATAGACTTCGTGAGAGGGTTGTCGTTGACACCGGCTAAAAATGATTTCATTTGGATGATTGTTGATCGGTTTACAAAGTGTGCACATTTTCTGCCAGTGCATACGACGTACACATTGGACAAGCTGGCAGATTTGTATATAGCTGAGATTGTGCATTTGCACGGGGTACCTAAGTCTATTGTTGCGAATAGAGATCCAAGGTTCACCGCGAGGATTTGGGGATGTTTACATCAGGCTTTGGGTTCGATATTGAACTTCAGTACCGCGTATCATCCTTAAACGGATAGGCAGTTTGAGCGGGTTATCCAGGTTTTGGAGGATATGCTGAGGTGTTGTATTATTGAGTTCTAAGGAACCTGGGAGAAGCATTTACCTTTGGTTGAATTTGCTTATAATAACAGCTATCAGGCGAGTATTCAAATGGCTCCGTATGAGGCATTGTATGGCTGGAGGTGTCGTACACCCTTGTGTTGGACTGAGGTAGGGGAAAAGCATGTTTCCTTGCCACATGTGTTGAAGGACACGGATGAAAAGGTAAAGCTTGTGTGTGATCGCTTGAGAGCGGCTGCAGATCGGCAGAAATCTTATGCAGATTTGAAGCGTATGGAAATTGAATATGCGGTAGGCGATCGTGTATTCTTGAAAGTGTCACCATAGAAGAAGGTGATACGATTTGGACGTAAGGGTAAGCTTAGTCCGAGGTTTATTGGACCATACGAGGTGGTTGAACATGTTGGTCTTGTGGCTTATCGGTTGAGGTTGCCTCTCGAGCTTGAGAAAATACATGATGTGTTCTATGTATCTATGCTACGGAGGTATCGGTCGGATCCTTCGCATGTTATACCGATGGAGCATATTGAGTTGAGATCGGATTTATCCTTTGATGAGAAGCTGGTGGAAATCCTTGATTCTAGTAACAAAGTTCTTCGTGGCAAAACGATAGAGCTGGTTAAAGTCTTGTGGCGGCATCGGGGTGTCGAGGAGGCCACTTGGGAAAGCAACACATATATGTTGGAGCAATTTCCGCATCTTTTTCCTCTAGGTAAATTTTGAGGATGAAATTTCTTAATAGGGAGAGAGTTGTAATGCCCCAGTTTTGGGCCTAGCGGTTTTAAGGCTAGTTAGGCGGTCTAGTGGATCGAGTTAGAGATTCGAGTCAAATTCAAGAGCAAATATTTTTCTAAAAGACAAATATAAGAAAAATGTTTAAAAATCATATTTTAATATATTAAAAATATTGGTGAAAGCAATTTTAGAAAATGAGCTTTGGAAGGGTGACATTTTGGCTAGTGACCAAAATGCAATTTTTGAAAACTATTTTTAAAGGTGACTATTTTGTAAAGAGTCAAAACTTCGAATCTTTAAGGAGCTATTTTACCATTTGGTCTAATCTGAGTTTTCTCTTAATTAGGATTATTTTTAAAAGAGTTTTAATTAAGGGAATTAAAAATGATTTAGTTGAAAGGTAGTTATTTTTCCAAATCACAATTTAATGTAACTTTCTTCCTCTCATATTTTCTCTCAAAATACTCTAAGCCAAACACTCTTTTTCTTATTAGAGATTCAAGGTAATGATCTTATTTCTTAATTCTTTGATTTGCTAAATGATTCTTTAACTTGTTTTCCAAAAACCTTATTGGATCTCATTCTTTTTCAAGAGGAAAACATCCAATTAAAGGGGAAACTCACTCATTGGAGGTAAGTTTCATTCTTCTCCTCTAATGAAAGTTTCTTTACTGAAATTCCCAAGTTCTTGACTCTTTATATATGTTTTCTAATGGGTTTTAATTAATTAATTATAGAATTTTGCTTAATTATGGTTTAATTGATGGAATCTTGTGATTTTTGAATTGGATCTATTTTCCATTGTTAAGGATTGATTTCAATCTTATTTTGGATGTATATTAATGTGGGTAAGTTGTTTTTATCAAAGGAATTCCGAAATTGGTTGAATCTCTAATTGTTTAGGTTGTCAGTTAATGGTTTTTGGAGTGTAATCTTTGCTGGAAGAAAAAGGATGTTGTAAAAGGGTTTTTCATATATCAGTTGATGAAGTTTGATGTTTTGAATCGTTATATTATAGCTGGGTTAAGAATAAGAAGTGTTTGAGATTGATTTCGGTAAGTTTCGGATGAGCTTTGAGTGGGCATCTTGAGAGCTACGGGATTTTGGTTTGAAACAGAGAGTTGGATGCATTTTAATGCATGTTTCCTCTGGTTTTGTATGGCCAAAATAGGGGATAATCAAGGCGTAGCATCTTGAGGTGGTTTGAGGCTTGCCGGGAGCTTGTTTCACGTTAGCAAGCAAGACGAAGTGGAATCGGTGAGTGGAAACAGTTTTAAAAGTGGTTTTGGAAGTTTAGGTTAAGTTTGAAACACTTACCTAAGCTTGGAAGTAAGTTTCCCTCCTTTTCTCTTTAATATCAGTTCGGATATGAGCATGTGTAATTCATGTTTTGGTCGTAAACATGGTTTGTTTTACTTACTGTAAATGCATGGTTTTGAGTACATATGCAGTGGCTTAAAAGTATATGAAATGCTAGTGAGCATTGTTTTTATTCCGGTCGGGAAATGTGAATTGCATATGTGGGGATTTTGTATAATGCTTTGTAAAACAGTGAGTAAATGGTTTTGTAAGTGATATATTGGCTACGTGACAAGGTGAGAAAACATTTGGATATAGTTGGCATGCCATAGGATAAAGTGCACTATAATATGTTTAAAAATCGATCGTGGTTAAGGGTCCTCGAGGTATAGCGTTCGGCTACTCGGACTATATTGTTATCACTTGGGTTGAGCGGTGGATTCCCCTTATTGATGTAAAGCTTGCGGTCGGCAAGGTTGCTAACTCATGCGGTCGGCAAGGTTGCTAACTCATGCGGTCGGCATGGTGTAGTCTTGATGATAGTCCGTCATTAAGGGAGATCCATGTATCCTATGTGTAAAGTTAACGATCGGTTAACTAAAGATTAACGGTCGACTAATCAAGGATAGTGGTCGACTATCTGGGGTCACTATAATTGCCAATATATGAGAGTTCTTATATTGAACCTATTTTTTATTCTTTGGGATTTAAGCATGGTACATGATTTAATGCTTTGGGATTTAAGCATGGTATGTAATTTAATGCTTTGGGATTTAAGCAGGGCCAATTGTTTTAATCCTTTAGTCGTAAGCATGGGCTGAAAACAAGTGTTTGACTTAATGATGCGAGCATTAAGGCTTGGAGGCAGCAAAGGCAAGGTCTAAGTGATCCAAGGACAAGACTATTTGAGTATGAACTCGGTTTTAGTTTCTGGTTAATAAGGTAATGTGTTCGCCATGGATTTTGGGATATGTAATTCTGTTTTCCCTAGTTTTGAGCATGTGTTGTAATACCCCCAAAATTTACTAAGTTAATTAAGGGTCATTTAGTCACTAAGTTAGCAATAAATGTAACACCCCTTTTCCCGTATCCAACACTGAATACGAGTCAGAGGTATCACAAAACATTCGTAAAACCCTCTACATTTGTAATTCGATAAAGTTTTGTTTCTTTAAAAAAAAATATTACAATGTATTTAGTTTTTATTTACAAATATAGTTATTCGCGTAAAGTTTAAAAATAATATTTTCATCTTCAAATCGAGTTTATTTTCAGGCAGCAACTTATCAATTTAATTTTTCTTGATATAATTAATAAAACTTCCTAATTTAAAATTCATCCAGATACCAAATAAAATACAAATTCTATTAGAGCAGGCATACCCTTTTAATATACATGCCAACTAGTAAATATCAAACAGTATCAAAAGATATCTTATTGATACTGGTGTACCTGTTATTGATTGATGATGTCCGAATAAGCTCTTTACTCCAACCATTTCTTCTTTCCTACGTGTAAATCAGTTACACGCTTTGTATTTACTTAGTGAGGCAATAATTCAAATTCAAGTGCAATTATCATAATATCAATATTAATGATTAACAATGCATATGATCACCTTACCATTACATGCTCGTTAACATAAATAAATATGTATATCAAAGTGATAAGATTAGATCTTACTAATACCGTTGCCATTTCCATCCGTAAGCTTTCAGTGCTTACCAATACCTTTTTCCATTTCTATATGCAAGCTTTCAAGCTTATCTTCTTGTTTCTTTTTTATTCTTTCATTTTATTTAGCCCAACGTATCGAATTAAGAGATTCTATGTACACGAGTCATCCCCCCATACCCAACCTTTCTTGAGTATGTATATTATTTGCACCGTAGTGCTTAGCAGCCTAAGTGCTTCCATATACCCAAACCTTGCATGAGTATACCCTCATTGAGTATTAATAAAATTGCACCGTAGTGCTTAACACCCTAAGTGTTTACGTATACCCAAACCTTGCATGAGTATACCCTCAATGAGTATTTATGGATATTGCACCGAAGTGCTTAGAATATTTATACAGCTGTTTATGACTCTATGGATATCCAACTATACCATCGAACCTCTATATCATACATTGGGCTTTATTTCATCATTTATGTCATCAATGGCAACATATATCAATCAATATATATATATATCAACATTTGGCAGTTTATACTAGAAATAATATTTCAATCTCATCAATGTAAGTAATCATATGATCAATGCATTTTATATTTCAATTCTTGACATATTACGATATGTCAATCATATGCTCAATGACATAAATATCATAGCAACAATAATTTAGTGTAGGCTCATCGCAAGCCATCCCAATCATGTATAAAATATCAGTGTAGTATGACATGTATGCAATTGCACTCACCTAGGCCATGTCTTAGTATGCCTCACTAAGTCATCTTTGATCATTTCCTTCATTGTACCTCGAACCTCCCTTGATTCGAACTTAACTTCATAATTCAAATAAGTAAAATATTTGTTAGATCTCAATCTAACAATATCTTAGACATATTGCCCAATATAATCATTCGAATACAAAATCTCCAAACATTTTATTTTCTTCCTTGTATTGTTCAAAAACTCATTATGGTCCTTAGTGACCAATTTGAATTTCCATTAACCTTAGATACAAAGTGTATCAATTCTCATTTTCAGGCAGTTTGCAGTACCTCCAATGATATATTTCTATAAAATAATATACAACTCGAAATTTGATTCCGTTTCTTCTGAAAGAAACTAGATTCAATAATCTTTTCAACCATATAAATTAATATCCCAAATTCAACTTGTACGATTTATGGCGAATTTTCAAAGTCAATTTCCAGTATTGAATTTAGGAACACCCTGCTATACTGTTTTCTGACCTTTCACCACTTAAAAATTCATATCCTTTTACTCGAAACTCAAAATCAGTTTCCGTTTGTTGGAAATGAAACTAGACGAACAAATCTTAACATCGGTATAAAATTCACCTTCTAACCATTTTTGTAGAATTTATGGTGAATTTTCAAAATTACTGCCATAAACTAGTTTTTTCTACACAACTTCCATAAACAACTTCAACTTTTATACTAATTTCTCCTTATTTCTCTACTTTTCAATTTAGTCCAATCACTATATTTAAACCACCAACTCATCACATTCTTCACCAAATAATTATTCACAATAATTCTCCCTAATTTTCCTTATTTACCGAAATAGTCACTAAAATGCAAAGATAAGGATTCAAGCTTCTTAACTTTGCAACTTAGTCCTCAATTCAACATTACTACCTTAATTCCATCGTCACAACGAAAAATCAGATTTAACCCCCCATACAAAACTTCAATTTCGATTTGGTCACTTAACTTTGACAAATTGTCAAAATGGTCACTAATTCAATTCAACATCAATTTGGCATTCTAACTTCGCTTTCTTATCTCTAACATCATTAATAACATAAAGACACCCCAAATTCTAGAAATTCAGATTTGGTCCTTCAACTTTTCAAGTTGCCGAAATGGTCCCTATAGAATTTAACTTAGGGTTTTGCTTCCAAACAACAATTCAAGCTTACTAGATCATTATTTCAACATCACAAACCCTAAATTAAACTTGAATCCATAAACCCTAATCATCTTCATAATAATCAAAACATGTAAAACTTAAATCCCAACTCAATATCATGATTTTAACATCATACTAGCTTGATTTCAACTTGAATTCAATCATGGAATCATAAAATCTCAAAAGCCCCAATTTGATCCACAAACCCTAATTTCTTTCTCATGTAAATTCTCATCAATCAAGCATGGATCCCATGAATTATTGATATCAAAAGATAGAGCTTGAAGAGTAGAACAACTTTGTAGTTTAAGAGATTACCTCAAAACTGAGTTTCGGGGCTTGAATCGAGCTTGGAAAAAATTTTCTCTTTCTTTCCCTAGACCTCACGTTTTTTGCTAGAAAAGATGAACATTTTTTTCATATTTTTTACCATTACTTTACACATATATCTATTAAATGAAAATTAAATTTATTTAATAGTGAAATTACAATTTTGCCCTTTTTACCCAATGGCTGAGATTGATTTTATCATCAATCAAGGGCCAAGATTTAATCTTCCATTTCCTCTTTCCAAAATTTCTTTTATAACTTTTTAAATATTTCAAAATTGTCATTGGGGCCAAATGACCAATTTGCCCTCCAACTAGTCTTTATTTACTAGTTTGTTTCCAAATTGCCATTCCATTACAATCTAACTAAATCTAGTTAGAATTCAACCAACCATAACAAAATATTCTTAAAAAAACATTTTATGACTTTTCCATAGATTTTGGATCAGTCTCCAAAATTTCCATTCGATCAAATATACCGTTAAATAATCCTTTACTCAAAAATAAACTGTAAGATTCATCTTGAATCAAACTAAAAATATTTCCAACACTTGCAAATGACTTTTATAACCTTTCTCTATCATATGGCAAAATTTCAAAATTTTCCAGTTCGATCCGGGTATCCGAATTCCACTTAAACTTTAACTACAATTTTCCCAATAATCGAAGTATCAGATCGAACCAATAATTTCTCATTCGATTTACACCCTTAGGTGATCAATTTATTTATGAAATAAAAACCCTCAACTTTTGGGAAAATACAACTTTAGTCCCCCTAACTTTTCCAAAGTTTATACTTTAGCCATAAAATTTTCAAAATTTACATTTTGGTCACTACCTTTTTAAGCTTCAATTCCCATTCCAATTTTCCTTTGAATTCAACCAAACTTTAAGAATACCTTATTCAATTCACTATCTATCACATGAGACCTTTAACCTTAGAAATTTCCTTTCTAAAACCCATAATTAAAGAAATCCTAACTTTTGCGTTTTTGTCATTTTAGTCACTAAGTTAGCTTTTAAGCTATTATCTTAGTACTAAATGACCCTTAATCAACTTAGTAAATTTTTGGGTATTACAATTCTCTCCCCCTTAAGAAAATTCATCCTCGAATTTTTCAATACGCACTTGGTTCCAAAAAGTGGGAAAACTATTTTCTCGTATTTTCTTCTTATTTCTCTCAAGTTGTTTCTTTAATCTTATGATTTTTTCAAAGAACTTTGACAAACGGGATTGTATTTTTTTTCTTAGTTCTTTGACTCCATGTGCTAGGATCTTTACCAATTCTTTTTCATAGATTAAATATGGCTGAATCTCTATTTTCTCCGGAGTAACAAGTGAGAGGTCTAATCAATATTTCTAGAGCATCGATACATTATGAATCTTTTTCATTTCCAAAGATAAAGCTAACTATTAAGCTTAACTATCAGACTAACTCCTTTCACAATTTCTTATAGCCCAATAAATTTTGAGGTTAACTTTCTTTTTGTCTAAACCATAACACCTTCTTCCAAGGTGAAACTTTTAAGGACTACTTTATCCTTAACTTCACATTAAATATCTTTTCTTTTAGAATCAACATATAGTTTCCATCATTGAGATAGAAATTCTTCCTTGATAATACAAATATCTATCAAACCTAACTTCCAAGTTTTCAGTTTCACTCTTTTCCACTTGTTTGAACCTTGAAAACATTTCTCATCCTATCTTTAAAGATATCTTATTTAATCCAATATGGTAAATTTTATTCTTAACTTGGCAATCAAAACACCATATTCTTTTAATGACAATCTTGCATTCATAGCTCTTAAGGCAACAATTGTGTTTCGACTGAGAGCGTCGGCTATCATATTAGCTTTTTCTGGATGATAGTCAATGACCATATAATAATTCTTAAAAAGCTCAATCCAACTTCTTTGCATCAAGTTTAACTCTTCTTTAGTAAGCATATACTTTAAACTTTTATAACCTATATAAATATAGCATCATTCACTGTATAAATAATGATGATATATCTTTTAAAGCAAATACAACCATTGCTAGCTCCAAATCCTAGGTAAGATAATTTCTCTCTTATATCTTAAGTTGTCTCAAGCATAGAGCATTACTTTTCCTTCTTGCATACGCATCCCAAGCCGTTATGAGAAGCATTGTTATATACTACATAATCTTTACCCGATTATGGTTGTACTGGTACCGTGGCTTCTAGTAAGATCTCCTTTAATGTCTCAAAGATTTCTTAGCATTGATCTATTCAACTGAATGGAATTTCTTTCCTCAATAGCTTGGTCAATGAGGAGGCAACCATCAAGAAATTCTGAGCCTCTAAAACATTCTTCAGAGGTTTCCATTCAACTATAATTTGTACTTTCTTGGGGTCTACTCTTATTCCCACTGCCAAATCCACATAACTAATAAAACAGCTTTTGACAACCAAATTCACACTTTAACAAATTAGCATATAGCTTCTTTGCTCGAAAGGTCTGAAGAACAATGCAAAAATGGGCATCTTATTCTTCCTTTTTCCTTCGAATAAACCAAAATATATTCAATGAATTCTACCAAAAATTGGTCCAAGCAAAATTAGAATACTTGGTTCATTAGGCTTATAAATGTCGTAGGTATCATCACGAACTTATAGTATTCATACCGAGTTCGAAAAGCTGTCTTTAGAATTTCTTCTTCCTTGATCTTTTTTTTAACTGATCAAAAGATCATCAGTCTTTGGAAGAAGATGTTTATTCTTTACTATTACCTTCTCGAGCTGATGGAAATAAGTCTTTCTCTTTCCCAATTAACACTGGTGCACCCCTAAAATGACACACTTGGCTTTATAAAACATTGACCTAACATTCCTTACAATTGTACCCTTAAATCTCGAAGCTCGGTCGAAGCCATTTTATACGGTGCCATTAATTTAGGCACAATGTCTGGTATTATCTTTATTTTCCATTTCACTTCTCAATCTAGAGGTAATTCCGAGTAACCCATCTGGGAATACATCCGGATATTTTTGGACAGCTGAGTTATTTTCCAATTTAACTTCAACAGCCCGAGTATCCATTATATTTGCTAAGAAAACTTAGCAACCTTATAACAACAATTTCCTTAATAAAATAACTAAAATTACATTGGAGAAGGGATTTACCCTTTTATCAACTGCTACTATTTTTGTACCTTCCGTGTTTTCCAATACTAATCGCTTTATGCGACAATTCATCATGACCTGATAAGAAAGTAACCAATTCATGCCCACAATAATCTTAAACTCCTCGAAAGATAATTCCATTAAGTTTATCGTGAAATCTATTTCTTATGTTTTTATCGAGCAATTCCACATGTTCAGCTCGCCCTTACATTACAACCCAACAAATTCGTGACAGCTATATTACTTGAAATGGGTTCTAAAAGGATATCTCGTTCACCACTCAACTTCGTACCTATATACGGATGTGTAAAGCTAGGACCCATCAACATCAATACAGGTTTATCCAAAAAGATGAGATGTACCTTCTATGATTTTCGAATCATCCCAATCTTTATCATTCCTGATGTTATAAACTCGGACTGATATGTGCAATCCTGGCTATGAAGCAAATTTAGATGGTTTTCTAATCTAGCTTAAATCTCGGAGCAACAAAACAGCTCCATCTAATTTCTCGGTATCCAAACAGTGGAATCCGTCCAGTGTAATCCTTAGATTATTCAATTATAAATCAACAATCACTGGACCTTAATCTTCTTTTCCTTTCAATTCAGGTGTTTCTGAACTTTTTAGTTCCTTAATCCGGCACGGGCACTTCTTGTTGTACCAGTGCCCCTTTCTTGTTCTGATTTATCCGAAGAGTTATCATTAACCTTAGTGTTACTACTTTTGATTCCTTCCAAAGCTTTCAATTTACCAGTTCATCACGCTTTCTTGGCTCAAATATTTCTTATAATTCCTCCCAATATACATTAGTAAGGAACGACATCAATCGGATCATACAAACATTAGATCAGTAATATTGATATCCTAGTGGAATGCATACTCTTTTTAACATAAAATCATTTCCATTTAGGCCAAGAATCGGCTAAAACTGTAGCTCTGATACCAATAAATGTAACACTCTTTCTCATATCCAACACTTAATACGAGTCAGAGGTATCACAAAACATTCGTAAAACCCTCTACATTTGTAATTCGGTAAAGTTTTGTTTCTTTAAAAAAATATTACAATGTATTTAGTTTTTATTTACAAATATAGTTATTCGCGTAAAGTTTAAAAATAATATTTTCATCTTAAAATCGAGTTTATTTTCAGGCAGCAACTTATCAATTTAATTTTTCTTGATATAATTAATAAAACTTCCTAATTTAAAATTCATCTAGATACCAAATAAAATACAAATTCTATCAGAGCAGGCTTACCCTTTTAATATACATGCCAACTAGTAAATATCAAACAGTATCAAAAGATATCTTACTGATACTGATGTATCTGTTATTGATTGGTGATGTCCGAATAAGCTCCTTACTCCAACCATTTCTTCTTTCCTACGTGTAAAATAGTTACACGCTAAGTATTTACTTAGTGAGGCAATAATTCAAATTCAAGTGCAATTGTCATAATATCAATATTAATGATTAACAATGCATATGATCACCTTACCATTACATGCTCGTTAACATAAATAAATATGTATATCAAAGTGATAAGATTAGATCTTACCAATACCGTTGCCATTTCCATATGTAAGCTTTCAGTGCTTACCAATACCTTTTTCTATTTCTATCTACAAGCTTTCAAGCTTATCTTCATGTTTCTTTTTGATTCTTTTCATTTTATTTAGCCCAAGGTATCGAATTAAAAGATTCTATGTACATGAGTCACCCCCTATACCCAACCTTTCTTGAGTATGTATATTATTTGCACCGTAGTGCTTAGCACCCTAAATGTTTCTTTATACCCAAGCCTTGCATGTGTATACCCTCATTGAGTATTAAAAAATTGCACTGTAGTGCTTAACACCCTAAGTGTTTCCGTATACCCAAACCTTGCATGAGTATACCCTCAATGAGTATTTATGGATATTGCACCGAAGTGCTTAGAATATTTATACAGTTGTTTATGACCCTATGGATATCCAACTATACCATCGAACCTCTATATCATACATTGGGCTTTATTTCATCATTTATGTCATCAATTGCAACATATATCAATCAATATATATATATTAACATTTGATAGTTTATACTAGAAATAATATTTCAATCTCATCTATGTAAGTAATCATATGATCAATGCATTTTATATTTCAATTCTTGACATATTACGATATGTCAATCATATGCTAAATGGCATAAATATCATAGCAACAATAATTTAGGGTAGGCTCATCGCAAGCCATCCCAATCATGTATAAAATATCAGTGTAGTATGACATGTATGCAATTGCACTCACTTGGGCCATGTATTAGTATGCCTCACCAATTCCTCTTTGATCATTTCTTTCATTGTACCTCGAACCTCCCTTGATTTGAACTTAACTTCATAATTCAAATAAGTAAAATATTTGTTAGATCTCAATCTAACAATATCTTAGACATATTGTCCAATATAATCATTTGAATACAAAATCTTCAAACATTTTCTTTTCTACCTTGTATTGTTTAAAAACTCATTATGGTCCTTAGTGACCAATTTGAACTTCCATTAACCCTTTTCAAGCTTACTAATCAACCTTAGATATAAAGTGTATCAATTCTCATTTTCTGGCAGTTTGCAGTACCTCCAAAGATATATTTCTATAAAATAATATACAACTCGTAATTCGATTCTGTTTGTTCTGAAAGAAACTAGATTCAATAAGCTTTTCAGCCATATAAATTAATAGCCCAAATTCAACTTGTACGATTTATGGCGATTTTTCAAAGTCAATTTCCAGTATTGAATTTCGTAACACCCTGTTATACTATTTTCTAACCTTTCATCACTTAAAAATTCATATCTTTTTACTCAGAACTCGAAATCAGTTTCCGTTTGTTGAACATGAAACTAAACAAACAAATATTTACATCGGTATAAAATTCACCTTCTAACCATTTGTTTAGAATTTATGGTGAATTTTCAAAGTTACTACCTTAAACCAGTTTTTCTACACAGCTTCCATAAACAACTTCAACTTTTATACTAACTTCTCCTTATTTCTCTACATTTCAATTTAGTCCAATCACTAGATTTAAACCACCAACTCATCACATTCTTCACCAAATAATTATTCACAATAATTCTCCCTATTTTTCCTTATTTATCGAAATAGTCACTAAAATGCAAAGATAAGGATTCAAGCTTCTTAACTTTGCAACTTAGTCCTCAATTCAACATTACTACCTTAATTCCATCATCAAAACTAAAAATCAGATTTAACCACCATACAAAACTTCAATTTCGATTTGGTCACTTAACTTTGACAAATTGTCAAAATTGTCATTAATTCAATTCAACATCAATTTGGCATTCTAACTTCATTTTCTTATCTCTAACATCATTAATAACATAAATACACTCCAAATTCTAAAAATTCAGATTTGGTCCTTCAACTTTTCAAGTAGCCGAAATGGTCCCTACATAATTTAACTTAGGGTTTTGCTTCCAAACAACAATTCAAGCTTACTAGATCATTATTTCAACATCACAAACCCTAAATTAAACTTGAATCAATAAACCCTAATCATCTTCATAATAATCAAAACATGTAAAACTTAAATCCCAACTCAATATCATGATTTTAATATCATACTAGCTTGATTTCAACTTGAATTCAATCATGGAATCATAAAATCTCAAAAGCCCCAATTTGATCCACAAACCCTAATTTCTTTCTCATGTAAATTCTCATCAATCAAGAATGGATTCCATGAATTATTGATATCAAAAGATAGAGCTTGAAGAGTAGAACTTTGTAGTTGAAGAGATTACCTGAAAACCGAGTTTCAAGGCTTGAATCGAGGTTGGAAAAAAATTTCTCTTTCTTTCTCTAGACCTCACGTTTGTTGCTGGAAAAGATGAACATTTTGTTCATCTTTTTTACCATTACTTTACACATATATCTATTAAATGAATATTAAATTCATTTAATAGTGAAATTACAATTTTGCACTTTTTTATCCAATAGCTGAGATTGATTTTATCATCAATCAAGGGCCAAGATTTAATCTTCCATTTAATCTTTCTAAAATTGCCCTTATAACTTTTAAATATTTCAAAATTGCCATTGGGGCCAAATGACCAATTTGCCCTCCAACTAGTCTTTATTTACTAGTTTGTTTCCAAATTGCCATTCCATTACAATCTAACTAAATCTAGTTAGAATTCAACCAACCATAATAAAATTTTCTTAAAATAACATTTTATGACTTTTCCATAGATTTTGGATCAGTCTGTAAAATTTCCATTCGATCCAATATACCGATAAATAATCCTTTACTCAAAAATAAACTATAGGATTCATCTTGAATCAAACTAAAAATATTTCCAACACTTGGAAATGACTTTTATAACCTTTCTCTATCATATGGAAAATTTTCAAAATTTTCCAGTTCGATCCGGGTATCTGAATTCCACTTAAACTTTAACTACAATTTTCCCAATAATCGAAGTTTCAAATCGAACCAATAATTCCGCATTCGATTCACACTCTTAGGTGATCAATTTATTTATGAAATAAAAACCCTCAACTTTTGGGAAATTACAACTTTAGTCCCCAAACTTTTCCAAAGTTTATACTTTAGCCATAAAATTTTCAAAATTTACATTTTGGTCACTACCATTTTAAACTTCAATTCCCATTCCAATTTTCCTTGGAATTCAACCAAACTTTAAGAATACCTTATTCAATTCACTATCTATCACATGAGACCTTTAAACCTTAGAAATTTCCTTTCTAAAACCCATAATTAAAGAAATACTAACTTTTGCATTCCGTCATTTTAGTCACTAAGTTAGCTTTTAAGCTATTATCTTAGTACTAAATGACCCTTAATCCACTTAGTAAATTTTGGGGTATTACATGTGCAGTGCTGTGATTTTGAAGTTTGATTGATGTTGTTATGCATAATGTTCAACGATACCTATGGTTGATTATATATGGTTACCTAGGTACGCATTTAGATAGTTTTGCTTGGATGGCTTGCTTTGATGAGCTTAACATGTTGAATATGGTATTAAAGTGATGTTGGTATGTTGCTGGTGCTGGTAAATGTTTATTTGAGCATTTTGGTATGTTTGGTGGAGTATTTTAGGGAGCATGTCTATAGACTAATCCATTTGGTAGCATAATCTTGTATTGTAGCTAAACCATGGTGCAAGTGTAGATATATGTATTGTTGAATGTTTATATTTATGTATGCAAGTTTCTAGGATCTAAATGCATCTAGATTTGAGTGAAAAACTAGAGGAAAATGACATTACAGGCCTATGCGTATCGATACGCGGGTGACAGTATCGGTGCGGCTAGGCAAAATAGGGCATTAAATATAAGTACGGGTATTTGAGTATCAGTACGGATAAGCAAATTAAGCTTGGCGTACTGGTACAGGATAAGGTGTATCGGTACGGGGACTTGTTACTTGAAAGTTACTTTTTGAGGAAAAACCCGTGTACCGGATCACCGAGGGCTCGTATCGGTACAGATTTAATACTTTACAAGCAGACGTGGCGTACCGATACGGTGCACTGTGTACCGGTATGGGTGGTTGCTCTGTATCGATACAGTTGTGTTCATATCAGTACTAGTGGCTGTTTTTACAGGTAATGTCATAAAATTTATTTTCTGGTCTCTTGCGTTTTGGTCCCTAAGTTTTGCGAATGCAATTGTATGAGGATGGTTGATCATCTTGATCTGAAATTTGATATGTGGTCATTTAAATGGAATAATTGAGGATTCATAAACTTAATTTTAATTTTGGCCATATAATTTAAAGTATTTACGTTTCAGTCCTCAAAATGAATATGATGCAATTGGTTGACTGTTTATGATTCGTTTCTTACTCACCACTGCAAGAATGTACATGTAAGGTTAATAAATTGTATCTAGACAAGATAAAAAGAGAAAAAAAATAGACTGGATTTTCGTAACCTTTCTCTGGTTTGCTTCGGCAAACCTAATATAGTTCTCTCGGTTCGGTCGGGCGTCTAGGCCGAGTCGAGGGGGTTACAGGGCTTCATACGGTGCTATCTTTATACTTGCTTAATAGTTATTGTTGTATGCAAACTCAACCAGAGGCAATTACCTTTCCCAAGTTCCTTGTAACTCAATAATACAACATCTCAACATATCCTCCAAGATCTGAATCACCCGTTCAGATTGACCATCCGTCTGAGGATGATACGGTGTACTGAAATTCAAGCGAGTACCCAAAGCTTGATGCAAACATTTCCAAAACCTTGTTGTAAACTGCATATCTCTATCCGAAACAATCAACTTGGGTACTTCGTGCAACCTCACAATTTCAGCAACATACAAATCTGTCAATCTATCCAAAGAATACGTCGTATACACTGGCAGAAAATGTGCACACTTCGTAAACCGATCAACAATCACCCAGATAGAATCCTTTTTAGTCGATGTCAAAAGCAACCCCGACACAAAATCCATGATGATTCTCTCATATTTTCACTTTGTAATTCTCAACGGCTGCAACAACCAGGAAGAAAACTAGTGCTCAGCTTTCACACGCTAACATATTATACATCTAGCAACGAAATCAGCTACATTATTTTTCAAACCCACCCAATAGTACTCTTTCCTCAACCCCTGATACATTTTAGTACTATCGGAATGCATAGCAAAAGGACTAGCATGTGCCTCAGTCAAAATCATCTGTCTCAACTCTATGTCATTAGGCACCACTATCTGTTCCTTAAAACACAACACTCATCACTATTAAAGTGAAAATATGTAGGATTTCTATCATGATATCCTTGACATGCGGCACCAATATCTCATCATACGGCTGCTTCTCTTTGATCAACTGTGCCAAAGAATGTTTCACTTGTAACTCTGCCAACAACCCTTCATCACGTGTCACACTTAACCTCGCAAGCATGGCTCTCAACTCCACAACGGCCTTTCTACTCAAAGCATCAACCACAACATTGGCTTTGCCCAGATGGTACTCAATGGTCAGATCGTAATCCCTCAACAATTCCAACCATCTACGTTGATGAAGATTCAACTCTTTCTAAGACATCAAATATTCCAAGCTCTTATAGTCAGTGTAAACAAAACACTTTTCATCATCGAGGTCCAAATCTTCAACGCAAACACTACCGCGGCAAGCTCAAGGTCATGTGTCGGGTAGTTACGTTTGTACACCTTCAATTTTCTCGATGCATAGGCTACCACATTCCTTTCTTGCATTAACATACACCCTAACCCGACATAGAATGCGTTACAATAAACCACAAACTCCTTTTCTGACTCAGGTTAAATCAAGATTAGAGCTTGTGTCAAGGCTTCCTTCAACTTCTCAAAAGCCTGTTGCCTAGCCTTTGTCCACTCAAACTGAACACCCTTCTACAACAACTTAGTTAACAGAGCAGCAACCCTCGAAAACCTATCCACGAAACATCGGTAATAACCCGCCAAACCTAAGAAACTATGAACTTCCGATACTGACTTTGGTTGCTTCCACTTCACCACCGCCTCAACATTTTTAGGATCAACCCGAATATCTTCATGCTAAACCATATGACCTAGGAAAACTACTTCCCTAATCCAGAACTCATACTTGCTTAACCTAGCGTAAAGCAGATTGTCCAAAAAGGTCTGCAACACGATCTGCAAGTGTTAATCATGATCCTCCTCGGTACGAGAGCACACAAGAATATCATCAACGAACACTACTACGAACTGATCCAAAAATTCATGGAACAGTCAGTTCATCATGTCCATGAATGTTGCAGGGCGTTCGTCAGCCCAAACGGCATCACCAAAAACTCATAATGGCCATACCGCGTATGGAAAGCAGTCTTCAACATATCCTTATCCTTAACTTTCAACTAGTAATATCTATATCTCAAATCGATCTTGAAAAACACTATAGCACCTCGAAATTGGTCAAACAAGTCATCAATCTGCGGTAAGGGATACTTGTTCTTTATCATCAACTTATTCAGTTGCCGATAGTCAATACACATCCTCAAGGTGTCATATTTCTTCTTTACAAACAACACTGGTGCTCCTCACGGAGAAACTCTAGGCCGAATAAAGCCACGATCCAACAGCTCCCGAAGTTGCGTCTTCAACTCTTTCAACTTTTTGGGTGCCATGCGATATGGTGCAATCGACACCGGAGCCGAATCAGCATATGTCTCAATACAAAACTCTACCTCCCTATCTGGTGGCAAATTGGGTAACTCTTCTAGAAATACACCTAAAAAGTTACAAATAGTATGGATATCCTTGATCTGTACTTCTTCCACATTCAGGTTCATCATATAAGCTAGATACGCCCGACATCCACAATCAAGAAACTTACGTGCTTCTATGGCTGAAACCATATTGGATAAAAACTTTACATTTTTACCCACAACTACAACTTCATAATCATCAGCGAGCTTCAACGAGACCCGCTTTGTCTCAAAATCAACCACAGCTCGATGCTCGGACAACCAGTCTATACCCAATATCACATCAAAACTATAGAACAATAGCTCCATCAAATCAGCCGCAAATATATATCCCTGAACCATCAGAGGACATCACTGATACAACTTCCTCGTGATGACCGTCTCATCAAAAGAACTCGTCACTTGCATACCAACATCAAGAATTTCTACCGGTATACCAAGAAAATGTGCATTCTCATGCAAAACATATGAATGCGTGGAACCAGAATCTATCAAAGATAACAATGACATAGACTGCAAGGTAAAGATACATGCTATCATGTCCGTGTCATTTCTCCCTTCATGGTGAGCATAGATCCTCGAGGGTCTACCATCCTCTGGTCGAACCACCATGGTATGTACCACAGCCTTCTATTCTTCCTCATTCCATTAAAAACTACCTCCGCCAGGCCCATGACCCCTCGGTGGTGCAACAACAGGTGTAGGTGCTTGTCTACCTCTAGCAAGCAAAGGAAAATCTTGCCTCATATGATCACACTCCAACAAGAATTTGTAACCCCAACTGCATGAGTCTGCCCCTCTCTGGCCAAACGCGGGCAATCTCTCCTCAAATGCTCTCTCGGGCCACAACCCCAACAATCATTATGTGTTACTCGGACTTGAGCACCTTGTCTCTGAGATCCTCGTCCTAATCCATCTCTAACGCATCTAGCAATCTTTTAAAACCTTCGATCACAGTACCTCTTAGCCTGACCACCCCCAGAACTATACTCTGCAGCTCTCTTCCTCGAGATAGAACCTCCAAAGCGACGAGACAAACCAAGCTCTGCTTAATATCCTTTGCCCGTACAACCAACACATCAAAGTCAGTATAGTCAGTGGCCAACATATACGTCTTGATATCCTGTACCAATCTATATAAAAAATGCTCACCGCGTTACCCTCCATCCGGTGCTAACTCAGATGCATACTGGCTCAACCTTACGAAATGCACTTCGTACTCTGACATTGTCATACTGCCCTGAACCAAGGCCATAAACTCACTTTTCTTGTCATCCAGGTATCTTACCCCTAGATACTTTTTCTTGAAGACAGCTTGGAAGAATTCTCATGTTCCTTCACCGGGTTCCATATTCACAATCACGGTGGTCCACCAATTGTATGCATCTCCCTGCAACAAGAACACTGCACACCCTAGCTTTCGCTCATTATTACATCTCAACTGAACCAGGATACGCTCTGTACTAGCCATCCACTCTTCGGATGCCTTGGGTGTTAACCTTCTAAACTCAACGCCTCTAAGATTACATAAACGCTCCAATGGTAACCCCGAATTAGCAGCAACTGATGCCGAAACTGGTATATTAACTCCAGCCATCGCGGCCTAAAATGCTCTCATCATCTCCTGAACCAAAGGTGTCATATCACCAAACACTAGACCAGGTGGTACTTGTTCCAATCCCTTAGGAGCATTAGGCGGAGGAGGCGGCAAATCCTCAGGGTGTACAAGTTCGCCGTCTACTCTCTGCCCTCTGACAGCAGCATTCTACTAGATCGCAACTCTCTCCTCAGTGGCATAGTCTAAATCGTATCTAAGGCATGATAATTACACAAAACAATCAGGCCACCTCGAAGCAAGGATCCAAGACTTCCACTTTAAACCAACATCATTTCATAAACATAGTAATATGGCAATGTGTCCCCAAAATACCCAAACATGGCATATTTCAAACACCATACATGTAAACAATCACCGTGCATAGCAAACAACATGTTACAACACTAACAACATCCAAATTTTTGCAAAACCTATCTCTGATACCACCAAATATAACCCTCTTGACCCGGCCTAGACGCAAGACTGAGCTGAGCGAGCTACATTAAGGTTTCCCGAGACAAACCCTGAATATTCACAACTAAAACAATCTATTTTTTCTTTTATCTTTTCTAGATACATCTTTAGGTCCTACGGTGATCATACATGTTGTGGTTAAAGATACAACTCGATCGTGCGTCAATTTGACATCTAATTGCTCGATTTCGCTTATAGGGACCAAAATATAATTTCTAAACTTTAAAAAGACTTTTACCAAATGAAGGTTACCAATCCTCAATTAGTCATATTTCATGCCTTCATGTTAAATCCCATCCCAAAATAATCATTCAAACTCATTTAATTTCACATTTACAAAACATGAATCAAAATGCAAGAAATTCAAAACATCAGAAAGCATCTCAACAGATTTAACGGTCAGTGTATCGGCACAGGTATCCACCGTATCAAAACGGAACTAAAAGACAAAGGCATACCGATACGGTCCCCAAGCGTATCGATACGGTATTGTATATTTTGAAAACTCGTATTCCATTAGCCATTGGCCATATCGAAACGGTAGCCTTCGTACCGACACCCTTACTATTTCCCAGCTATGCGTATCGATACGATTACCAGGCGTATCGGTATGCCTATGCTATTTTGAGCTGGAACAGGTCCCCGTGTACTGAAACCCTGAGGTGCGTAATGGTATGGTAAGACCTATAATAACCTCTAGGTCCAACATATGACACTTTGGCTTATTTCAAACCACTCTAACTCTAAGCTAGATATCATACAGCATCAACATCATGCTTAAGCAACATCATAACATCCATATAAATCGACCTAACTTGACTAGCATACTCATACACTAAATCTAGAGGCATGTTTCCTAGTCCACATTCAAACCAGCAAACCAAACATAATTCAACCATTTTAAAACTTATTACAAGTACAGTAATCAAAACTTGCAACAACAGGGAGTTCGCCAAAACCTCTCCCAAATTCCCTAAACGACACATTGCCATTATTACTACTTATCAATGTTCTAACCGTACTTTGAAAACAAGTCTTGGGAACTCATTTCCTTGTTTCCTTGATGCCTCAAACCTTAATTCTCTGTATTGATGGAAAAGAGAGCTTAAGCACACTAGGCTTAGTGAGAGATGCTCAAACAACAACCATCATCAATGCAAGTTAAACCATTTTACATAACTTTGAAAACCACTTTCAAAACTCTTTGAAAACATCATCATAGCATCATGCCTTATCAAAAACATGCACTTAACATTTCCAAAATAGCATATTAAACCATATGCAACATGTATCATGGATTCAACAACAAAGTCCTATTTGCTACCCTTAATTTAAGCTTTCCGATGCATACTACCAATGCAAGGCTTAAAGAGTAAAACATGTTTAAATCACATTAAACAACATAATTCATCTCATGATACATAAACAATTATATTGCCTCACAAGTGATCATTTACCAAGTTTCCACTTTACAAAACCATAACATCGGATACACAAATTCAACAAGTGTTCCCACAACACTTAACAACAATCTACCGGTAACACAAGGTTCACACACGGGAGTAGTTGGTACACATAAACCCATCCACCATTGTGACACTTGTGGTAGAGTATTCGGTACACATAAACCCTTCAACACCACTCATCGGTACGATGTTTAATCCATTAATGGGAGTCTTTGGTACTATACAACCCCTCGACCGTTAGTGTACTTGGATGGAGTATTCGGTACACCGTATAAACCCCTTGACATCCAAGGCACCTTTTTATAGTGCACTATCAATCCTATGGCCGGCCAATTATATCCGATACACTTCCCAAACCTTATCATACCTTCACTTGCCAATATAATTCATTTTAATAACATTTACTCATTGTTTTCATATGCAACAACAAAATCATTAAACCAATGCATTCAACCTGGCATTAAATAATATTCATAAACATTAACAAACGTGCATTACTTTCAAATGCATCAACATCATTTTGTAATCAATTTCCAACATTAAACCATGCTCAAAACATGCATACACAGTGAGTAACTAAACCATGTAAAATAAGTGCATCAAACTATTAGCCAAACCGAGTTCGAGAGAGAATTCATCATTTACTTACTTCTGAGCTTAGACTAGCATTTCAAGTTTGATCTAAACTCCCAGACACAACTTTCAAACTTTTGCAAAGTTGAAAACACATTTCCACTCACCAACTTGCAAAGCCTCACTTGCCGATGCGACAACCACGCCTCCAAAGCTTTCGAACCCAACGTTCAAGCTTTAGGTCCAATTTTCCCTGCTTTTATCCACACAGAACAGAGGTACATTTCATCAAAATCACAACAACACCAAACTTCAACATCCTTTATACAAATTCCCTCCACAACACCCAAAACCAACAACAAAACTCTTCCAAATTTAACCCAGCCACAATCTAATGTTTCAACTCATCGATTAACATCAATCATCATCTAAAAGCATAACTTTGACATCCTTACATCTCCAGCAAACAATTAACCACCACAACTCCTCAAAAACACATAACTAACAACCTAAAAAATTAGAGATTCACATAGCTTCGGGATTCGAATGTTAAAACCCATCTATTAACATTATTCAAGATCAAAATTATGATTAAAATCAATCAATAACCCAGCAAAACAGAATCTATACGAAAATCACTTAAGCATCTCAATTAAACCTTGATTTAACCAAAATCCATAATGAAATCATCAAAACTCATTAGGAAACATTAAACAAGGATCAAATACTTGGGAATTTCAATAAAGAACCAATCATTAGAAGAGAAGAATGAACCTTACCTCTAATGAGTGAATTTTCTCTCAATTGGATGCTTTAGATCTTGAAAACAAAGAAATTCAATAAGGTTTTGCAAAGCAAGATTTAAAGAACAAATTAAGAAACAAGAATTTAAGTAATCAAGAGTGTTACCTCATATTTTGGATGAAAAAGTGAGTGTTTGGCTGAAGAACTTTGAGAGAAAAGTTTAGGAGGAAAAGTTACGTAAATTTTTGGTTTTAAGAAAATAACTACCTTTTTGTTAATCCTCATTTTAATTATTCAATAAAAACTCTTTTAAAATAATCTCAATTGAGAGAAAATTCTGATAAAACATTTAGGTAAAATAGCTCCTTAAAGATTCTAAGTTTTAACCCTTTTTCAAAACAGTCACTAATAAAACACTTTTCATTCTTTACATTTTGGTCACCAGCCAAAATGTCCAATTTCCAAAATCCATTTTCCAAAACTAACTTTACCAAAAATATCCATTTATTAAATAATGATTTTTAGATATTTTTCCCATATTTTCTCACACCAAAATTATTTATTCCAATTTTAATCCCAAATTCGACTCGAATCTCTAATCCTGATCTATTGGACCGTCTAAACCAATTGGACAACTCCTAGGCCCAAAACTGAGGCATTACATGTTCCGATACTATGTGACCCAGTCTTTCCCAAGGTGTATGTTCTGGTGTTATGTGACCCGACTTCACCAGAGTGTATGTTCTGATGTTGTGTAACTCAGCCTCACTCTAGAGTTGTTGTTGTTGATATGTGTTTGCCTATATGATCTGATGAGATCTCGGGTATGGTTGGGACATTAGTGCCATGTATGATGATTGTTGTGATGAGAGCATGTGTTTAGGCGACTTGTAGTAGCGCTACGTGTTTATTTATCTCTCCTTATTGCTCGTACTAGCTTGCATGCTTACGTTTGTGATTAGCATGAAGTATAGTAGAGTAAATGTGTACCATTGAGCTTTGTAAGCTCAGCGCTCGGAATCGTTGTTTTCGTGCGTAGGTTGATCGTCGGATTGGGAAGCACTATCAGTATGAGATTCCAGCATCTGGTGGTTTTCAGAGTATGGTAGTTGTGTTTGTGGGTTGGGTATTCATAGGACCTTACATGATAAAGTCTGTAATCCTTACTTTGAAATTGTATTAATCAAATTAAATGTTCAAATGTTTTAAATTAAATTGGAGCTCCTCTATAACGTTTTGATTATTTATATGTATTTTCAAATGTTGGCTTTAAATGTTTTTGAGAAATAACTTCTTGGACTAACCGAATTGAGAAATTTTATGGTAACAGGTTTGGGCTTAAGGCCCAAATGTGACATCCGGGTTTAGTGTGTTACATGTTGGTTCAATGGTTAAGGCTTAACCTTTATATTTGAAGGTCTTGGGTTCAAACCCCTCCAAACTCATGTTTTTATATTTTCCTCCAGTAAAACAACGTCATTTTGGGCTAAATTAGGCTTCAAAACAGCCACACCAAAATGATGTCATTTTGACTTAAAGGGGACGTTAAGAGTTAACGACGAAGTGACATTTTCTAGTCAAAAACCAAAATTCAGTGTTAGATTTGAAGTTTTTTGAAGTTAGGTGGCATTTTTTAGTTAGGGCCATAGTATAGTGGCATATGGTGTAGTTTACCCTAAAAAAACTTAACCACACAATTTTTTGATGAAAAAAGAAATAATTACTACCATGTGACTCGTTAAAAAACTCTCTAAACTTAAATGGAGAAAAAGAGTACACATGGTAATAATTACAAGAAACCTACAAGATATAACTAATTACCTCACTACAAATGGCCATTCATTAAAAAGGTTATATTGATTTTTTTTAATTTCCTAAGATATCCACCAAACCAAGTCTAATGACTAATACTTTGCATTTTATACGAGTAGACATCAATTACGAATTCTAAAACTGTTCCATGTCCAGAGTGAAGATCAAACTCTCGACTACTGATTAAGGTAAGAGAGACCTTTATCATCTCCCCTGAACTTCGTGATTAAATAAAGTTATATTATTTTAAATTCTATTAAAAATTACTATTTTAATTTTAATGTATTTTTTCTTTAAAAATAATATTCTCATACATATCATTATTTCAAAAAAAAATCCACCCACAAAGTGGGCATGATTGATTCTATTATGTAAATTTTCTTAATAAAATATAAGCAAGTATGAAAAACTCTCTAATTCTTCCATGCCAAATACATATTCATATGGACTGATACCTTAACTTTGATCAGTCCAGAACTTGGGTAAAAAAGATATAATTTCGTTTGAAAAATATTGCGAATTCGAGCTTCAATTTCGAGGTTTAAATTTGAATAACTGAGTTTGTTTTTAATTTTATAAATCTCTGTCTCCACATGTATTATGTAATTTATATTATAAAAAATTAAAAATATAATATTACATTTTAAATATTAAAAAATATTTTAAAAGGAAAAAACTTTAATACACATGCCGTGTAAACTTTAGTTTATATGTGACTTTTAGTTTTCGGGGTTAGGGTTTTAGTTTAAGGTTTAAAGTTTAGGGGCTTAGGTTGTAGGGTTTAGAATCTAAGGTTAGCGTTTAGAATTTAGGGTATAACATTTAAGGTTTAGGGTTAGAGTTAAAAATTTAGAATTTAAATTTTATAGTGTAAATATACAAACTTGTGTAAAATTAGTTTTACACAGCATGTATATCAAAATTTTACTCTTTTAAAAGTTAGTAATAATAAAAGCTAAAAAAATTATATAAAAAAGTTATGTAATAAACATAAATAACATTGCTAAATTATTACGTTTCTGTTGGGATGCTCGAACGAACAACCGAATGCCAAGAGGGGGTGAATTGGATTTTGGGTGTTTATGGCGGAAGCAATGGGAAATTAAAAATAGACACAGGGATTTATAGTGGTTCAAGTTTCTAACCAAGCTCTACATTCACTACCTTAGCTTCCCACTAAGAATTTTTCCAAATTCACTATGAATTTTTCCCTTTTTCTAGGTCCAATAGGAAACCTTTACAACCTCAAAGCTTATACCCCAAAGCTTTGAGAAAACCTTCTCTTACAAGAGAAAAACAAATAGCAAACAAGAAAACCCTCACAAGGTACAATGTTTGCATAATTAAGCTCTCACTCAAAACCTAACACTTGAGCATATATGACAATTAAGCTCACAAGTGTGTTCTACAAAGAAAATGACAATTAAAAGCACAAAACATTTTTCTTAATCATAGAATGTTGGCTTGTTGTTTCTTATATCTCCATGACTGCTTGATTGAGTCTTTTAAACCCTCTAATGTGTTCATGATCGTTACTAGCCGTTAGGGTTAGTTTGGAGTCATTGGGGTATCTATTTCCCGCAATAAATGTAGTTCTAGACTATTCGGTATCTGTACATGGGGACTGGTATCGGTACATGTTCTTAAGAAAAATAGTCGTTGGAGCATTTATAACACATGGATATCGGTACGCACCCTCACGTATCGATATGGTCTAAGCCGTATCGATACTGATATTGGCTAGTGGAATTTGTCAAAACTCGGGGACAAAGAGGTGTATCGGTACTCAAAAATCTATACCGGTATGGGCACTCTGGTATCAGTACGGGGACATACATATTGGTATTCAGGGCCAGTTTTTACACTTTGGCTAATTAAAATCATTTTAAAATATGTCAAAAACTCTTTGAAGACATTTCAAACATATTTTTCAAGTTTATGGACTTTTGAAATATTTTGTAAATTAGTTTAAGTCTAAAATCATTTTCTTTAAGTTATATCAAAATTAATATTTCAACAATCTCCCTCTTTTTGATATAACGAAACCACTTGAAAATTTGTTTTTGTGAAAACTCCCCCTTGGAAAAATAATTTTAGAAAAAGAGAAACATTTTTAGAAGACTACTAAAGCTCCCATTTTTCTTTTTGAAATTGAATTTTTCAAACACATCTCTCCCCCTTTTTGTTATATCAAAAATATTTTCAAAACAAAGTTTGAAATCACATTTAAGTTCAAGATAACAATGGAGAGTTAGACCCAAAAAAATTGACAAATAAAAGAAATTTTAGAAAATTGCTCCCCCTTAATCAAACATCAAATAAATTGTTAGTCCAATAATTCATGAGAAATAAAATTGAATTTTAAATAAATAAAACAAATAAGCAAGAAATTCAATTTAAACATGCCAATAAAGAAAATTATACCAATAAGCATACAAGGCACGGCAAAAAGGAGACAAAACTGTCCCTTTTTGGCTGTACGTATTGGTACGGTATAGACCGTATCGGTACAGTATGGGTGCTATCGGTACTGAAGGCACGAAATGGTGAAAATATGCAGCAAAATCAACTTTAAAGGCCTTACAACTTAATTAAAAGTTCATACAAAGGCTCTATTAAGTTTTAGATATGCATTTTGATCATTTTTCCCACAAAACAACAACATGATTCTCAAGATAACACATTTAAGCATTCAAAGAATGAATATCACCAAACTCAACCAAAACATTACAAGTTTAAGGCCAAAAACATAAAGATAGACATATTAGGCCAAAAACATGTAATTCATGCAATTTGAGACTCCGCTAACTATATGCAATTATGCACAACATGGAGTCATACAAACATGCTTAGATCAACATGAAAATTTAGACATGAAAAACATGATCAAGCAATTGCATGAAACTAGATTTTACCACTTGAACCAATGTAGGATGTTAAGCATTCCTTCTCTAAATGTCCTTCCTCTTTTGTGTGTCACGAGCTTCCAGAATTTCAACTTTGATCATCAATGGCTCAAGCACACCTACAAATAGACAATCAAGTAATTTTTGGTATCCAAATTGCTTTGGATCCAATGGCGTTAGTCCCAAAAATTTTAGTCCCCTTAGGAATCCATTTTTCAATTTCATCATTTTTCTTTGAAACAATGAGTCCTTTTGGAACCCAAATATTTTTTAACAATTTTACCATTTACAAATCTAGGGAACTAGATTATCTAACATAAAAGTTTGATTTAACAAAATTTTTATTTTTCTTTTCAAAATTCTTGTAAATTAAAACTTTTTCTTTCTTAAGATTATCCAACTCCTTTTGATGATCTTTTTGGACTTGTTGAAGCAAATTTTGTAAATTAACATTCTTTTGTTCAAACTCATTGAGTTTTGATTCAAGTTCATCCTTGGTTTTAGAAAACAAATCATTTTGAATTTTCAAATTTGAAACCAATTTCTTATTTTTCAAAATGTGATTTTTAAATCCTAAAACCAACTCATCGTGGGCATCTTGTAATTCATCAAAATAATATAAAATTGAAGTAGATGAATTAGAAGTTATCCTTGAATCTTCTTTGATGGCCATAAGACAAAGGTAAGCTACTTCATCATCGGTGAAGTCCTATTTATCACTCCATGTAGCCACAAATGTCTTCTTCTTATGGCTTGATCCCTTCTTGTTGAAACGAGGGCAATCATACTTGGTGTGCCACGGCTTCTTGCACTCGAAGCATATAATGGGATCCATCATCTTCATTTTTTATTCATGCCTTGATTCTTCCATATGGCACTTCATGAATCGGGTGAACTTCTTGAAGAGCTTGGCTATCTCTTCTTCTTCACTATCCTCTCCACTTGAATCTTCTTTTTGGCTTATAGAGGATTTGAGAGCAATAACATTCAAGTCAATGCCTTGCTCTATTATCTTCTTCTTCCCCATCTTCTTCTCTTTTTTTCTTCTCATTTTCTTTCTCTTTTTTCATAATTTCATGAGTGTAAAGAGACCCCAAGAGAGCATCAAGCCTCAAGGTCTTGAGATCTTTGGCTTCGATGATGGCGGTCTTCTTTGAGTCTAATGACTCAAGAAGAGAATAGATAAGCTTTCGAACAAGCTCGTCTTCTGAAATAATTTCTCCATAGCCTTTATGTCCATTGACGGTGAAGGAGAATTTATCGAACATATTGGTGATGTTTTCCTTCAGTTTTATTTTGAAGTTCTCATACTCAAGGTTGAGAAGACCAATCATTGTCTCTTTCACTTTATTGGTTCCTTCATGAGTGACTTCAAGCTTATCCCAAATCGCATTGGCACTCTCACAAGAAAAGACTTTAGCATATTCTTCCCGGTCAAGTGCACAAAAGAAAATGTGCAAGGCCTTCGCGTTTAGCTCCATCTTCTTGCGATCATCCACACTCTATTTTGCATTGCTTCTTTATGAAATGAACGAGTCATCAAGAACAATGTCCCAAAGATGGTAGTCTTTGGCTCTCATGAAGTACATCATATTATTCTTCCAATAGGAGTAGTTGGTCATGTCGAAGAAATGTGGCCTATCGATGGATTGCGCCATGAACTCCGGTTGATGTAGAAATGTTGAGCACTTCAAAGATCGACTCTAGGATGTTAATCCGGCTTAGAGACGAATCTCTAATACCAATTGTTTGGATGCTCGAACGATTAACCGAATGCCAAGGGGTGAATTGGATTTTGGGTGTTTATGGTGGAAGCAATGGGAAATTAAAAATAAACACAAGGATTTATAGTGGTTCAAGCTTCTAACTAAGCTCTACATCCACTACCTTAGCTTCCCACTAAAGATTTTCCCAAATTCACTATAAATTTCTTCCCTTTTTCTAAGTTCAATAGGAAACTTTTACAACCTCAAAGCTTATACCCCAAAGTTTTGGGAAAACCTTCTCTTACAAGAGAAAAACAAATAGCAAACAAGGAAACCCTCACAAGGTACAATGTTTGCATAATTAAGCTTATACCCAAAACCTAACACTTGAGCATATATGACAATTAAGCTCACAAGCGTGTTCTACAAACCCTTTAATGTGTTCATGACCGTTACTAGCCGTTGGGGTTGGTTTGGAGCCGTTGGGATATTTATTTCCCGCAATAAATATAGTTCTGGAATCTTCGATATCGGTACACGGGGACCAGTATCGGTAGCTATTCTTAAGAAAAATAGTTGTTGAAGCATTTATAACACAAGGGTATCGGTACGCTATACAAGCGTATCGGTATGCAGCCTCATGTATCGATACGGTCTAAGCTGTATCGGTACTGATATTGGCTGCTGGAATTTGTCAAAACTCGGGGACAAAGAGGCGTATTGGTACTCAAAAATCCGTACCAGTACGGGCATTCTAGGTATCGGTACGACGACATACGTATCGATACTCAGGGCCAATTTTTAACACTTTAACTATTTAAAATTATTTTAAAACATGTCAAAAACTCTTTATAAATATTTCAAACATATTTTCTAAGTTTATGAACTTTTAAAATATTTTTATAAATTAATTTAAATCAAAAAATATTTTTTAAATTATATTAAAATTAATATTTCAACAGTTTCCGAAGCGCAGAGCGGAACACATAAAGTGGCCGCATTTTCTGGCTTCGAAACACTCCCTTTTCACGTTCCAAACACCCATTACATCACCGTCAAAAAATTACTACATAGCCACCTAAAAACAATGTAAAAAAATAAAATAAAAAAATCTTTTTTTAGTGGGTCATACCGTCACAGACAAGGAATCCCCGGTCAGGACAGACTTTTTATATTACCGCTTGGATTTAATTTTTTGACTTTAGCTCCTCCACTATTTTAATTTTTTATTCATTCATGTTTCTTTAATTTAATATAATTCAGTATTTTAATTTTCTAATATTATTAAAGGTCATTATTCCGTGCATAAGCATTTACCAAAATAAACATCTTAATTTTAAGATTTAGAAATTTTATTTAAAATATAATATTTAGAGGTTCAAATGTATAAATTTTAAATTTAAGAAGTGATTAAAATTTAAGTTTTAAAAAATTCGTTTTTACTGTAAGTACATAAAATATTTTCTCTATTATTAATAGGTCTGATTTTAATTTTATTAAAATATATTTATAACAGTTTTACATATGGGCTGATATATATGTTTTATTATTAGTTAAAACGATTAACTGAATTTCACATAATATTAAGAGAAAAATTTCAAATCTTCAATACACAAGCTACACAAGTCTTTTAGTTTTAGGGGTTTAGTTTAGGGTTTAGGGGTTTAGATTATAGCGTTTAGAATTTAATGTTAGTATTTAGAATTTAGGGTTTAGAGTTTATGGTTTAGTTTTTTAGGGTTTATGTTTAATAATTTAATATTTGAATTTATAGTATAAATATGCAGGTTTATGTAAAATAAATTTTATACGGCTGTGTATCAAAATTAAACCCGATTTTAATTATGTAACTAAAGAACAAACTATTGATATTATCAATTTAAATATTTTATAACATTGTATAAATAAAATATGAGATTATACTATGCCAATTAAAGCAAAGGATTGAAAAAAAAGATATTAAATCTTAAACTTTAACATAGTATAGGGACTAGTATCCAAATTATACCAAATAAGTCCTGGAAGCAGAAGTAATTTTTTAGTAAAATAAAGTCCGTTTCGATTCCGTTTGATATATAAATTTTGTATACACTCGCTTCTTGGTGGTTTTGAGCTTTACTCTTTGGAACATTCGCTTATTTTTTTTACTTATACTCTCTCTCTCCTTATCATGATCTCGATTCTCGAAGGTTAGATCTTATTTTTCTCTTTTGATTTAGATTTTATATTTGTTTTAATAGTTTAAATTAGATCTTTATTTTTATTTTTTAAAGGTTTTTGTTTTGAGCTGGAAATTAAGTAGATCGAGAGTGATAAGTGGTTGGCGTTTCGTTTACGGATGAATGAGGTATGTTTAGGTCTTTTTTTTTTTGTTATGTTTCTTTAGTTGAAGGGCTTGTGCTATTAGTGTCTGTTTGGTTACTGAGAAAACACCGGGAGAAAACGGAAGAAAGTTGTTTGATTATTTTTTTGCCTTGTCCGTTTGAAGTGGATAAGCTTCTTCAATTTTATTTTCTGGTCCTTTTTTTTTCTTGGTGAGATTAGAAAAATGAAAATTTAGCTGAACTAGGCAGCCACAGTAGGTTCACTTCACTGTAAATATACATTTATATTTCTCTAATAAATGCTCAGTATAAAATTGCAAAAAATAATTGTTTTACATAAAATTCTATTGCAGTTCATGAAACAATGTTTTTATTTTGTCAATGTTAAATCACTAGTTGAAATTCGTAGACTTGATTTTTTGGTGAAAATTCTCGTACGGGTTCATGCTTGAAAAACTTTAAGCAAATTCAGAAACTCTATAATGGGGCTTGTTTCTCCTTCAAAATAAAAGAAATAAAATGGAGTTTGATTCTTTTTGTTGATAGCTTTATAGTTTGGCCTACCATTTCGTTTGCCTTTAAAAGGTAGAATGCCGTATGAGCTTATTGTATTATAAGGGTAAACGACTAGGGTAAGATGTGAGGCAAAGGAGCAAGAAATTCAATAATGATGAAAATTGAAATAGTAGAACATGAAAAAGAGCTTCAATACTTTTGTAATTGTGCTGAAGACCAATTTTGACACCCCCCATAACGAGATAGAGAGGAAGACAAAGGTATTTTTCTTGAATTGACTTATTTCTTGTAATTTTGTAACATGGCAAGAATCTGCATTGACTTATTGATTTACCTTCAGTCTTTTGAAAAGTTATAAGTTTAATTAAAGTTCAATTTGGATCAGCAACTTTGAACATGACACAATTACATGATACAGGGAAATAATTAAAGTATGAGATGACTAAAACAAAGAACATGACACGAATACACGAACATCTCAAAATATTTATAACATGAATTATTAACGTATCAAAATTTGTATCAATATGTAATACCTTAAACACAATTATGACATGTGAAGATACTTGAGTATGATACAAATACATGAATTGTTAGGCGTAGTTCAATTTATCAACCTTCTGTATTGGTGATCACGCCTCAAAGGGTTTATTTATTTAAAATTCCTTCCTGTAGGTTAATTAGTGGAATTGCAAATGCTTGTTTGCCTGGATTTGTTAATTCAACCATTTTCTGATGTCCAGAAGACAGTAATTTTATCAATTTCTTTCCAATTAATTTTAGGGAAAAACTGGAAACATTAATGCAGGTCTGGAATTTTAGTACAAATTAAGGTTATAAAATGAGAACGGATGGGAAACTGCATGTGATGAAGAAGCCTACTGATGTCAAACATCAAAGGGTAAGAAACTGTTCTTTAATTTTTATTTTTATTTTCTCTGTGGATGTTCATTTCTCTTCAATATTTCGAAGTCTTATGTGTACCATGACTTCCTAATCATAAGGTTTTGCAACTTACAGAGTAACATAATGTTCATATATCGTATTTAATTATGAAATTTGATCTAATAAATTTTGGGTCTGTCTGCCAGAGATACCTTCTTAAAAGGAAAATTCAATGTTCAATTAATTGATCCTTCTTTTTATATTTCCTTGTTTTGCCTCACTTTTGTTTTTGATGCTTAGTCACCTTTATGGTCTTGGCCTTTTGGCCCATTCCTTTACATCTTTTTACTTATGACATTCTCCTTGAATAAGCATGTAAATTTGATAAATTCTACATTGATTCCTAGCCTCCTTCTCTGTTTTTGTTCTCTGGGTATAGGTAGATGGCTCCATTGTCCCTGGCTTGGAAGATGAAGTAACTGAGGTTGAGCATTTACTTGAGGAACCTCAAAGTGAGCATGTTTCAGTAGATGGAGTCTTATGTTTTGGGAAGGAGAGTATAGAGAAGCATTTGAAAATGGAGGACTTCTCTTTTGCTTTTGATTATGGCTGGAAAATAGGTTGTGGTAATACTCTAATGGCTTTTCGCTACTTTTTCTGCTGATTCTCTCATTTAAAAATACAAAGAAAATGATCTTTCAAGCATTTCTAGTTTGTTAATGGTACCATGCAGAAGCATCTAGAGTGTTTGATATGTACTCTTTGAGGGTTCAGTCTCATCCTTTTAAAAACAAAGTGTGTGGCTATTTCTAGGGAAGGAAAGTAAAAAAAATATATATATAGGAGCAAAAACCATGCATTCTAGGTGTCTGAACTTTCTAAGTTCTAACATTCTTCTGTAGAATGATTTGATCGTAATTTTGCTCTGTCCTAAGTGCTGCACGCGCACAAGCAACATCTATTGTGCTTTAAACAGGTTAAAATAAGTGTTCACTGGGTAATGAGCTTTTTACCTCCAAATAGATTGAACTAATTAATCCTGCTTAATGTCCGTTTTATTAGTTTTCTCCATTAGTTAGTATGCATTACTCAAAAGTAATCATTAATTGTTCGAATTCCAGAAATTTTTTAGTTATTCCAGGACACTCTTCGACTAAATGGTCTAATGAACTGTCATAATCATCTCAAGACATGAAAACTATGAGTGGCAGGGATGAGAAAATGCAATAATAGAAACTAACACTAACTTTACAACACTTTTTTGGTATCTTCCATGTCTGTTTTATTTTGCCATGAACCCCAAACTTTACATATCTTTTGGTTGAACAAAAAAAGTGATTTTGTTCAGCTTTTTATTTATAATTTCTGTAGTTATTCTTCTGACGCTGTTATATCTTTTGTGCTTGATAAGGTGGGTTAGATTCTATCCATGGTCAAGGAGGAGATGATTTGAAGCTTGAAGTATGTATTGCTTATTCTTGAGGCTTTCACGGCATGTCCAAGTTATTGGTTAATGCATTATTTTCTTTGAATTTCCCGTTTTACGATTTAAATGTGCTTGTTCCTTCCCTTTTATTTATTTATAGTTTTCTTTTTGAATATGGTTTACTATATGCAAACGTGCATAGGCGATGTACTTATCTGATAAAATGCTGCTTTAGTAGGTTCTTGATGGATTGCTGGATGAAGTTGATGAAGTGGATGATATACATGCAGCAAATGATTTATCCAGTGCATGTGAAGATTTTCTTTTGGGTGTGTCTTGTTGTCTTAATTGTCCCCAGGTGTCTGCTATATCATGTGATGCTTAATATTATGTTCTTTCATTTTTTTTCTTTTGTCCAGATATTGAATTTCCTGAAAAGTTCTCTGAATTGGATTATGTTCCTCATGAAGTATCAAATTTTCACAACTTAAGTTCAGAAAGTCATTCACCTGGAATTAGCGGTAGTAACAGTGTTGGTGGCATATCAGAATCATCAATTGTAACTGTTCAAGAATCCAACTACAAGAACGGTGTGCTTGGGAAGATGGCCAATTGTGATTTACATCATGCCTTTGGGAGCAAATGCAGTTGTCCTGATCCAGTTATGGAAACTGGTCGACCTAGTATAGAACATGATCTAGATTTTGTTGAGTCTGATGATGAAAAACCTTTAGTGAGTTTCATATTGTCTAACAAGAAGGTAAAAAGCTCTGTTAAAGTAACAAAAAGCGGCACTCATCTCAGACAGAAGAGAGTACGGAAGCCTACAAGTAGGTATATTGAAGAGTTCTCTAGAAATTCTACTACTGGAAGGAAGTGCCTTAAAGTCGGATCACAAGAAGAATCTCCTCAAGTTCCAGAAACCCAGCCACGAAGAGGACGTCCCAGGAAAATCGTGCCAAAACTGGTAGATATTCAGCATTTTGTGTCTCTCTCTCTTCCCTCTCTCTTCAGTAGCTTGTTTTTGTTTTTAGTCATCATTTTCATTTATTTAGATATTGGTCATGAGTGCTGTATGGTTGCCATGAAAACCAGAAAAACATTCATAATGAGGAATAAAAACAAATATTGATAAATTCTTGTTGCAGATTGGTGATGTTTACCACAATACATATAAAAATATTAGGGTAAGAAAATGGTTTTTAATAATCCTCTCTGCCCGGTGGTAACATATATTTGTTTGGCATCTTGGTAGGGTTATTTTGCTGTATTTTAGTACAGAAATTAATTATTTAAAGATTCTTTTGAGTTTTTCTATATATTTGTACCTTTGGAGGACATATCTCCATATCTATGTGTTCAATAGAAATGAAAAGTCTTGTGTAACATAAATATCAGCAGTCATACATGCTGTACGGACTATATTACGATATTATGTTTTCTTCTATAAAATCTTTGAGCTAGAATGCGGAAGCCAAGTGACCATCAAGGATGTGAGACTTCGATCACACTTGCATGACAAGATAGCAGTCTCGTTCCTCGATTTTCGATTTTGCATGTTGTGGCCTATGAAGTAGTGAACCTTACAACTTTGTTAAGTGATAAAAGTTTAAGATAATTTTTCGTGTTTTCTTACCAGGAGTTTGAATCCGATTGTGAGCTTTCGGCATCTGAATCTGAAGACGAGCAAGAGGACCAAAAGATCCAAAACGGCTTGTGATAGGAGGAAGCATCAAAGGATGTGGACCCTTGCTGAGGTGATTAAACTGGTTGATGGAATTGCCCAGTATGGTGTTGGAAGATGGACTGATATAAAAAAGCTTCTATTCGCATCATCTGCTTATCGAACACCTGTTGATCTGAGGGTACCTCACTGCTTTATCCAATCACACATGGTTTCCTCATTTTATAAAACTCGAACTATTTATAAATATGGATCCTTCTCTGCAGGACAAATGGCGAAACCTTCTCAGATCTAGCTCTGCACATAAACACAACATGAGAGAGGTTAGTTTTTTCCTCATTTTCTTGGCATCAAGAGTTGCATGTTTGAAATCAAAACCCCCCTTTTTGATAAAAATGTATGTAGGACAAATATGCACTTGATAATCATACCATGTTCACTGAGAGTGATTTATGTCGCCGTCATTTTAAATGTCAGTTACAGGTTGAGGCTAATACAGAGCATAATGTTCGTCTGCTACCAAAGACAGTGGTATGTCGTATCCGTGAACTGGCAACCATTCATCCATATCCAAAGGTTCGCAACTCCAATCTTTCATCCAAACAACTGACAACTGAAGGCGCTCCGGTTAACTCTCGTGGAAGAAATCTACGCCGGAAGAAGTGTAATTGATGTAGCATTTTCTGAAAATTTTCAGTGAAGCAAAGATGCAATTCAAGTTTCGTTGTAAAGAAGACAGTCCCTATAACGCCTATCTTAAACTGCACATATAGACGTTCTCAGACCATTAGGAGAAATGTTGCAACAAGTGAAAAAACAAATGTTAAGAATATGAATAGCCAGGAACATGGCTAAACTGATGGTATGTTTTGCTTACATATTTTGTGCACAGGCTTAAGCGTTAGCATTGAAACTCGAAAACTCAGGTAGTATAATTATGGAACTTGTTTCCTTTTGCCTTATCTTTACTGCATATTTGTTTCTCATTGGATAGAAAATGCATCTTTACAGTCGGTTTTAAACTCTTTCTTAAAAGATTTTTTTATTAAAATTATTATGGTAAGCGATTATATATGGATGTTTAAATTAAAATTTATACCACGTAAAATACATGTACATATTTTTTGTGTGTGCAGGAAATACATATTTTTATTAAGTACTTGTTATAGTTAATATTTAAATGAATTAATTGCAGCACATGTTCTTAAACTATGATCATTATTTTGAATTAGTCTTTAAACTTTTGAATATTTCAATTTCATCCCCAAGCTATGTCTGCCATTCATGTTCATTCCCAAAGTATTATCTTGATTCTAAATTAGTCCCCAAACTTTTGAGCAGGTTTTAATTTTATCCTCAAATTATCATATATGTCACATAATATTATTACATAATACACATTAGTGTTTGTATGGAAGCCAGCAATTTTTATATTTGTTTTATTAACATAGGATATGATTAGCATATTGTTGATAATCTGGGGAATAAATTAGACCGTTTAAAAGCTTGGGGATCAAATTAGAACGAGGGTCATGGTTTGAGCATAAAATTGAAATGTTTAAAAGTTTAGAAACTAATTTAGAATGAGGTCATAGTTTGGAGATGTATTAGTTTGGAGATGTATTGTACAATTAATTTTATTTAAATTATTTTGAAATATAGTCGATTCGATTTATAAAACATATAATTTTACATGGATTACTAACAAAGTTTTCTCATATTCGTTGAATTATAGGAAAAGAGTAATAGAAGAAGATGATCGTACCTTTGTCTTGGAATGTTGTGGTGGTTGTCCATGTTTTTGTCCGAGTTTTCTTCCTTCAACACCATTTCCTATCTTGACGACATTGCTCTTCCTGCTCGTGTATTCCGCCGATCATGACTCTCCCGCCCCTCCCGCCATGTTAGCTATAAACAGCACCAAAAGCTTCATGCTCTGCACATTTTTGGTTAATGAATGCCCCATACAAAAGGAACAGGATATTACGATCGTTTATCCAGTTAGTTTGGGGTTGGTTTAGGTGCATTCAGGGTGGTTTTAGACATGTGCAATAAGGGTTCATATATGAGTACAATTTTATTGATTCTACACCGCACCCGTCCCAGTTGGGGCGGGTATAATTTTGGTGAAGTGGACGGTGCGGCTATCAAAGTCATACTCATTATGGACAGTGAGTAGATGAATATATTATGGATTTGAGACCTTACCTACTTCATATCCGCCCGCCTACTATCCACCATATGAATAAGATTATTTTAACGAAAATAATATATATATATATATATACATATATATAAGGTGACATGGGCTGGATGAATATGTTATCATTCATGTAAAATATGTTTGTAAGCATTTAGAAAAAATTTAGGATGATTAATGGAGTTAAAAATCAACTTTATGAAATATGTCCTTTTTATGCGTAGGCAGTAAGTTCCAAAAATCAAAAAAAAATTAATGGAGTATAAATAATTAGGAAGTGATACATACATTGTTGTAACTATGAGCAAGTTTAGTTTCGTTTAGAATAAACGAAGATCGATTTCGATCTATAATTTAAAATATATGAATTTTAAGTGATCAAAGGTCAAAAAACAAAGTAACAGACTGCTCCTAATACTAGTTCAGCAGTGACTTTAAAAATTTGTCATGAGTTGTATAAGTCGAATTAGAAGTATCACCTTATATAGTTAAATATATATATATGTTTCAATCTGCCTACATAATAATAAAATGATAATAGTAAATAAAAAAAAAACTTATCATAATAAAGTATTTTTATATAAAGTATAATTGTAACAGTCTAAATTTAACTCGTACATTTCAGAGGATCTAAAATATCATATCGAATCACCGAAAGTAACCAAATAAATTCCCTTCAAAACATAATTAGCCAAAACATTTCTACAATTCAGATAATCATGATACGTAATATAAAAATAAGTAAAACAATACAAGTACGAAGTTCTGTAGTATAAAATATGTAAGGTCTTATGAATACACAAACTCTACTAAAGAGACAAAATTATGTACTCATATAAGTGAAGTGTTACATTCCTCTCTGAATGTGCTCCTCTCCTTATGAGCTAAATAAAAAACATGGGATCAAAAATACTCTACTAACTTCATGTAATTCATAAAAATAAGCATGTAAAATAAGTATAAACATAGAGACCTGATACATTTATGATTTGACATCTAGACTCTGCATGTTAAAAATCACATAAAATAGTAAAAATTAATATCATCTCACATGCTCTTATCCACACACAACAACAATACAACAATAGCAATAATATATGGGATCACACAATACATGGGATTACAATAAACACGGCGGCAACAAAAAAGGAGTAACGACTAAATTTATTTAGAGAGAGTTTTAAAGATGATGAGATGAATGAGGTAAATTTTGAGAGAAAGAATGTGAAAATGAGAAGTGAAAATATGTTCACCTGATGAATTTATGTTTTGTCTAAAATTTAAGGGTTAAATTAAAAATTAACCATTTTAATTAATATGTCACATCATCAAATCAACATAATTATCGACTCAGTAATCAAAACGTAACAATTAGATAATGTAATCAAAATGTAACTTTTTCAAAATTGGTGATTAAAATCAAACAAACCGAAAACAAAAGAGACCTCCGATGTTGTTTACCTTATTTTTAAAACAAAAATTTATGATATTGAATTAAGAAAATAGGTTTAAATTTGATACAGAAGCTATGTAAAATTTATTTTACACAAGTATGCTTATATATACTATAAGTCAAAATTAAACCTAAACCCTAAACTCTAAACACTAACCTTAAATTTTAAATCATACAACCCAAACTCCTAAATTCTAAACCCTAAACTAAACTCCTAACCCCTAAAACTAAAAGACTTGTATAAATTATAATTTACACAACTTGTGTATTAAAGTTTTTCCGTTAACAAAATCTAAAGAAAGAAGTAATATAAAACTTTGAAATTACTGTGTTTGAAGTCAATGAGTTGCAAGAAAAAAAACCATACGAGCATCTCGAGAAACGACGGTTAAATTGAAACAAAACTGTAATTTAGGGTTTCCCTTGACTGAACGGAACGGTATTAGAGCATGTGCTTCCTGCTTTAACTATTTTGAAAGTTTTTCCTTTTCATTTGTTCGACGTTGTTGTAATCTGGCTGCTGACTAACTTGCTAAGAACTCTCGCAAATTTTTTACATTAAGAAATTGGATGTTTCTGATCCCAGATACCTTATGAATTCTTCTATAATTTCATTTTTAAAGCGAGCCTTAATCATTTGATCAAAGAAAATGTAGGAGAAAAATATTTTCTTTAGAAAATCTAAATGTACACACGTTACTCAATTGTAAAAAATACAACCATAGACAAAATATAATGAGAACTAATGGGCTACAATGTCTCCCAAAATAAAATATATATATTATTAGATTTAAAAAAAATTATTTGGTTTTCTCAAAATATTTAACGAAAATTGTTGTCTTCTTAAAATGTAACATCAATATATATATATTTACATATTAAATTTTATTAATAGTTTTAGGGTTAGAGTTTTAGTTTATGGCTTAAAATTTAGGGGTTTAGGTTTAGGGTTTAGAAATTAAGGTTAGTGTTTAGAATTTATGGTATATAGTTTAAGGTTTAGGATTTAGTTTTTTAGGTTAGAGTTAAGAATTTAGGATTTGAGTTTTATAGTGTGAATATGCAGGCTTGTGTGAAAATAGTTTTACACAGCTTGCGTATCAAAAATTTACCCAATAAAAAAAACTGTGCTACACAGTTATTGAGTTTTATAGTGTAAATATGCATGCTTGTAATAAACATAAATTATAAATATGTGAATTTAAACTTGTTTCTTAAAATATTTCTCCAAGTAAAATCTTCAAAATTAATAAAATATTGATAAGATACAATTGATATATACACACAAACTAAGTCTTTTCCTTAGATTTTATTTCAACATTAGTTTTTATTCTTATTTCTCAAATCATAGCTCTTTTCGTCTCTCTCTATTCTTTGTAGTATTTTCAAATAAAAATAAAATGATAAAAAGTACATTGGAGGAGATTAAAATTTGATTTTCACCTTAAATTTTTGAATTGATGAAAATTAAAAAATTTCAACAATCCCACATAATATTTTAAGCAGTTTTAGGTTATTTTATAAATAAAGGTAAATCCTACTACTTTGCTCAATATTTTACAAGTTTTTTCTACAAATTGACTATAATTTTTTGAATATAATTATGGGTATCTAACCTATTAATCGACTAATTCAGATTAAATTTTACATAAATTTATTATGAGACGGCCCTTCTAATCTTATGAATGATTTGTCGAAAAAACACGTCATAGATGTACATTTCCTCCACGAAATTATATGTACACGTATGTGATTCGATAGACAAAGACGGTTGGAGAGGAGGCATAGACAAAGAAATAGAGGCTGAACATAGTATAGACTTATAAGGGCCACAGCTTTCCAAAATTTTGAAAAACTAAATTTTAGTCTTTTAAATTTTTAAATAATTTAATTTAGCTGTCATAAAATTTTTAAAATTTTATATTAAATTTCAATTTTTTTTATTTTTAATTAAACTCCTCTCATAATTTAAAAAGTTCTCACTATGCCTCTCAAAATTTTAAAAATTTTAATTAGACCTCATTTTTTTGAAAATTGTAAATAATGTCCTTCATTTTAAAAAATCAATTCAAATCTCTATTTTTAAAAAAAAAAATTAAATTAACCCCGCAAATTCTTTCAAGTTCCACCACTACAAAGAAAGAAGGTGCATTGGAATGAAAATTACGGAGATTATAGTTTTTTTTATAAAGCCTAATTCTAATCTTACCTAAAGAAAAGGGGAAGAGATAGACTCTAGGGGAAAAAGTATTTTTGGTAGGTCTAAAATTTATGACCTAAAAAAATATTAGAACAAAAATAATAGTTTAACCAACCGACCAAATGTACTTGCTCTTATAATTTGTTCACGAAGACTAAAAAAAGAGTGACCCATACGATACGTATGCAAGTATGGATCAAAAGTAGTTTATAGTTTGTTTAATGGGAGAAATAAATGTGCTTCACTGCTCCACCTTAGCTGTCTTGTTTTAAATTATAAATCAAATCTGTGAATATTAGGAATGCCATAAATGACTCACGATGTGCCACATTTCTGTCCTCTCCTTTCTCATTCTAATTTTTGCTTCTGATTTTCTAAAAGAAAATATTATATACTTTGTTGAAATTATTCTACACTTGTCAGTTCCTAGCACTTTGGGTTAAAGCATGATCCCTTTTGGGACCAAATAGATTAAAATAACAAGATCTTTTCACTTATTCTACCATTTCCCCACGTTCCAAGGATGATGGGGTTTTTTTTCCTTTCAAAATTGTCCAAGGTTGTTATATGAATGTAGGTTGTAAATAACATATTTTTAATTAAAAATTATTTGAGTTCGACACTTAAAATACTAGAATTTAATTCGTTTACAACTGATTAAATTATCTAACAAGTCAAGTTCTATTTTGATATACAACTTGAGCAATCTATGGAGTATTTCATTTTTAGTATATTTATAAGAATTTAAATAATTATCCCATAATTTTTTTTCAAATGTATTATATAAATTAAAGATATATTTTTTTAATCGGGGTAGTGACCACAACACTTGTCACCTCATTAGACATTAATACTTGGGTCCCTATTCAGATCAAGAGAGTTTTTACCAATAGCAAGGAAACTACATCCCACTCACTCATAACAGAAAAGTAGAAACACGAAATGGTGTGAGTCCAGGGTACAATAGTGGCTAAAAAATATAATCGAAAAATTAAAAAATATAGAATTTAAAATGTTATTAAAAAGTATAACGTTTTGGTTTTGTGGTAATATTTTATGTTGTGAGTTTTTTAACATTTTAAGTTACGCCCTTTTTAACTTTAAATTAAGACGTCACACCCTAAACTCAGTCACACGAGATGTGAAACGAAAACAAATATATTACATATGCCATATAAAATTGAAAGGAAAAGAAGGTGAAGTAACAAAGGGAAAAAATGAAAGCATACTAGCAGATTGGAAGAGGGGCACCATTCCATCCCTTCAAACATTCCATCTTTGGATCAATAATCTTGCCTTGGCACAGAGCTGTAAATACCTTATCAAACTCTTCACCAGGTGACTTACCCTTTTCTCCACTTAACAGCTCAGTTCCAAGCTCCTCCCTCACAAATTTATACAGTGGATGTGATCTGCATTCTTTAATCTTATTAGGAACTGCTGCATTTCCATTCTCGAGCGAAACCCGTGCACTCTCCACTTCCTTCGGCAAAACAGCCTTCAGTTCCTCTTCAAAAGCTGTGAGCTTTTGGAAGATTGAGGTGCCTGCATTCTTTTCATTCTCACCATTTGTGATTGCGTGCTCCACAAGTACTTGCCTGCGCTTTTGCATCAATGGGTATGTGGCACTGCAGGGATCATCTATGTAGGCAAACACGTATTCACGGTCCACGGCTTTGAGTAAATCCTTTTCGCAAAATCCCGAAGGGTGAAGTTCGCCATTGGCACCCGTGGTGAGTGTTTTCTTGGCGATTTGGCTCACGGTGTTCTTCACCACGCTCCTTAAATTCTCTTCCGGATGCCTCAAATCAATAGCTTGGCAAAGGGCTACCAAGTATGTAGATAACATAAGCTTCAAGATATCGACTGCTTCGGCTGTTTTTCGTGAAGATATTAGTCCCAAAGAGTTCACATCTTGGTTATGCTGCTCAGCGCTCTGAACGTGGTTAGTAACAGGGTTGGCAGGTATTGGAGTTCGGAACAGTAGGAGGCCATTGCGATTTCAGCACCCTTGAAACCATAATCTAGACTCGGGTTCCTTCCGCCGGAGAGGTTCGATGGGAGACCATTGTTGTAGAAATCATTGACGAGTTGTGAAAACTGAGCAAACATAAGTTTACCTATAGCTGCAATCGCCAAACGAGTGTTGTCCATCAAGACACCGATAGGTGTACCCTGGAAGTTGCCACCATGTAATGCCTTGTTCCTTGAAACATCAATCAGAGGGTTGTCGTTGACCGAATTGATCTCTCTTTCAATTGATTTGGTTGCGAATCTGATCACTTCGATCTGTGGACCGAGCCATTGTGGAGAAGTCCTCAATGCATAGCGATCTTGTTTCGGTTTCTGCAAGGGGTCCATTTCATGCAACTCCTTAGCTGCTTTGACGTAATAGGTCCCATCAAGGATGTATTCCATTATAGCGGCTGCTCGATTTGTCCGGGATGGTGTTCAGTTTATGCGTCAAATGATCAGTGAACTCAGGTTTACCATTCATGACTTCTGCAAAAATTGCTGACAAAATTTCAGACAGAACAGCCAAAATATTTGCTTCAAAAAGAACCATGGAAGCAAAGCCTGAACCAACTGCAGTGCCATTGACCAGAGCAAGCCCTTCTTTAGGCTGCAACACAAAGAACCCCGAATCAATCCCGGCGACACGAAAGGCTTCCACGGCATCAAGGGATTCTCCATTGGGTCCAACAGCCTTGGAATTAGGCCTGCCGGTGAGCAGTCCAGCAATGTAGGAAAGAGGAACGAGATCACCAGAGGCCGTAATCATGCCACGAAGCGGCAAGCATGGGGTGATGTTGCTATTAAGAAGCTTGGTGATGGCCTCGAGAATCTCGAATCTAATGCCAGAGTATCCCTGGAGAAGAGTGTTGATCCTAACAAGCATAGCTGCTCTGGTTGCAGAGTGAGGAAGTGTGTGACATGACTCAGTTCCATTGCCAAAGATCCCAGCATTCAAGAACCAGCAGCAACAAAAACAGATTCAATGAATCATACAGATTACAAAACCATCTTTCAAATTTCAAACATGGTTTAACATACTATCAACTAATCTCCAGTTTTGACTATGATTCATTCCCATAAAACTACAAATTGAACTATTGAACTGAGTGAGATATAGAAGGTTATAAATTACCTAATGAGCTCCTTTTGAAGGGCGGCTCCTTGCTTGGTTCTTCGATGAGAAGTAGCACCGAAACCAGTAGTAACACCGTAGCTATCAGTGCCTTTATTGATGCCATCAAGGACCCAATCGGCACTGGCCTTAACACCAGCCCTGGCATCCTCAGAAAGCTCAACCTTGACACCCAAGTCACGAGTGGCAATGGCAGCAACTTGAGAGATGGTCAAGCTCTCACCACCCAGTTTCACCAATGGCTTCCTAAACTCACCCATCATGCGTTTCACGTCATCCAAATGGCTTCCCCTGTGTGACTCAGCCGATACACCCCAGTTCAAAGGGTCATGAACCACACCACCCCCCTTTGCAGCAGTGCAAAAGCTCTCCAAAGATCCGTTTGAGTAACCATTTTGAGCAACGGTCTCCATGTGAAAGGAAATGAAGCTGGCTGTTGATATTGTATCAAGTATCAACAGCTGTTTCTTTTCTTTTGTTTCCTTGCTGAGGAGAGAAGGGAAGAGAGAGGTGGTTTAATAGAGAAGGGAAAGGGAAAGGGAAAGGGAAAGGGTTATGTAAGCATAAGGAAATATAAATCTTTTATTTTAAATTGAAAATTTAATTTGTAATTAATTATTTAGAATGAGAAAATAACTGTTCTTCCAAATAATAACAATAACTTGCAGATATTATGTTGGAAAAAATGTGAGGAAATAGTAACTTTAAGCCATATTATGAAAGGGTAAAGGTGAATATTTGAATAATGATTCTATTGGGTCTTATTCTATTCCATGAGATTTTTACAACGGTGTCTCATATGCTCAAATTGGTTGAGTGATGAATGAAAAATTGATGTTAGTATGATAGTTGTGAATTGAGTAAGGAAGTAAAACCCCCTTTATATCATATGAAAATTGTGTCTCGCGCGCAAGGGGTGCAAATCCAATCCTATTCGGGTTGGGGCACACCTGCACGAAGTGGGCGACGAGAATATTTGTACTAGTTGATCTCATTGTGGACCTATGGATATTTTATACCCACTTCAAATAATTTTTTCCTTACAAATAGAATATCTTTTTGAATATTCCGAATTTAAAAGGGATAATTTTTTGCTTCCTTAAATTCGATTATTAAAAAGGTATCAGGTTAAATTCACAGAAATATATCCGTTTTAAAATGCAGAAATTGATTATTTCTGAATTAAATCGGATTTAGGGTAAATGACCATCAATACGAAATATTTTGTTTTCCATATTTTTCCTCCTCCATTCCCCTATATATACCGAGCCAATTTTCAGTTTTTGATCAACTCGAAAATTTTCTACTCTTGAAAATTGCAGTTTTTTTGTGATAGGCGAAGGCAAGAATTTTGTTCTTGATCTCTACATAAGTGCTGCTGTAGAAGAACATCTGTTGTTGTATCCTCGGAGACCGACGATTGACGAACTCAAGCACCAAGGAGTGGTCGAATCTGTCTTAAGGAAACTACGTTCGTGCATGCCTCAACATGTTTCCTACTGGTTTTCGATTCAATTCGGTTTGGTTGTATTCGAAACTTATTTAATTTCCAATTAAACTGTATTTTTCGAATTTCTTTTATTTTAAATAATTTTTATTTGTTTGTTTTGGATTAACGTTTTTTCTAACGAATTCTATGAGAATTATTAATCGTTTTTTAAATATTTACGTAAAAGATTTAAGGATTTATTAAATCAATGTCAAAAACATAAAACAATTCCATTTTGTTAAAATAAAGTTAATATGGTAATACTGAGTATCGAACTGAATTAAAATGGACGGTTCAAAAAATCTAATAAACATAATCGAATTGAACTAATCTCACATGTGCAAGTAAGTCGGAAAAAAGATCAAGTACCAAAGAGGCTAAAAATAAGTTCAGGTACCAATTGCGTATTTAACATACCGAGTATCGAACTGAATTAAAATGGACGGTTCAAAAAACTAATAAACCTAATCGAATCGAACTAATCTCACCTTTGCAAGTAGGTCGGAAAAGAGATCAAGTACCAAAGAGGTCTAAAAATAAGTTCATGTACCAATTAGGTATTTGACACAAAATTTAGATGTTTATCTTTAAAGACACGTGTCATTCATTGATTGACTAGAAGTGACACTTCAATATAAATTAATTTTATTATTCACAGTTTTGGGCTAAATTGTTCCAAAAATAAGCCAACTAGATTCTTAATATGCATTAAAAGCCAACTACAAAATATGTATTAATCCGTTAATTGAAAGCCAACTATATAATTAAAAGCTTAAGCAGGTTTCAATTTTAAGGCATTGTAAAAATTTATATGGGATAATACTTATATATCAAAATCAAGTGTGACGTACGTAGGTCAGAATTAGTTAATATAATACTGAGAACTGAAAGGGCAAAAAAAAAGCTACTTTTATTTAAGTTTAGTTATAAAAGTGCATACTACTTTTTTTAAACTGAAATGTCAAATTGGAATTTATTTAAAATAGAAGGCGTAGCAAAAGGAATTTTGGGAACAAGAAGATAAAATAAAGCAAAGAAAGTGGAAACAAAAAAGAAGTCATCTGTTTTCATTGCATGTGCCATTTTGTTTCCCTTTCTGCCAGCCAAACTAAATTTGCAGGAGATAAAATTACATGCCATCATCTTTGTATCTCATGTAAGTGAGCCAATCTCAGAATGATCCGTCTCTCCAGATTGAATTTTTGTGACCAGAATTGAGGTGGGGCAAAACATAAATGTTTAAAAGTGGAAAGGCCAAATTCATAAATAAACCATTTTAAAAAAAATTTATATAAAAGAACAAATAAAAAAATTCTTAAGGGTGAGAAAGGGTATCCGTCCCTGGTTATAACTGTCTTCGAATCACTTTCTACAACTGATATGAACCCCACATCCATAGTAAATTGCATTCTTTGAATCACTTGTTTATAACAAAATGTGCACCATTACAAGAAAAAACATCTTCAGTAAAAAATCACTAAAAGAATTAAATTTTGACACTAAAGTGTACAGTAACAAGCTTTAAGATCGTCGCTAATAATTTCGTCACTATTATATTTGTGACAATTTTTATTTTTTGGTGTCCATTTATTCGGCACTATTATCAATAGTATATGTAACACTACAAATGGTCACGGTAACTCTATCTGTTGTGAAGCTTTTTCTGATACTAAGAACGAATATTGTGGTAGAAAAATTCGTCACAATACGTTTTGTTGTAACAAAATATTGAACACCGCAATTAATAAAAACTGACGAATTTGTGTGATACTGCAAATATCTTTTGTGACAAACAAATTGTCAAACAATTATTTTATTGTGACCAAATTTTTATCAATATAATCATTAGCAATTGTAGCAGTTTTTTTTTTGTCACGGAGAATATATTCTGTAACAAAGAAAATATACCACAATAACAACATTTTGTGGCTAAATGTTCGACACAATAATTATTTTAAATTATGATAAATTAAGTAATTACGACAACTCTTTGAATTATGACCAATTTATTTGACACTAATAATTAAAATTGTGACAAAAAATATCGTAATAACAATTTTTTAAAGAAAATATCTTTTCACTAGTTATATATTTAGACTTGCCTCTCACTAATTAATTAATAATTTTTACGTTTAAATATTTAAAGTATCAAAGATCTTATCAGTGAATAAATTGTACAATTATCAAAAATGTATTTTTAATTATCTATTCGTCATTTTTACAATACGAAGACAATTATTACTTTTAAAAGTAAATAAATAAACTAGAATGTAAAGAATATTAAAGCATAAAAAGTATTTGAAATAAACTCCAAAAAAATTAAATAGTTCATAATGCATAATTTTAAGGGTAATTATTTGATGCACTGCTAGTGAAAAGTGTTTTTTCCGCAAACGAGCTACCACATGTCTCTTTTAGGGTCCCTAAGCCTTAAACCCTCAATTCTAAACTTTAAGCCATAAAATATATTTCAAAATCTTAAAACCTAAACACAAACACCTAACCCTAACATCTAAACCTTAAAAACTAAGTGCTTGTGGAAACAAATTTTTCACTATCAGTGCATAGAATATTTTCCCTAATTTTAATAATAAAGTATAAATATACTAAATTGAAGTCCAAGCCATGTCCTCCACACCAAAGTTCATTCTTGAGCATTTTCCTACAAAATAGATAATAAGATAAAGAATAATTTAATTAGCATTAAAATATTAATTAATCCATAGTAAGAAAGTACTGATTAAAAATAGACTGTTTATTTAATTAAAATATTTTACTTGCATCGCTAGTTGTAAATTTTTTTTAAACAATGATAACTGGATTTCATTAAAAAATTAATGAAGGAATTAGAATTACAACACTTAAGTATAGAGAGATAATTAGGGACAATAGTCACAAAAAAACTCATACATAAAACAATAATATTAAACCCAAATGTATTAAGAAAAACGAAAAATTCCCTTGAGAGTAATGTTCAACATCAAAAGAACCTAGTAACCTTCATAAAAACTCTTTGTTTTGTCGAACGCTTTACGAAGTGAAAAATAAGAGGTGAGCGAACCAAACTATCTGGCAGGTTGATTCGCTACACAATTTTGATTATATGGACAAATAACCTTTTACCAAATAGGGGTTCTAACTATACGTGATCACCGACAAATCAATTAGAAAACAAATATGTGAGGGTCTTTGTGTGACCGTTAAAACGACCGTAAAAGTGCGAAAAACGTATCAAAAGTCACAAGAATCGTGCCACAAGAGCATAGAAAAAGCGTGCCACAAGAACAGAGAAAAGCGTGTCACAAAAAACTCAAAAAAAAACAAAAAAATATAGTATGAAAAAATAAAAAATAATAAATACCGACGGTCAGCAACTAACATTAAAATTGATGTCGTCGTCAGCTAAATAAAATTAAATGAAAAAAGAAAACGATACAAAAATATTGAGAGAAAACCTAGGTTAGTGAAAGAGGAAGGCGACTAGAGGTATAACTCTCTAGTTGTAGAATTTTTGACTAAAATCATTGAGAAATAAATTTGAATTTAATTGTTCGCCAACCAAATGTGTAAATAACTCTCTTATTTATTGTAGTCTCATAGTTTATTTCTTAACAGCCTTTCCTTGAACAATAAATTCTTAGCATTGAGCTTTCATATTTTTTTTGGAGTTGAATGTTGGTTTCCTCTTACTTTTTTGTAATTTCAGTAAATCTTGTAACTTCACTTTCTGCACATCTTTTTGCATCCTCGATTTCTACTAAAATGTGACTTTTATACCTATAAAATTAAAAAGTAACAGTTCAAAGAGAAAGACAATAAATTTTATACCAATCAAGATAACATAAAAGATACTTTGAATTAAAATTTCAATTTCACATACATGGCTAAAGTAATTTTCAGAGATTAAAATAGAAATAATCTAATCAACAATTAAAGCCAAAAAAATCAAACAATGACAATACTATTAGTCCTAAATTAAAATTTCAATTTTAAAAAACAACATAATGTAAAAAAAAAAAATCAACAAGCTATTCTAATTTTAAAAGCACGCAACACCATTAGTCTTCAAATATTCCTGCAATTATTTGTTCTTAAACTGATTCCATACAACATCAAAATATTTTATTTTTTCATTCTATCAGTTCTTAAACACGGTTAAGCTTATTGTATGCCTTTAAGAAACATTTAAAACTTGAAAACACAGTTCATAAACTAAAATCTGAAAACAAATAAAACTTAAAAGACATTGTTCATAAACACAATAAATCTTGTCTCAAGCCTCTGACGAGTGGAGCATGAAGCGGATTTGGAAAGTAATTAGAGCTTCTTTTTTTTCTTTTAATTGAAACTAAAATGAATTTCAGAGCAAAAGAAAATTAACACGGTTATTAAACTCCTGGATGAACACGACAGAAGCTTTAGAAGATGAGATGACTCGACAGACAACCCTCAATTTCTCTGATTTGCCCAGACCTCTAACATTTCAGGTAAGCAACGAACAATTTATGAAATTATATTTAAACCCACATTATAGAAATGGCACTAACCGCTAAATCAGCGCCCATCAACACTCAATATCCTCCAGTCGATCAAGAACCTCCCTATCTGTTGCATCAAAAGTCGCCCCTAATTGCTGCCCAACCTCTAAAATTGAGACCACCTCCGATGTGCTCCCCTGCTGAACCCCAGATTTGGGGATGCCATGCTCGATTACCTTTTGGTTTAACCCCAAAATGTTCAACACCGAATGCCCAACAGATCTCGTCTTCTTCTTCCCTTTTTGCAAACCACCTTTGTTTTTCTAAGGTCTTTCGATGGATTTACCCCCCAGTTAATCTTATATACCAAAAGTCTTACTTCAGTTTTGTCTAGAACTCACATTTTTGTTGACTTGGGTCTGGCTCGATAAGCACACAATTCCCAACACGCCATATGGTGATCCCTGCAACCCCTCAACCATATCTAATGGGACATCTCGGAGTCTGGACCCATTAGAGATGGAAGGGCCTGACGAAATTTCCATCGCCCCTCCAACTATTGGATTTGGGCCATCCCCATTACCAATGTTCAGCATAAACGACCCACCACCTGAATTAATTGGAACCTCGATCAGTCTAATATCACTAGCAGAGGACTTAACCCCATGCTCTGGAGAGACATTTAACCCACTATGATTATAATTATCTGCCTGCCCAACTCTATTTTCCAGCTCATAACGGCTATGCCTTTCCTCAGAAACCAGCACCGAATTAACTCCATCATAGTTGTATGGAACAACAGATGAAGTGTTGTTTGCTTCATCCTCATGCACGTCGAACGGAGATCGTCCTTCCAAGAACCGTCAGTCACCGTCGAACTCCTCCGTTCTCAAGACAATCTCATGGTTACTACCATTGATGTTGATAACTATCTTGTCAGGGATTATCGAGACCTTTTCAACCGATATTAAAACTCTAGCTTCATCAAAACGGTTGAAGATATCCTCATCAATCTTGCAGACTAATCCCCACCTACTTCCCAATCCATCGAAGAAGCTACTCCAGACTTGAAGAGGAACATCCTGCATTACTACCCAAACTTTCACTTTACGCTTCCCATATAAACCTTCCAACATCTCTAGTTCATCGAACCACAAACAAAGCATCTCGTTTCTTTTATTCCAAACCCGTAACAAGGCTTCTGTGGACGCAAACTGAATAATTGCCAGCAAGCTATGCCAAGGGCATACTTTAATGATAAAACCCTCCGATGCAAAAGCATCCTAGACAATCTCTAAGTTATACATTCTTTTAATCTGCCCACTAGGCATCTCTTCCTCCATTCCACTTCGTCTTTGTGAATCAACACAGCATCCTCTAACCCTGAAGGTCTTGCGGACCCTTGGTTGACTGATTCTTCCACAATCGACACTCTAACTGCATTCTCATTCCTTGCACACCTTTTGCCTTCCTCTGCTAAGCAATCTGTATTATTCATCCTAACTTGCTTCTTGACACCTAGAAGAGCGTCTTTGAAAGATCTGCTATCCTTTAAAGACGAATGAAAGATAATTGGCTTAACCATAGCTTCCGTTTCCTTGTTGCGGCTACTACCACTTCTTTCTGCGATGAACACTCTAATATGGAAACCATCCATCACTCTGCCATTACCCTTCTTGACTGCGTTGACCGCCTCCACCTCATTCTTGAATCTTACAAAAGCAAATGTGGTCGTTTTTGCTTTCCTCAAGTTCTTGTGAGCAATGAAAACGTATACAACTTGGTCGTACGCCTGGAACGCTTCTTTCAACGAACAGTGGTGAATCCTCTTTCTTACTCACATTGTCGACAAAGAGCGAACCCCAACCGGCGACAGATATCGTCAGTGATCCCTTTTGTAACACTCCTCCCGATTTGGTAAGAATCGGAGTTGGAACATGTTAGCGAAAGCTAAAATAGTAGACGGTGCTATATTATGATAAAAAATCTCTGATTCAATAGCAATACAGTAATTCTCGAGAAATGTCTACAAGTTTTAGGAACTAACTTTATATTCGATAAATTAGACGCCTTTAACGATAATTATACCTACCTATACATATAAGTATCATGCATGTTCGATCTTTACGACCATATTTTTACTTTGAAGACCTAATATGCCATGTTTACCATTTTTACACGATGCTAATAGGTCATATTAATAGTCGAGTTTTTCTCAAACTTTATATTATATTATTATAACATGGTCTAATGTTACTATTTTTCGTTAATAGCCGGTCAAGTCAAAATTCTATTACTTTAACAAGTGCACATACCATAAGTCAATTCTCTTATATTGAAATTTATACATAGCTCTTAGTTGTTAATTTACATGTCTTATTCTTGTTTGTTAATGTCTTTTACTTGTCTTTTACATTGTTCGCCTTGTATCACTTTTGGACATAAATAATTTTGGTTCTTGTTAAGCAAGCACAAAGCAATGACTTGTATCGATGTAATAACAATAAATTAATGCTTCCTTCTTCTCTGTACCCTCCAACCAAACCTCTCAACATCGCTAGGGTCATCACCCTTGAGCCGTAGCTCATGGATCATAGTCCCAATGAATATATCAAGTACCTTGCCAAAGTGTACAAGGGCTTTCATTATTTAAGCAACTGATAACATTTTAAGCTTTGTTATTAAAAGAGGATTCTTACGACAGAAGTGAGCTTTTAGTTCCAAAGTATCATATTCCTATCATAGATTTCGTATATCACCATGTATCATCTTGTCATGAATCATCATACATCATGTCATGCAAAATATCATGCCATACTCATGAAACATAAATAAGTTTACCAAGCTTAGTTTACCATACCACACCATAAATGTCACCAAAAGTTGCTCTAATGGAGCTAGCACATAGAAGAAACATTTACTGTTAATCAATATATATATATATATATATATCATTTAACCAATGGAACTATTCCCAAATCGCACCATATGATACGTTTAGGGAATCATAATTCATTTCTTTCACTTAGATTAAGTCAAACTTAATATTTACAGTAAGAATACATGTGGCTTGCCTATTAATCATCCATTAGTAACAAAGCATAATTTAAACATGTATTTCACACATTTACTGTTCATATTCAAATGTATATAACTATACAGTAACAATTTGAGCTTGTCCGAAACATACCTTGGAAATCCTTATTTACTTGTTTCAAACTCAATCGAGTCACTGTAATATTATGGTCGTTTAATCATGTAATACCTACACATTCAATTCAGCATATATATAATAAAGAACATAGAACATATTAAACTATGCTAACCGATATATCGAAGATTACTAAGCAACTCGAAGCGCTAAACCGAGCATATCATTTAAGCTGTCACATATATATTATTTAACTCAAACTATACTTTCATGACCTTACATATTATATCCAAAACATACTATTCATAATTTATACACTATTCGTATTCCATATATATAACACGGTACACATAATCCCATATTTTTATATTCATAATAGAGTATTCATGTTAAAACTTACTTTGTAAATCTGAATTTGTCACTCATATGCTTGCTGGTAACCACCTCAAACCATAACCAAATTTTAAATACCCCCTACAACTAACATGCTGTCCGAACATATATATAAAATTTATACACCAAACGTAATTTAACTGTACTCACCTCTTACTCCAAGATCACGAAGTAGTTTAACTCATCATTCTTTATTCACTAAGCTCGCTTGTAGTTTCCCGAATGGCAACCTTTCAATATTAGCTCGATCACAAATGGTCTGGAACTAAAAAGATAATAACTAAGTCTTGAACAATTTGAATTTTGAAGGTCGTAGAACTCATTGAAGTGTATAACAATGGTGGGAAGGAGTCTCTGGGGAAGACGAACAATTGTTCCCCCTCTTCCCCCCAAGATTGTCCGGTAGATTTTAGCCATCCCCTTATTTATATTCTGTTCCCCCTCCCCCCGAATTGTCCCATGAAAGGGGAATAATAATAATTTAAGGAGAACACCAGATTGCCTATTCATCACCATAGTTTTCTCCCACGTGTCATAGAGAAGCAATTATGTGTCAATGTTTCTTTTTTTCCTTCCACGTAGCAGGAGGAAAGAAGCCATGGTGTAACATGGCTATGAAATTCCTTAGCATGGGGGTTTCTTCACTTCCATGTGACAGGAGGGGAAATAATGGATTCCCATTTTATTCCACGTACATTTAAAGGTGGCCATGCTTAGGCCTTGTTTCCCCACGTGGTAGGGGCCATGAAAATTGGTTTCTATACCCGTGAGGTTTTGTCACTATCATTTACTATTTTCGAACCTATGATTATTATCAGTTCGTACCATGTCATACTGGTACGGGCTATATTATCAGTTTATAATATTTTATAATTTTAAAATAAATCCTTAATCTTTAACTTTTCATTTTTAGTCTTATGTTCACCAATAATCCAATATCAGTATCAATGCAAAATTATTTATTTATACATGTGAAATTAACCATATGATTAATGGTCAATAATTACCTTGACTTACCGAGAATTAAATTCTCGGTCATCGAAATTCGATTTACAACTAGGCCGATTTTTGGAGTGTTATACCTTTTGCCTGCCAAACCTTTTTTCTTGCCATTGCCCTTGTTGTTTACACTAAATTAATGCTAATTTATTATTTGATACATTGAGAGTGTAAATTTTAGTTTAAACAAGTATGTCTATTAGGATTAGGAGATTAGTTTAGAGTTTATGACGTTGTAGGCTTATAATTTATAGTTTAAGGTTTAGAGTTAAGAATTTAGATTTTAAATTTTGTAGTTTAAACAAACATGATTGTGCATTTTTTTACATTGATAGTATATAAATTATAGTAACCCTGAATCATTTTATATTTATATATTTTTCTATGATTTATATATTTTATAATTATCTAAAATTTTCATAATTTTTCTAACAATTTTACATAATTTTTTTTATTTTTTCTAAATAATTTGTAAATTTAAAGAATAATGGAAATTGTTTTTATGATTTTACACTTAATTAAACTCTTAACCTGGAAAAGAATAATCAATTGGTTTGTTGAGCCTTACTTTACGAGAAACTTGATTGATTATATAAAATGATTTTTATATTTTAATTATATATATTTATATATTAATCTACAATTTTTATAAATTTTCTTATAATTTTCTATAAATTTATATTTTTAAATAATTTTAAATTTAAAAAATAACATTTTTTTTATAATTTACACTCAATTATAAGCTCTTTATATAAAAAAATAATCAATTAAGTCCTCCCTAGATGACATGTGCCACCATTATAAGAGTCGATTAGCCACGTCAACAAAAAGTAATGATAAATACACTTAATGTTAACGGAGAAACTTGATTGATTAAATTTTAGCTATAAGAGCTCACTAGTGTACAAATTTTATAAGCGTTTAATTGATTTTTTAAGATTTTTTTATCATTAAACCTTCAAAATGAAACTTGAAACTCAAAAAATAAATTATCATTTAGAAGGTGAAATTATGATTATTAAAATAGTTATTTTCATTAAATTTTAATCGTATCGGTGACTAGTTTAAGGTATGACATTAATATTAATAAAAAATTAAATTATTCTAAATTAATATATAAAAATTAAATCTCAATTTAAATAAATTAGAGAGGAAAACCAATTTCACCTAATTTTATTCTCGAAGTCTCTTAGAATCTAATGAGCCAATGGCTGTTCAAAGTCCTAACTCATTGGCCACAAAATGGATCATATTTATTTGGGGCCTAAGACCCATAATTGCTTGATACCCTAAAACGCATGGGCTTAAACCTCATTTTTTTCAATCAATCACACATAAAAATGTAAAATTTAAATGTTTAATTTTTATTTTTAAGGGTAAATATGCATTTTGGTACTTTAATTTGGCCTCAAGATCCACGGTGGTACCCTAAGTTATTTTGTTCCAATTAGGCACATGAACTTAGCTTTAAGGTTCAATTTTGTACTTAAAAGTTTTTTTATTCAATTAAATACATGAACTTGGTTTTTCAGTTCAAAGTTGTACCTAAATTTGTCTTTTAGGTCCATATTGGTGCTTATGATGAATGGCTTACTTGAAGAATAAAGCCAAGTTTAAGTTCCAATTTGAATAAAAAAGCCTAGTTCATGTTACAATTTGGACCTAAAAAGTTTGGGTATAAAATTGAACATTGAGGTCCAGCTTAGGTGCAAAAAAGAAAACAAAAGTTTAGACATTAAATTGAACATTGAAACCAAGTTCGTGTACCAAAATGTATATTTACCCTTTTTCCTACTTACACTTAGGGGAGAACAGTCGGTTGTTTCAACCAAACCAACTTCAACCTACAAAAACTGAACCGACCAAATTTCACATCTTAAACGGACATAAGTGAATCGAGTTAAAATTGATCGGTTCGATCGGTTAATCGATTAAACTGATCTAATTTAAATATATAATTTTTAATAAAAATATAACATATTTATTATGGATTATATTATAAATATATGTAAAATATTTTATATACATGATTCTCTTAACATGTTACATTTCATAAATAAGAATTCCGACTTACTGACATTTAATGGTGTGTTTGCATGCAGAGACGGAACCAAATTGAGAGTTCTCCTCTATTTTTAAGACCTTTGCAATTAAGTCCTTACTCATTCTAAAAATTTTAGTTTATTATTTAAGACCGTTTAAGTTAAAATTAATGAAATTAAATCTTGATTTCTCAAATTTTTTAGTTTAATCACTTTTTAAGACCATTCAATTTTTAAATTAGTGAAATTAAACTTTAAATTTCTTAATTTTTATAATTTAATTACATTTTAAAACCCTATTTATTTTAAAATTAATTAACTTGTCCCTTTCAAAATTCAATCTTGACTTCATCCTGTCAACGCGTGCACCGTTTGTTTATACACTTAGTTGCAGACGTTTTAGATCATGTTTATTAAACACAACAGGACAAAAAAATGTGGGGTTAATGATTTACAACTTTTGAACTCCTCAACTCACATTTATATTAAGTTTTACAAAGTTGAAGATTTCATAATATTGGCTTCGACCGATCAGTAATCAGAACACTTTCTATATATTAAAAATCTCTTATTAAGTTGTTTTATTGGAAAAGGAAGTGCTATTATTTTTAAGTTATTAAAATACTTAGATTAATAAATATGTACTATATTGTAATGGCATAAGATAATTAAAAGAACATAAAATGGTATGAACAGTTGCTTTATGTACTTACAATCCAATTATTGGCTAGTACGTGGAGTGATTAGCAATATAGATATATTAAAAATCTTGTAGGTTTTTGGTGTATTTCTTTTCAAATACAGTTCATTCGTCATCCTTTAGTTTTCCTTTTAGCAATGAATGAGTGGCAACTTTTCTTCAAATAAATCAAAACAAAGATTGAAAACATAACTTTTAAGACGTTGCTTGTCCACTTCTTTTTCCTTGGGGTTTATTTTGTTTTTTGAAATTATAAATTGATTAAAAACAAGCTTGCATCTTTTGCTAATTTGGATTGCGGAGAGGGATGATGGTTTATATATATAGGGTTAGAATCCAGTTATACAATGTAAAACTCTTTAAGTTTTACATATTTTTTGGATAGTTGGATGGGTGAAACAGATGGTTAAAATTAAGAATATGTGAAGATTATCACTTGGGAAAAAAATAAGAAGTTAATCTCAATCATCCATTTCTCCCATTCAACGATCCAAAAAAAACGTGTAAAACTTAAAGAATTTTACACTGTGTAAATGGGCATAATGTAAGAATTTTTAACTTTTACACTTTTTTAGATAGTTGGATGGGTGAAATGGATGACTGAGATTAATAGTGGGTTATGTGAATATTATCACTTGGAAAAAGAAAGTGAGTACATAATATTAGCCATCCATTTTGGACTGTTGGGTATGGTCCTCTTACACTATGTAAAACTTGAAAGTTTTACACCTTTTTTGGATTGTTAGATGAAGGTAAATGGATGGATGAGAGTAACAGTAGAAAATGTGAAGATTATCACTTGGAAAAAAGATAAGAAAATAATCTTAGCAATTTATTACCATTATCCAACGGTCCAAAAAAAGTGTAAAAGTAATTGAGTTTTACATAACATAAGTGAATCCTAACCCTATATATAGAGAGGGGGGTCCTCCTACACTATGTAAACGTAAAAGTTTTATAACTTTTTTGGACCGTTGGATGAAGGTAAATTGATGGATGAGATTAATAGTAGAAAATGTGAAGATTGTCACTTGGAAAAAAAAATAAGGAAATAATCTTAGTCATTTATTACCATCATTCAACGGTCCAAAAAAGGTGTAAAAGTAATTGAGTTTTACACAATGTAAGTGGATCCTAACACACACACACATATTTAAGTTTAAGTGGAATTAGAGGTGGCAAACGGGACGTTCGTGTCAGGTTCAGTTCGGTTTTTATTACATTCGATTTCGGTTCAGTTCGTGTCAGATCTGGTCTGGTTCGATTTTAATTTGGGTCAGGCCGAGTCACATCGGTTCGGTTGTTTTTTGGGTCAGTTGATATTGGGTCGGGTATTTTCTGTTCGGTTAATTTTAGGTTGGGCCAAGATCGGTTCAATAGGATATCGATATGTTTCAGTCGGGTTTTCAGGCCTGATTAGTTTTTTACACCCATATATGGCTTTATAAAGCCAATATATTTGACGTTTTGGTGAGTTGTACGACAGTTCACATCAAATCTTTCTTTATTTCTCTTAGGCTTAAATGAAAAATACTAAAGTAAACCTTTTTTGAACTTTAGGTTCCTAAAGTATTTTTTTTATAAAAATAGGTGCCTAAAATTTTAACTGTTATAATTTTAGGTGTCTGGAGTTTCAACAGTTGCAATTTTAGGTGCCTGACTGTTAAAGCGTGTTAAAAATTGTTAACCAATCAATACTTGACACGTAGCATGTTTATTTTATTTTTTCAAAATTAAAAATTAAAAATATTTTTTTTTCAATTTTTCATAAATTCCCAAATTTTGCAATTTTTACAAAACACTCCCCAAATCCCTAAAATCTCCCAAACCCAAACCCCAAAATTGTCACCGTATAACGCCCCAATTTTGGGCCTAGCAGTTTTGAGGCTTATTATACGGTCCGATGGACCGGGTTAAAGATTCGATTCGGATTTAGGACCATATATTTTCGGTAAGATAAAAATATGGAAAAATGGTTAAAAATCATCTTTTAATATATGATTAATATTTGTGAAATCAATTTTGGGAAATGAGGTACGCAGGTGTGACATTTTGGTTAGTGAACAAAATGCAATTTTTGAAAATTGGTTTTTAGTGGTGACTAAATTGAAAAGGGTCAAATTCTTAGAATCTTTAGGGAGCTATTTTACCAAGTTTTGGCCGGTGATTTCTCTCATCAATTAGACATTTTAAATATGTGTTTTAAAGGTTAATTAAGAGGAATTAAAATATCTAAAGTTAGTTATATTTTCACAAAACTTTTTACGTAACTTTTCTCTCCACCTCTCTTCATCCAAACACCCAAGTTTTCATCAAATTTCAGAGGTGAGGGGCTTGATTTCTTAGATTCTTGATTTGAAAATGATTTTTCATCTTTGATTTGCAAAACCTTATTGTAATCTTGCGTTTCCTTAGCTTAAATCAAACAATTAAAGGAGAAATCACACAATAGAGGTAAGGTTCGTTTCTCTCCTCCATGAATGGTTCTTTATTGATATTCCTAAGTATTTGATCCTTGATCTATGTTTTATAATCTGATTTTGTGATTTTCTAATGTTAAATTGGTTTAATAGGGATTTTTGGAGGAAATTGATAAGAATTCAAAATAAATCTATTTTGCTGGGTTTTTAATTGATCTTGATCACGATTTGGTTGTATTATGATGTTGATAAGTCGATTCTATCAATAGAATCCTGAAACTCTTGAATCTCTAATTATTTAGGTTGTTAGAATTGTGTTCTTGTGGTGTTGTGGTAGCTGTGTGTTTGCTGGAGGTGTAAGGTTGCTTTGGTTCTGTTTATAGGTGTTAATTGATGATAAATGTGATGTTAGATTGATAGGTTGTGGCTGAGTTGTGTTTGGAAGGGATTAGATGATGTTTTCGGTTGTTGTGGTTGGGTGAATGTAAGAGTCTATGAGGATTTGTTGTTGCAGTGTTATAAATGCATTGAGGTTCATTAATCCTCTGTTGTAATATGGTTAAAATAGGGGATATGGATCCGAAAAAGATCAGTGAAGTTTTAGAGGCTTCGGATGCATGTTTTTGGCGTCGGCGAATCGAGGTTTTGCGTATTGGTGAGTGAGAACGTGGATTCCAGCTTGGAATGTTTTAAAGGTGGTTTATGGGAGTTTAAACTTAGCTTGATATGCTGGTTTAAACTCATAAGTAAGTAAAAGTGGATTTTCTCTCTCGGTCGTGCTAGTGTTAAATGGTTTTATGCACTTGTTTTGATTTACATGTTACCTACTATTTAAGCATGATTTAAAGTATCTGATATATTGTTTATAAGCATGAAATGCTGAAGGATGCACATGGTAAGTGATCCTTGTAAGTATATGGTTTATACTTGTGGTTTAAAGCATGGTTGTTGCTTTGGAAAAATGGTTTGGTTAATGCTTGTTAAAAATAGTGAGGTAAATGTTAAATGGTTAATTATATTGGCAAGTGATGTGGTTTTAAAATTGTTATCGGATATAGTTGGTCGACCATAGGATTGAAAGTGCACTATAATAAGTCGCCTTGGTTGTTGAGGGGTTTATACGGTGTATTGAATACTCCATCCAAGTACCCTAACAGCCGAGGGGTTATATGGTACGTAAACTCCCGTTAGTGGTTTATACATTTATCGAAGAGTGGTGTTGAGGGGTTTATGTGGTATACCGAATACTCCACCACAGGTGTCACAACGGTGGAGGGGTTTATGTGTACCGAAAACTCCCATGTGTGAACTTTGTGTTGCCGGTGAGAATGTATGAAGTGTTGGGTAAACACTTGTTGAATCGGTGTATCCGATGGACTATTTTGATAAAGGAACTTGGTTAATGATCACTTGTGAGCCAATATAATTGTTAATGTATCATTGAGAGGTTTATGTTGTATAATGTGATTTATACATATTTACTCTTTAAGCTTTGCATATGGTTGTTATGCATGAGAAGGTTTAAATCGAGGTTTAGCAATGGAACTTGGTGTTGGTTGATGATACATGTTGTTCGTTTACTCTTTAAGCTTCGCATATGGTTATTATGCATGAGAAGGCTTAAATTGAGGTCTAGCAATGAAATTTGCTGTCGTAAATGATTTATATTGCATATGGTTTAATATGCTGGTTTTTAAAGATGAAAAGTGAATGGCTTTCAAGGCATGATGTTTCAATGGTAATGTTTAAATGATGTCTAATGAATGATTGAAATGAGATTTCAAGGTGTTGTTGAGAAATGGTTTTAAATGCATTGATGGTGTTTTGTTTTTGAGCACTCCTCACTAAGCCTAGTGCGCTTACGTTCTCTTTGTTCATCAATGAAGAGAATTAAAATCTTGGAAGGTAGTGGGAAGCAAGGGACCGGTACAAGACTTGGTAACCAAAGTATGTTTGAACTAGACTATAAGTAATAAGGACAATGAGGGTTTCCATGGTTGTTTGGGAGGTGTTTTGTTGAACTCCCTATTTGAACAAGTTTGTTTAGCTGCTCTTGAGTTGTAAATGGCCTCTATTGTTTGTTTTTAGTAATGTTATGTAGTTTGGTGTTTTACTTGAATGGTTTTCAAGGAAGCATGCCTATAGTTTTACTTATGATGCAAGATGCCATGAATCGATGTTGATTTTGTGATGCTTTGAAGTGGTTTGAACCTTGAGAATGCTGGATGTGTGCTAGGAGAATGTTAGGATATTTTGATAGGGTTGAATGTATGTTTAACCACCAAAAATAGACATTACAAGTCTAGGTTTACCGGTACGGGTGTCTCTATTTCGGTACGAGTAAGCCATTTCAGGCTTAGCATCCCGGTACGCGGGCAACTATTTTGGTACAGCTAGGCAGAAACAAGATTGGCGTTTCGATATGGGCTTGAGCGTACCGGTACAGACTTACGCTACTGGAATATGTATTTTTGGGATAAAACTCGCATACCGAAACATTCGTGGCCGTATCGGTACTGGTGTTAAACATTTTAAACTTGAACCTTGATTCTAGCTAAGCGTACTGGTACGGTACATAACTTACTGAAATAAGGGTAAGAAGTTCTGAGCAACGTATCGATACGGTTGATTGTGTATTGATACTGGAGGCTGCTAATGTTGTTAATGTCATGGATTTGAAGTTTCTGATTCTTGCATTTTAGTCCTTGAATGTTGTGGATGTAATTAGATAAGTTTGGATGATCGTTTTGAGCCGATTTTTGACATGTAAGTATGAAATTTATTTAATTAAAGGTTGGTAACTTAAAATTGAGAAAAGTCCATGTATATTGCTAAAATTGCATTCTAGTCCCTAAGTTACATTTGTGTCCAATTGGATATTGAATCGATGCCCGATTGAGATGAGTTCTCACCTATGAACAGTATGTATATGTATGAAAATAATAATGTATCTAGACAAGATAAAAGAAAAAAGACGTGTTTTAGGTTTTATCTTTTTGGTTTACTTCAGTAAACCCAATGTAGCTCACTCAGTCCAGTCTTACGACTAGGCCGAGTCGAAGGGATTATATTTGGTGGTATCAGAGCCAGGTTTACGATAATTGAGAGATAGTATGACTGATGTGGTGCTATTGTGAGTTGAACTCTGTTGTTTTCTATGCACGGTGATTGTAAAATGCACGGTGATTGCTTTATGCCATATTGAGGGAAAATTTGGGAAACCCATTGTCTTATCATTATAGTCTGAAATGATATGATTTTGAAATTGAAGTCTTGGATCATTGCTTGAAGCTGGCCTGATTTAATTTTGTTTTGAAATGATTATCATGCCTTAGAAAATGTGTTATGACATGATCGAGAGAAGAAATGAGAATTAGCGTGATGCTGTTACCTTTAGGCAACAAGTGATGAGAGTTTTGTGACTCCTAGGGGTTTGCCACCCTGAAGTATGTACCACATGTGCTGGTTGAACTAGTGTTGGGTAATATGATGCCTTGCTATAGGCGATGTTTTGAGCTTTTTAGCTGTTGTTGCTGGAGTGTATGTGTTTGCATCGATGGTTGGGTAAACGAGGTTGACATTGGAATATCTCTGCAGTTTGGGATGAGTTAAGTACTGTGGGTTGACACATGAGGCATCCGAGATTATGATGGCCAATGTTATCCAGGTTCAGACCAAATGGGGTATATTGGTACCTGTAAGTTAGGATGTGTTAAATCCATGTTGCATGATAATGTTTAGTTGGTGGACAACTGTATCTGCGAGCGTGGAATCCCATGAGGTGGATTAGGAGTCTTTTCATGATGTTTTTAAGTAAGAAGTGTTTGGGGTTTAGACACTTGGACAAAAAGGGAACAAGAGTTCATGGCTTGGGTTTAAGACTGTGTGTACGTGGACACGTTTAGAGTACAAATTGTTTGGTTGAGCTGGTATACTCCTGAACGGGTACCGGTAGAGAGGTATCGTTGTGACCGATTATGTTAGGAGTTGGAGCAAGGTGTTAAAGTATATATATTGGCTTTCGACTACACCATTTTTGACATGTTGGTACACGGGTGAAGTACATCAAGCAGAACCTAGGTTATTATTTTTGTGTTGGAGGTTCTGGCTCTAGCAAGAGAATTACAAATTCTAGTTTCGATAATGTTCAGTTAAATAGGTGTGATAAAAGATATCGTCCTAAGTTGAGATGAGGTGATGACAGTGCTGGGTGAGGACCACGAGGTCAGAATATCCAGACTAGAATAGTATTTAATGCGTGTTGGGTATGTGGATCGTGTGATCTCACGAGGCAGATTATCTGCATTTGATATGTAGAGTGTGAACCCCTGTGTTTGTTGTTGTTGATGTTTGTGAGAATTATGGTTTGAACGATCATCTCGTGGGTGTTAGTTATGCGAATGCAGGAGGCTGGTTCCCCCGGTGAGACGGTTGTTACAGGAAAGATGTCTGAAAATGCCCTTTGTTGGTTTAAATCTTGAGGTTGCAGTTGATTTGTTGGAGTTGTTGCTCCACGGGTTTTGATGTAATTCTAGGTATAAATTAGTGGTTGGGCCAGGGAGTTATGGTTGGTTTTAGATCATAGCGAGTTCCTTGGAACTTGCTAATGATTACGAGGTAGTAATCATGGGCGAGAATGTTAAATTCTTGTTTAATGTTGTTTCGGCGCTAGGAGCAAGTCGTTTGATAGATCCTTGGTTGCAAGGTATTCCTAGCCTATGTTATGAATCCAAAGTCAAAGAAAGTACGTGCTCAGGATATTCGTGCGGTATGTGAGTTCCTGGGTGTTTTTTCTATTGGATTGAGAGGTCGAGTTTGACATTGAGTTGTATGAAACACAGATCCAGTGTCTATTGCTCCTTATGCATGGCTCAAGGGAGTTGCTTAATCAAGGCTTGTTAGGCTTGGTGTTTTTCCGGGGGGGTTACGTCGGTGTTATTATGAAAAAATGAGGATGGCACGATACAGATGTGCACGAGGCTTTGTACCTGAACAAGATAATATTATGTTGATTAGTTTAGGGATGCTTCAGTGGTTTGTAAGTTTGGTTTGGGTCCAGGTGTTACTGTTAAAGGTAAAATGATGTGTTTGTGTAAATGCCTTCTGTAGGGGCTGCGGCAGTATGCATTTTTAGGATGCGCCGTTTGGGTTGATTGATGCATGGGTTGTGTTCATAGTTATGATGAGTTGGGTAGTCCATGAATTTTAGATTAGTTGGTTGTTGTGTTTATTGATGGTCTTTCCGTGTACAGAAGCACTACGAAAGGTTGTGATCGATATGTATGGATGGTTTAGTAGATTTTTGGGGAGAAGTGAATATTACTCCTTGTTTGGGAAGTACGAGTTTTGGGTATGTTGCTAAGAATTCTGGTTCTGAGAATGTTATTAGTAAGTGTGAACAGATAAACATGCACAATGCAAAAACACTTATATGTATATGTAAATATGTTAGTACATGCATATATTTGGGCATAACATTAGAGGTTTTGCATCCATACACCTAGAAATCTATGTGGTTATATAAGTGATCATGCATACATATGTTCACACTTACAGATGACTGATCAGAAATTAATGGAGTGATGGTATAAGTAAGGTAGTGTATGAAGGTGGTTTTGGTAATATGGTTCTTGGGAGTTTGGCTTGTGCTAGTTCTTGAGCGACCAAAGTTAGAATTGGCAGTTTGTGGGTTGGTTAGATCCAGTTCTTTGTGTCGCGAGTTGTGTAGGTTGTAGTGTTGCAAGTGAAGTTGTGGCTTATGCATCTAGATAGTTAAAGGTGCATGAGTGTTTTTTTCTATACTTGATATGAGGCTTGCCGCGATGGTGGTTGTTTAAATGTTTTGGAGACACCAATTCTATGATGAGAAGGGTGTCGTGTACACGGATCACGTGTGGTTAGAAAAAAATGAATGATGTTTTGAGTTTTTGACAACCTGGATGGTTGGAGTTATTTAAGAGTTATAGTTTGATGGTTGAATGTTGTCCGAGCTAAGCTTATTGCCGATGCTTTGTTCGTGAGGGTTGCGGTAGAGTTGAGGATGTTGGTTACGCGGTTGGGTATGATGCGTAATAGAGCCTTGATGCCGAGTTACAAGTGAAGTCATTCTGGCCGCAGTTGTTTAGAGGAAGGTAATGGTTTGATGATGCATCAGTACCGCATGTTCAGGTTATTGGGAGAAGGAAATCTGATGGATTTTCACGATAAAGGTGATAGGGTGTTGTGTTTTAAAGATCAGAAGCTGGTGTCTCTTGAAGTTGAGTTAAGGTATATGTTTTGATGGGGGCGTATGCCAGTGCTTGTGATATGCTTTTGGTAATGCCAAGATTTATCAAGGTTTGAAAATGGATTGCTATTGGGTTGGTCTAAAGGAAAATATGGTTGATTTTTTTGTTCGATGCATGGTATGTCAGCGAGTGGAAGCTGAACATCAGTTTTCTTTCGGGTTGTTGCAACCGTTGAGGATACCGAAATGGAGGTAGGAAAAAATCACCATGGATTTTGTGTCTGGGTTACCATTGACACCGACCAAAAACGATTTCCTTGGGTGGTTTTTGATTGGGTTGCGAAGTGTGCGCACCTTTATGGCTATGCTCGTGATGTATGTTTTGGGTTAGGTGACAGATTTGTGTATTGCTAGGTTAGTGCGGTTGCACTGTGTGCTTGAGTCCATAAATTTGGACGGAGATTCGTGAGTTACGGTAAGGTTTTGGAGTCGTTTCTTGAGCTTGAGTGTATGTACTTCATATCTTTCCCAGTTGGATGGCGGGTTAGAGCATGGAATTCAAGTTTTGAAGAATAAGTTGGGTTGTGTATCATTGAGCTCCAAGGAAAGTGTGAGAGGCATATGCCTTTGGTAGAGTTTGCTTTAATGGCAGTTGTTTGACAAGTATGCAGGTTGCACCGTACGAGGCGTTGTGTGGTTGGAGGTGCCGTACACCCGTGTATTGGGCTGAAACTAGGGAAATGTACGTTCCCATATATGATGTGTTGAAAGGCACCGGTGAGAAGGTGAAGATGTTATGTGAGTGCTTGAGAGCAATTTTGGATCTTCAAAAATTCTACGTGAATTTGAGGCGTAGTGTTTTAAAATGTGTTGATGATGGTCAGATGATCATGATGGTATCGCCTTGGAAGAATATGATGCATTTGTAGACCATACGAGTTTGTTGGGTGTGTGGGTCTTGTTGCTTATTGTTTGAGGTTATCTCCTGTGTTGGAGGGGTTCCATGATGTGTTTTATGTGATGGGGTTGCGAAGGTATCGGTTGGATTTCCTCGCATGTTGTGTCGGTGAAAGGCATTGTGTTGAGAAGCCACGTGTAAATGTAAGTCAGATATGTTGGAGCAGTTTCTGCTTTTAGTTACCTTTGAGCAAATTTCAGGGGACAGGATTTCTTAAGTGGCCGTTTTAGGGCCTAGCGGTTTTGAGGCTTATTAGACGGTCCGATAGACGGGGTTAGAGATTCGAGTATGATTTTGGACCGTATATTTTTCAGTAAGATAAAAATATGGAAAATGGTTAAAAATCATCTTTTAATATATGATTAATATTGGTGAAATCGATTTTGGGAAATAAGGTTCGGATGTGTGACTTTTTGGTTAGTGACCAAAATGCAATTTTTGAAAATAAGTTTTTAGTGTTGAGTAAATTGAAAATGGTCAAATTCTTAGAATCCTTAGGGAGCTATTTTACCAAGTTTTGGCTGGTGATTTCTCTCATCAATTAGACATTTTAAACATGTGTTTTAAAGGTTAATTAAGAGGAATTAAAATATCTAAAGTTAGTTATATTTTCACAAAACTTTTTACGTAACTTTTCTCTCCACCTCTTTTTAGCCAAACACTCAAGTTTTCATCAAATTTTAGAGGTGAGGGGCTTGATTTCTTAGATTCTTGATTTGAAAATAATTTTTCATCTTTGATTTGCAAAACCTTATTGTAATCTTGTGTTTTCTTAGCTTAAATCAAACAATTAAGGGAGAAATCACACAATAGAGGTAAGGTTCGTTTCTCTCATCTATTGAATGGTTTTTTATTAATATTTCCAAGTATTTGATCCTTGATCTATGTTTTATAATCTGATTTTGTGATTTTCTAATGTTAAATTGGTTTAATGGGGATTTTTGGAGGAAATCGATAAGAATTCAAAATAAATCTGTTTTGCTGGGGTTTTAATTGATCTTGATCATGGTTTGGTTGTATTATGATGTTGATAAGTCGATTTTATCAATGGAATCCCGAAACTCTTGAATCTCTAATTGTTTAGGTTGCTAGAATGGTGTTCTTGTGGTGTTGTGGTGGTTGTGTGTTTGCTGGAGGTGTAAGGTTGCTTTGGTTCTGTTTTTAGGTGTTAATTGATGATAAATGTGATGTTAGATTGATAGGTTGTGGCTGGGTTGTGTTTGGAAGGGATTAGATGATGTTTTCGGTTGTTGTGGTTGGGTAATTGTGAGGTGAATGTAAGAGTCTGTGGGGATCTGTTGTGGCAGTGTTATAAATGCATTGAGATGCATTAATCCTCTGTTGTAATGTGGTTAAAATAGGGGAGATGGATCCGGAAGAGATCAGTGAAGCTTTAGAGGCTTCAGATGTATATTTTTGGCGTCAGCGAATCGAGGTTTTGCGTATTGGTGAGTGAGAATGTGGATTCTAGCTAGGAATGTTTTAAAGGTGGTTTATGGGAGTTTAAACTTAGCTTGATACGCTGTTTTAAACTCGGAAGTAAGTAAAAGTGGATTTTCTCTCTCGGTCATGATAGTGTTAAATGGTTTTATGCACTTGTTTTGATTTACATGTTACCTATTGTTTAAGCATGATTTAAAGTATTTGATATACTGTTTATAAGCATGAAATGCTGAAGGATGCACATGGTAAGTGATCCTTGTAAGTATATGGTTTATACTTGTGATTTAAAACATGGTTGTTGCTTTGGAAAAATGGTTTGGTTAATGCTTGTTAAAAATAGTGAGGTAAATGTTAAATGGTTAATTATATTGGCAAGTGATGTGGTTTTAAAATTGTTATCAGATATAGTTGGTTGGCTTTAGGATTGATAGTGCACTATAATAAGTCATCTTGGTTGTTGAGGGGTTTATACGGTGTACTGAATACTCCATCCAAGTACCCTAATAGTCGAGGGGTTATATGGTACCGTAACTCTCGTTAGTGGGTTATACATCTACCGATTAGTGGTGTTGAGGGGTTTATGTGGTGTACCTAATACTCTACCACGGGTGCCACAACGGTGGAAGGGTTTATGTGTACCGAAAACTCTCGTGTGTGAACCTTGTCTTTCTGGTGAGAATGTATGAAGTGTTGGGTAAACACTTATTGAATCAGTGTATCCGATGAACTATTTTGGTAAAGGAACTTGGTTAATGATCACTTGTGAGCCAATATAATTGTTAATGTATCATTGAGAGGTTTATGTTGTATAATGTGATTTATACATGTTTACTCTTCAAGCTTTGCATATGGTTGTTATGTATGGGAAGGCTTAAATCGAGGTTTAGCAATGGAACTTGGTGTTGGTTAATGATACATGTTGTTTGGTTACTCTTTAAGCTTCGCATATGGTTGTTATACATGAGAAGGCTTAAATTGAGGTCTAGCAATGAAATTTGCAGTCGTAAATGATTTACATTGCATATGGTTTAATATGTTGGTTTTTAAAGATGAAAAGTGAATGGTTTTCAAGGCATGATGTTTCAATGGTAATGTTTAAATGATGTCTAATGAATGATTGAAATGAGATTTCAAGGTGTTGTTGAGAAATGGTTTTAAATGCATTGATGGTGTTTTGTTTTTGAGTACTCCTCACTAAGCCTAGTGTGCTTACGCTCTCTTTGTTCATCAATGCAGAGAATTAAAAGCTTAGAAGGCAGCAGAAAACAAGGGATCGGTACAAGGCTTGGTAACCAAAGTATGTTTGAACTAGACTATAAGTAATAACGGCAATAGGGGTTTCCATGGTTGTTTGGGAGGTATTTTGTTGAACTCCCTGTTTGAGCAAGTTTGTTTAGCTGCTCTTGAGTTGTAAATAGCCTCTATGGTTTGTTTTTAGTAATGGTATGTAGTTTGGTGTTTTACTTGAATGGTTTTCTAGGAAGCATGCCAATAGTTTTACTTATGATGCAAGATGCCATGAATCGATGTTGATGCTGTGATGCTTTGATGTGGTTTGAACCCTGAGAATGCTGGATCTGTAGGGTTGAATGTATGTTTAACCAGTAGAAATGGACATTAGAGGTCCAGGCGTACCGGTACGGGTGTCTCCGTTTCGGTACGGGTAAGCCATTTCAGGCTTAGCGTACCGGTACGCGGGCAACTGTTTTAGTATGTCTAGGAAGAAACAAGCTTGGCATTTCGATACGGGCTTGAGCGTACCGGTACAGACTTACGCTCCTGGAATCTGCATTTTGGGGACAAAACCCACATACCGAAACATTTGTGACCGTATCGATACGGGTGTTAAACGTTTTAAACTTGAACCTTGATTCTAGCTAAGCGTACTGGTACAGTACACGGCGTATCAAAATAAGGGTGAGAACTTCTAAGCACCGTATTGATACAGTTCACCTCGTATTGATATGGAAGGCCGTTAATTCTGTTAATATCATGGATTGGAAGTTTCTGATTCTTGTGTTTTAGTCCTTAAATGTTGTTGATGTAATTAGATGAGTTTGGATGATCGTTTTGAGCCGATTTTTGACATGTAAGCATGAAATTTATTTAATTAAAGTTTGGTAACTTAAAATTGAGAAAAGTCCCTGTATATTGCTAAAATTGCAATCTAGTCCCTAAGTTGCGTTTCTGTCCAATTGGATATCGAATCGATGCTCGATTGAGATGAGTTCTCACCTGTGAATAGTATGTACATGTAAGAAAATAATAATGCATCTAGACAAGATAAAAGAAAAAAATGGATGTGTTTTAGGTTTTATCTTTCTGGTTTACTTCGGTAAACCTAATATAGCTCGCTCGGTTCGGTCTTGCGACTAGGCCGGGTTGAGGGGGTTACACGCCGCTTTCGCCGCTGATAGCCACCCCTAAGCCTACCCCTTTGGTCTCTGAACCTAGCCAGTCGTTTCCCCCATCACGGTGTCATTGGAAATGACGAACGGCGTGGAAATCGAATGTCGAACATCGAATGTCGAACATTGAATATAAAATCAATGTTTGGCCGCCTCGCCATTCGTCGTTTCTAAAAATATCGTGATGGGGAAAATGACCGGGTAGGCCCGATGACCAAAAGGGCAGGCTTAGGGGTGGCGAAAGCGGCGACAATTTGGGGGTTTGGGAGATTTTAGGGATTTGGGGACTATTTTGTAAAAATTGTAAAATTTTTGGAATTTATGAAAAACAAAAACTTTTAGGTGTTTTGTTTTAAAATTAAAATAAATCAAATTAGTGCCACGTGTCAAGCATTATTTGGTTAAACATTTTTAACACCCATTAATGGTTAGGCACCTAAAATTGCAACTTTTGAAACTTTGGGCACCTATTTTTACAAAAAAAATACTTTAGGAACATGGAGTTCAAAAAAGATATACTTTGGGCACCTAGTTTTCATTTAAGCCTTTCTTTTAATATATTTTCTTTATTTTGGGTTGCCTTTGGTTTGGATAAAATCGGTTCGGGTCCATTCAGTTTGGGTCCATTTGGTTCGGTTGAAAATCGAGTCGGTCCATATCGGTTCAACTAAAAATCAGGTTGATTTCAGTTCAATTCGGTTTGTTTCAGGTTTTGGATCAAGTTCAGATTATCATGTTCGGGTCAATATCGAGTCTCAGATCGAATAAAATCGGTTCGAGTCTCGGGTCAGTTTGCGACCTCTAAGTGGAATGGGCATGTGGGTAGCTTACCAACCGAGGTTTAAAAAATTGAGGACATTACTTGAATCTTAAGACATTTGTTAATACATGCCTTTAACTTCTTCACATGGGATGATATATTCTCAATCTGTCACCATGTTTTCTAAAGGCAAAATGTCAAAAGATGCCCCTAACGTTTGCATGTTTTGTCATTTGGTCCCTATTCTTTTTTTTAGAGCAAACAACCTCCAACGTTTCAATTTGGTCCAAATATGCCCCTGTTGGATGAAAACTGCCAGCCAACTGACGGTCAACGGCTGATTCTGACTGGACTTGCCACGCATTAGCATCTGCTGATGCGGCATATGCCACGTCAGATTTTTAAAAAAAAATTATTTTGTTATACCCTTCTTTATGGTGACACGTGGCTGACTATCATGCTGACACATGGCAAATATGATGTTGACACGTCAACAAATCTTAACACGTGGCAAGTCCAGTCTCCATCAGCCGTTGACCGTCAGTTAACTAACGATTTTCATCCAACGAGGGCATATTTGGACCAAATTAAAACGTTGTGGATTGTTTGATAAAAAAATAGAGGCCAAATGACAAAACATACAATCGTTGGGGCATCTTTTGTCATTTTGCCTTTTCTATATCCCAAGTATGAGGAATCCTATGGGTAAAAACGACATAATCTTTTCGTTGAAAGAATATATATATATATATATATAAATGAAATAATCTTAGTTATTTATTTAATCTCATTCAACGGTTAAAAAAAGGTGTAAAAGTAATCAAATTTTATATAATGTAAGTGGATCTTAATCCATACATATATAGGGATAGGACTCACTTACACATTATAAAACTCATTTAATATTATATTTTTTAGACTGTTGAATGAAGGTAAATAAATGAGGTATTATCTCATATATATAAACTAGGATCCACTTTAAAAGTGCTAAAATATTGACTTAAATGAAATCAAACTCCAAATTTCGTGTTTAAAGTAGATGTGAGCATTCGATCGAGTTAATTCGTGTAAACAATTTTGAGTTAGTCGAGTTTACGAGTCTTATTTTATAATCAAACTTTACTTGAAATTTTTTTGAGTCGAGTTAAGTTTTCTAGTTTTTGTTCAAATTTAATTGCAAAATATTTATATTGTTATCAGTGGCGGAACTTGGGTGGGCTACTTAAATTTTTTTTTTAAAAATTCTAAACTTAAACTAAAATTTTGAAAAGCTTTGAGGGTTTTACTAAAAATTTTAATAATTTTGAGAGATTTAATAAGAAATTTTAAAAATTATGCGATTTGATTAAAAATATTAATATATATGTTTAATATGAATTTTTTAAAATCTTGAGGAGGTCAAAATTTAATTTCCCAAATTTTGGGTGGAGGCATGGCCCCTAGTCCTTTACACCTTCTACTCTTGACCGTTATGATACAGTTAATTTTAATTTCAACGACTTTTTATAATCATATACGATATACATATATATATTTCTTCATATTTTTCAAATGCAATATACATATATAAGACAAAGTTGAGAGACTCGACTCGAGCTTGATAATCGCTCCATTAATTTCTAAAAAATAACTCAAACTTTATTTGAATTTTTTTAAGTCAAATTGAGTTGAAAAAATTACGAGTCGAATTAAATCAAGGTCAATTTTTTCATGTTGAGTCGAATCAAGAAAATCAATTTCTTAAATTAAGGCGAGTCAAATTTTGTCCACCCCTAATTTAAAGGATTATACTTTCATGTATATATTTGAATATACATATTTTTATAATAAAAATACCAAAAAGAAAAACCTAGTCAGACTCATACAACACTTTCTGCTTAACCATCCTTTTCTTTTATTTAATTTCTTTCCACGAAAAATATTTATGACAGCTTAATTACTTGGCATGACGATTGCTTTTGGGCATGGATCCACTGTGTCACTAAAACTTTACCTCCGGACTCGGCAAAGGCCGATCCACCTCTTAGTAGTGCCCTGCCCTAAAATAACATCTTAATTCTTAAATTAGGAAGAAAATCAAAACTAGTAAATCAAAATGTTTATATGTTTTTATTTAGCACACTTTTGAAATAATATTATATCAGGGATATTTGCTGCAATTTTTTATTTCATGGAATAGAGAATTTGAAAAATATTTCACGATTTAACGAGTTGCTATAGTAACTTTGATTTCTAAATGAATTCTTTTATAAATGGTGAAATCGTTAGAAAATGAAGACAGCTTTTCTTACCATGCAGTCATCCTTAGCGTGAAAGGCAACGTAACAGAGTCAAAGCAGCCTAAACTCATCAGGAAATGCCGGCGACTTCCGAAGCTCGTCAAGAAATACCGAAAATTTTAAAGTTCACTGTGAAATAAAAAAAAAAACTGCACCCGATATCATAAATGGAATCCACAACTGCATTTGCAAACCAAACAACTCCTTAATCTATGTCTTAGCTGCATAATTCTGGCCATGTGAGGAAGTGACTACAAAGTTTTTTAATCATCATTTCTATCCTTATTTTTCTATATATGTGAAGAGTGACTACAACGTGCATATATTAATAAAATATAAAAATATTTTAAAATATACATAATTTAAATACAACTAATTGAGCATTAGTTTAATAGACACTGTTATTATAACATTTAAAATTCCGTGAATTTAAATGCACTTAAACGCAATTGTTTCTGACTTAAAAATAATATATTCTTAATAAGTTAAACATTATAATTTACATCTTAAAAAGTAAATATAAATGCAGGAGAAAACCAAAAACTAACATGCAATTTCTTTTCCCCTCAATTTTCCTTTTTTTTTCCGGTCAGTAAATAAATTAAGGTAAATAAAATGAAGGAAGGAAAGAAAGAAAGGGACAAGCGTCTGGCATTGAGCTAAATGTTATGGGCATACCTTCATTCACTCTATCGACAAGTTGTATAACACTTGATAGGAATGCTTCTCATTTAATTCAGCCTTATTTTCCGTTAATTCGTATAAGATAAAACAAACATCGAGTTAGTTCTCAAAACACAATATAATTCTTCAAGCTTCAAGTTGATGTCATAAGACAAAGCGAATGCCCATAGTTGACCTCCATCTTTCTCAAAAATAAAAAAATGATTTTATTATAGAAAAGTAAAATATCGAGTTATAAAAAATAATTTACTCTACACCATTGATAAGGGTCATAAGGGCATCCCTTGATGATGTGCCTAAAACATATACCTTTATTAATAGATCAACCCATAAACTTTTCGACTGTCCACTCCTTTATATATGCAAAAACAACTTAACTAACATGCTAGGAGAAGACATAAAAAAAATTCTTGAAACGGGGACAATTTCTCTAAAACGTAAAAGTTGATAAAATGGGACAATTTCTCTTGTTGTCCGACTCAATAATCACATCAGTCCAACATTGTCGGAGAGCAGTGATAGTACCAAGCTTCCATGCAAGAGCTTTAGCTGTATCACATCAAATATAATTATTAAACCCTAAATTAAAAATATCTCAAATATTGTGTTTACCCAGCAAAATATTTTCTAAAAACAAGGTACATTAATTGTCTTTTTCCCCAAAAAAATATCGTAGGTTTATTTTCATGCCAGTACCCATGTTTTTCTTTTTCTCGATGCGAAATGATAGACGTCTTTCCCTGCCTTTGTTTCACAAAAATGTCCAACATTATTAATTAAGGTTGTTATCAAAGTAATGGCGATTATTTTTAAGGAAACATATATATTTAGAGAAAACTTGTTCAGAATGTACCTAAATGTGAAATTGGTTGGGAGAGCAAAACTCGGTTCCACTCTGTTTAAAAATCCATTTTTTTTAATTTCGAGTTATTCAGTTCAAGTTATTTATATCAAATCGAATAAATCGTAAAAATTTTGAGTTTGAGTTGAGTTCAATTTTGCCGACTAGAATAACTCGAATTTTATTTTATTTTTGTAATTTAGTCCATAGTTTTCTTTTTTTTTCTTCAACTCCTCCTTCATTTTAAGTCTGTTTTGACTAAATTTGAACCACATGCTCCTCAATCACTATATAATACCTATTTAGATTAAATTCATATTTTTGAAACCAATTTCCTCTTCTTCTTTTTTTTTTCAATTTAGTTAACTTTGTATGATTTTTACATTTCTTCGATTCCTCTTTTGTTTTAAGTCAATTTTGACCAAATTTAAATCACATGCTCCACGACCACTATATAATATCTATGTAACTTCAAGTCATATTCTTATCAAAATATTTATTCTTTTTGCAATTTAATCTCTTAACTTTGCATTTTATTCAATTAAGCTCTTCCAACTCAATTTTCTTTTTTTTTCTCCACATATCGACCACTTTCTACGGCTCTCCTCTATCTAACCTCTATTGATATATAAATGCGATTTTGGATTGTTCTTATTTCAATCGCTCTGAATTATTTTATTATTATATTCTTATGACATGATATTTTTATTATTATTAAATATAAAAATAAATTAAAATAAAAATGAAAATAATATTTTTTTATTATTAAATTCAAAATATTTAAAATAAAAAATAATTATATTTTATACCAAAACCTTAAACCCCAAATTGCAACCGTACCCTCCCTCACCTTCACTTCACCGGCCGACAACCTCACCCCACTCTCACATAATAGGTCAAGAGATTCAAGTTAGTGAGGGGCAGATTCTTCTTGTGTAATGGTGCTGACATGTTCGTCTCTCTATTGCCCCTTTGACACGTTCAAGGTATTAATAGATTCGCAAGGTACCCTACACCATTTTTACTATGCTTGGGACATAAATTTTAGAAAGCAAAACTTCAATTTGAACAGATAGAGAGACAATGTTTGAAAATGTTGCAGAGATGATGAAAAAGAATTTGAGGACTACAACCAGGTGAACGAGATTGTCGTGGATGAAATTATAAGAGCAGAAAGAAGAGGGAGGATAGGAAGAAAAAGATATATTAGGTTGAGAAGAAACTGGTCACAATTTTCATGATAAAAAAAAACACGCAGGGTTTACAATATCTTATTTATATTCTCTTTCCTAGCGTAGGACAAAATCCGTTAATGCTCCGGGCATCCTCCTTTCCCTCATGCTCCTGCGTACAACTGTACTGGGTGGCGAGCCGTTGCAGCATTACCCACCTCTCTTTTCTTAGCATGTCCTGCATCTCCAGGTGTATCCATGACAGCACCCCCAGCTGGAGAAAAAACCTTGTCCTCAAGGTTTGGAATACCAATATCAATTGAGGCTGCGTCTCTCATCAATGGCAATGGAGTAATCTGCTGAACTAGAAGACACCCCCGACAAGGCTTAAGTTGAGAAATATGAAACACCGGGTGTATTCGAGTTGACTCTGGTAGCTCAATTTTGTAAGCGATGGTACCCACCCGTTGAAGCACTCGATAAGGACCAAAGTAACGAGGGCCTAATTTCTGATGGCGTTGTAGGCGTAGAGAAAATTGCCTATAGGGTTGTAGTTTAACAAAAACCCAGCTACCAATCTCCAAAACAAGCTCGCGTCGATGTCTATCGGCCTGCATTTTCATACGGTTCTGAGCCTTGTTGAGATTAAGCTTTAAAACTCTCAATAATTCATCACGGTCCAACAGGTCCTGGTCCAATTGTGTGTTGCTAGAACTACCTTCTAAGTATGAAAGAATGGTCGGGGGTTCACGGCCATATAAAGCTCGAAAGGGCGTCATGCCAGCCGATGATTGAAACGCTGTATTATACCAATATTCAGCCCAGGCCAAAAATTGCTCCCACTTGCTAGGATCATCACCAGTCATACATCGTAAATACATCTCGAGACAGCAATTCAACACTTCGGTTTGCCCATCGGATTGAAGGTGATAAGCCGAGCTAAAACAAAGCTCCGTCCCTTGCAATTTAGCCAACTCCTTCTAGAGATCACTAAGAAAAATGCTATCTCTGTCACTAACAATTGAACGTGGAATACCATGTAATTTGATCACACCCTGCAGCAAAACATTGGCTACATAGACAACATCAAAGTGGCGAGGTAAGGCAAAAAATGTCCGTACTTTGTAAGCAGATCGACGACCACTAAAATGGCTTATTTCCCATGAGACTTAGGCAATCCCACAATAAAATCCATCGATATATCCTCAAAAACCTGATTAGGAATGGGAAGGGGTTAAAGCAGACCCGCAGGGGATAAACTCACAGACTTCATACGTTGGCAAGTCTGACAGTTGTGCACAAATTGGCGCACATCCTTGCGCATTCCAGTCCAATAGAACCCAACAGCGAGACGATGGAAAGTACGAGTTATACCTGTGTGTCCTCCCAAAATAGAGCAGTGAAACTCGCGTAATAACAGAGTGCGCAAAGCAGTCTCATGAGGAACAAGTACTCTGCCACGATGGAAAAGGAGACCATCTCGATCGTCAAATTCAAAGTATTCCGAGAATCCTTCTTGGAGACAATATCGGATTTGCTAGATATAAGGGTCAGTCAAATTAGCTGCTCGAATCGCTTCGATTAAGCCCACAACAGGACGAGATAATGCTATTAGACTAGCAGCACATTCGCGCGACAAAGCATTGGCCACTGTATTATGTTTACTGGGGCGATATTGGATATCAAAATCATAACCCACTAACTTAGATAACCACCGTTGTTGCTCAGGTGTTTGTATGGTTTGTTGATTCAATTCGCATAAGGAGCGTTGATCCGTGATGATGGTGAACTTACGACCCACCAGATATTGCCTCCACTTGCTTACGGCTTGTGTGATGGCGAACATTTCCCAAGAATATGTTGAAGCATTTTGCATTCGAGGGCAAAGTTTCTGACTAAAGAATGCCAAGGGTTTCCCTTCTTGAGTTAACACCGCGCCAATGCCTATTTCAGAAGCATCAGTCTCCAACTGAAATTCCTTGTCAAACTATAGAAGTCCCAAAACTGGAGCCGAACAAAGACAATACTGGAGACGTTCCATGGCTTCCTGAGCTGCCGCGGGCCATTCAAATGGCCGATATTTGCGTAACAAATCAAAAATTAGAGCGGCAATAGAAGCGAAATCCTTTATAAAACGCCTATAATAACCTGCGATTCCCATGAAGCTTCGAACATCTTTGAGAGATTTGGGAATTGGCCAAGCTCTGATTGCCTCAATCTTAGTGGGGTCGACAGCCAAGCCTTTGCCCGACACAATATGACCCAAATAATCGATAGAGGTTTGGCCAAATGTGCATTTACTGCGTTTTGCGATAAAACCATTCTCGCGCAGCTTGGTGAGTACCTGTCGCACATGCTCCAAATGGTCCTGCCAAGAACGACTGTAAACCAATATGTCATCAAGAAAAATGAGAACAAATTTACGCAAATAAGAACGAAACAGGTCATTCGTAGTAGCTTGGAATGTAGATGGAGCGTTGGTCAAGCCGAAGGGCATGACGAGGAACTCGTAGTGGCCCTCGTGTATTTGAAATACCGTTTTGGAAATGTCAGCCGGCTGAACTCTAATCTGATGGTACCCGCAAACAAGTTTAGCTTCGAAAAAAATTGAGAGGTCCCTAACTCATCAAACAACTCATCGACAGTGGGGATAGGAAATTTATCTTTAATTGTAACCGCATTTAAGGCCCTGTAATCCACACAAAAATGCCATGTTTCGTCTTTTTTTTGACCAAAAGAACATGAGACGAGAAAGGACTGTTGCTGCGACGAATGAGGTTGTGATCGAGCATATGTTGAACCTGGCGTTCCACCTCTTCCTTCTGAAAATAAGGGTAACGATAAGGGCGAACAAACCGGTGCAGCCCCTGGTTGAAGGTGAATGGCATGGTCAGTAGGCCGAATAGGTGGTAGGCCATGAGGAGGAATAAATACAGACTGAATCTCATCCAAAAGAGCTGCCAGCTCATCTGAATCCATAATAGACGCATGCCGCTCATCTGATTGCAAGTGCAATAAGTAATACGAGGCCATGGCTTTGGTATCGGTGAGACGACGCAGAGAGTGCAGATGAATTGGTTGAGGACCAGAACTGGTTTCGCCCTACCAACAATGCTCGACCGTGCCTAACTTGAACTGGAACGAGAGAGTGCCAAAATCCATTGTTACGGGACCAAGAATGGCCAGCGAAGCGACTCCTAACACCATTTCAGTACCTTCTAGTGGCAAGACATAAAAATCAATGATAATCTCTGTTCCTTGAATTTGCAATGAAAGATCGCGGATGCAACCCTCATTCTGAAGCTTTTGCCCATTACCCACCATGACACGGAAGTTAGGGGCGGCTGTAATCGGCAATCCCAAGTGCTTGGCCACACACGATTGAATAAAGTTGTGCGTATTGCCGCCATCGATTAGAATCCAGATTTGGTGGCCACCCACTTCCCCCAGAACCCTAATGGTGTTAGGATGAAAGCACCCAGCCAATGCATTAAAAGAAACCAGAGAATTATCCTGTCTCGAGCCTGCCAAATCATCACTATCTGAAATCGTAACAAATGGTTCTTGTTGAAGGTTGAATTCCTCCACGATATCATCGTCCAAAAGAAAGAACTGTGGGTCTTTGCACTTATGACCGGGAATATATTTGGAGTCGCAATAGTAGCATAACCCTTTGTCGCGGTGTACTTGTGCTTCCGCCAATGAAATCCTACGAGGTTGAGGTGAATGGTAGCGAAAAAAAGTGGATAATTCCAAAGAAGGAGGTCGGCTCGGTTGGAACTTTGGCCTAGGAGTGTTTAGGGTTGGGGTTGGTAATAAGGGAGGAAGTTTTGTTGGTGCACCCCGAGACAACAGACGGCGGTCATGTAAACGGGCCTCATAAAACCTGGCCAATGCTTAAACTTACATCGTCGACGTGGCACGCTGACTCATCACCTCGTTTTTGATATCTGTGCGCAGCCCAGAAACAAAACAATCCTTCAAAAACTCATCTGATAAATCCTGAGTACGCAAAGCCAAATCTTCGAACCGAGATTGATAATCTTCCACAGTTGTGGATTGGGTCAGTTTGGATAATTGTCCCACTGGGGATTCTATTTTCATGACCGTAAATCACTGTCAAATCGAGTCGACGAAATGAATCCAACCTGCCGGCTACCGTTGGCATTGCATCCATCGGAACCATTTCTTCACCGTGCCTTCCATGCAAAAAGAAGCCATGGTCACGCGATGATGGTCCTCCGTGCCATAAAACTAAAAAAAATCGTGGCGGATGCGATCCACTCCTTCGGATTCTTTCCCGTAAACAGAGGGAGCTCAACTTAAATTGGTTTTGGGGGAAATGGAAAAACGTCGTCCGAGTCACCGCGAACCTTGCCCTTGCCCTTAATCACACCGCTATCTGCAGTTAAGTCACCACCACCCGAGGAAGTTGCTGATATCCCCAACTGGTTGGAAATAAGCTACAGTTGCCGTGACATAGCTTGGAGAGTCGGCTGGCGTTCCATTTCTCTTGATTTGCAGTATGGGCTTGCAAATCCGTGAGAATTTGCTCATGACGATTAGAGGTATCCTGAAGAACTTTAATGGACTCAGAATGATTCACCATCGAAAAAGGTCAATGAAAGTACCAATTTGTCGTGGATGAAATTATAAGAGCAGAAAGAAGGGGGAGGATAGGAAGAAAAAGATATATTAGGTTGAGAAGAAACTGTTCACAATTTTCATGATAAAAAAACCACGCAGGGTTTACAATATCTTATTTATATTCTCTTTCCTAACGTAGGACAGAATCCGTTAATGCTCTGGGCATCCTCCTTTCCCTCATGCTCCTGCGTACAACTGTACTGTGGTGGCGAGCCGTTGCAGCATTACCCACCTCTCCTTCCTTAGCATGTCATGCATCTCCAGGTGTATCCATGACAGAGATCCTGCCTCTACTTTTACTTCTATTTATGATTTTTATGAGGCGATGAATTGGAGGCAGGTGGAGTTATAAAAACTATTGTTGTTGGCCGGTGAAGGTGAGAGTGAATGATAGGCGGTGGTTGTCGGTTGGTGAGGATGGGGTGTGGTGTGACTAGGGATGACAAACGAGTACATTTTTACGATTTCCGTACTACACTTGCACTAGTTAGGGTAAGGATAGGTATGAGTTTGGTGGGTAATAGACGAGTGTGGATGTAAAAAGTCATACCCGCCGTGAGTAGTGGGTAGGTAATGGATTTGAGACCTTACCCGCACCGTATCTGCCCGTCCCGCCCACTAACTACCTATCATATGAATTTTGGACCATTATGAATTTAGGGATAAGTTCACAACTTATTTTGTAAACCCTAAGATTTTAAAGAGTCTGCCTTATAATTTAACCAAATCTTAGGGTATAAACATTCTTTACGATTGCCTACCATTAGTTAGTTAGATGTAGTCAAGTAAAATTTATATCGGCATAAATGTGCTTTAGTTAAGTTAGCTATAGTTAGTTAGTTAGCTATAGTTAAATTTATACATGTGTAAATGTATTATATATATGCACTTGATCAATCAATAAAATATGCAAAGTTTTACTCTTTTTTACACAAGTCTATGGTTTATTTTTACATAATTCAATACTAGTGGTTGCTTGCTAAGTGGGTACGGGCGTGTACAGGTTGAGTGGTGGCCACACAGTTAGGTAGTGGGTGCGGGGGTGGATTTGAGAATGTACCAACTTGGGCGGGTGTAGATTTGAAAAATAGTACCCGCCGTGGGTGGTGGGTAGGTGGTGGATATAAATATTTTAAGTGGGTATGGGTATGGGGGAGTAGGTATCCGCACCCGCCTCGCACAATTACTATCCCTAGGTGTGATTGTAATTTAGGGTTTGGGTATAAAATTAATTTTTTATTTTAAATATAACAATATTTGATTTTATTTTAAATTATTTTTATATTTAGTAATAAATTTCATGTCATACCAAAATAATAATAAAATAATTCAAAGTGGCTAAAATAGGAGCAATCTGAAAGTTCAGTGATTAAATTTAAAAATTTTAAAGTTGAGTGAGAAAAATAGGCATAAGAAGATAGTTGAGTGATGATCTATATAATTTACCCTTATAAATAATTACAATTAAAGTTGTACAAAACTCAACAACTCAACTCAAATTTCTTAAACTCTAATCAAATAAAAAATTCAAATAAAGTTTCAATCATAAAGTATGACTCGTTAACTCGACTAACTTAAAATTTTTTAACTCAATTCGATCGAATGCTCACCCCTAGAGAACGATGTAGTTCTCTTTTTACTTATTTATCCTTGAAAGGTAGTTTTGTAAGTAAATTTTGATTTTAAATTTGAAAATTATTGATGGTAAGAATGAGATGATGGTGGTTTTAGGCGGTTCACCCTTTTTAATTTGGGTGGAGAATCATAGAAAATGGTCGATATGTGGAGAAGGAAAAAAAAGTGGGTTGGAAAAGAAGATGAATAATGGAGTGAGGATCTATACCTCTCTCCTCTGTCTAACCTCTATTGATAATAAATGCCACTATGGTAGATTGTGTAAGGCATAAGCTTGATAGGTATTGATGGCTTCACAATGTATCCCTGACCGTCAAGTAAAGTCATATGGTGGTTGATCGGCTATGAAACGTCATAGCAATTCTGCAAGCGTACAAGGTCGATGCAAGTATAGTAGGCAGATACAAATCTGTCAGATATCGATCCCACAAAGAAAGCGATTTTCTGCCTATTAATGTCAGTGTAAAAGTTATAAAAATAAAAGGAAACATGAGTAAAGTTGTCGGTGCAAAGAAATGTAAATGCAAAAGATTTCAGAAAGAGATGTGGTGCAATAGTAGCGAACTAGTAGAGAAAAATGATATTTTATAAAAGTACTGGATTCCCTCGGTATAACTCGGCAGATTACCAGATACTGCAAGGTTAAGGCATGAGATGATTATAAAGCAAGATAAATCAAATATACCATACTAACTTTCCTTCAGCTTTTAGCTAATGACTTAAGCAAAACAATCTAGCACGACTTTCATTGCTGTGAGATAATGCGTGTCCTCGAACGAGTGGACTAACTTTCGTTGTGTTCCCACCCAACTTTCATTGTGATGCTCATTAACTTGAACTGTCATTGTATCTCTCAATATCAGTGTAACACCCCAAAAATAGGGTTAGAAGGATTAGGGGTTTGATCAGGTTCGGTTCAGACCTGTTGAATTGAGATAACATATTAAATATGTTTCAAGTAAAATTAAAATGTAAAAATTGGAAATTTGGCTAATTGGTAAATTTTTAGGTTTTTAAAAAAGTTTAATTATTTTATTAAACATTTTGGGATTTTAATTTAAGGTTAATTTAATCTAATTAAATGGATTTTTGGATTTTAGTGACTGAAATGTAAACTTTGCAAAACTATTTTAGTGACTATTTTGTAAATGGGACAATACTAAGAATCCTTAGAGAGCTATTAGTTTCTAAAGTTTTTAATCAAATATTACCACCTTAATTGTGTAAGAGGTTGACAGTTAATTGGTTTCCAAAATCATTTTCCCATTGTTCCAAATTTTCTCTCATTTTCTCCGCTTATTTTCTTTCATTTTCCATTTCAATTTCCGAACAAGATTTCCAGAACTATTTGCTGATTTTTAATGGATAAATTATCATTTGATTTCTAGAAAAACCTTACAAAGATTTCTCAAAGATTTCATCAATTTCGCATGATTTGTTTCAAGAGAATGCTTACGTTTTTTGGTGGGAGTTTCTTCAAAGGTGAATTTCTTCTTCTCTCTTAAAACTAAGGTTCTTTATTGATATTTCCTAGTAGTTAGCTTGTATTGAATTGATTTTAACTTAGTTTTGCAATGGATTTCAAGAGTTGAATAATTAATTGAGATTTTGATGATTTGCTTAAAGATTTGATTAAGATGATGAAACCTGGAGATTTTAATTGGGTAATTTCAAATTTTGATGATGTAAACATAATGTGGAATGAGATTGTTGAAATAAATCCTGAAATTATTTGATTGATTAATTTTTAGGTGAGTTCTTAGTGGTTTTGGGGTTGTTTTGTGTGTGCTTTGATTGCTGGAGGTATAAGGATGTCTAAGAGGTGTTTTTGGTTGTGTTTTGATGAGGATTGAATGTTAGGATCATAAGGTTGATGTTAGTTGTTGGGTGAACAAAGATCGGTGATGTTTTTTTGGCAATTTCTGTTAAGATCGGAAGGATTTTGTTAAGGATGCAAGGGATTATTGTTTGGTAGTGAGTAGAATGCATAATGATGCATTTTACCTTTGTTTTTATGTTGCTAAAATAGGAGACGATCAAGGCAAGGTTGCCTAGTTGGATACGTCACTTTTCGATGGCTCGATTCGCGTTGGCGAGCAAAGAAAAGTGTATCGGTGAGTGTGTAAACGCTATAAAGCTCTTAAAGGGTTTGATCAATGAGGAAGGGGGTTTAGTATGCCTAAAAAGCTTAACTAAGATCAAGCATAAGTTTCCCTATTTTCTTCTTCGAATATCGGTTTGATATGAGCTTTTGGATTACATGTTTTGGTTTAAAAGCATGGTTTGGTTTACTTACTGTTAATACGTCATTTTGGATTAATATACAATGTTTAACAAAGTATATGGATGCCTATAAGCATTGAGACTTGTTCCAAGAAAGAATGTGTTGTTGCCTTTGGCAATGTGGTTTTGCATATGAAATGGTTTATGAAATGCATTGGAAAAACAATAAGTAAATGTATTTGAAAGTAATATATTGGCTATGTGACATAAATGAAAAGGTATCGGATATAGTTGGCATGCCATAGGGTTTACAGTGAACTATAAAATAAAGTCGATCGCTCTGTGGCTCTTGAGGTATAGCAGTTTAACTAGGTTGCTCGAGCTGATGGTTTCTTCAGTTTCTTGCAATAAGGGTGAGCCTATTGTTGTGTGATAGATGTGAGCCTATCACGACGAGGTAAAGGTGACCCTATCTTGGGCCGAAGTGAGATTTGGTAGAGGTAGTACCACCAGGAAATTCATGTATCTGATGTGTTTAATAAATAAACTATTTTTGATGAAAGGATAGAGGTGAGACTATCCAAAGTCACAATACTTTCCAATATATGAGATATAATGAGAAAGTTTTTTTGTGTATATGGTTATTTATGCATGGTTATTGGAAGCTTTTGTGCATATGGTTATTATGCATGACTTGTTTTGCAAAAGATTTTGGGAAATGCTTTGGTTTGATTAAGTATGCTTTTCATTTAAAGTGATACTTGGTTTTCCAAAAGGTTTTAGATGCATCAATGTTTTATTTATGAGCTACCTTACTAAACATTGTGTGCATATGCTCTCTTTTCCCTATTGATGCAGAGAAATAGCGTAGAAGGGCAGCACATTACGACAAGGATAATCCAAGAGAATGACAACCTCTTTGAGTATGGAAAACTCGATTTTTATTCGGTTAATAAGGCAATGTGTTACCATGTTTTGGGGGATTTGTAATCTAGATTTTTAAATGTTTCTGAAGGTTTTATGCTAATGTTTGATGGCCTATTATGCTGATGGTTGAGGCATGATTGATGGGTTGTTTTTACATATGATTGATGCCTTGATGATATACCTAAATATGCATATAGGTTATGAGATGTTTGTGGCTATGCTATAAGTGTCAAAGCATGTTTAGAATTGTAGCATTACTTGATTGTTGTAGAGCCTAAGTTGGATTGTGTTATGGATTTCTTTTTGAGTGTTGGACTTAAGTGAGTTTAGGGAGCATGCCTATAGAAGTGTGATGTGATTCAATCTTCCTTAGTTGCTTCTGACATTGAGGGCTTTTGGCTTGCTTTAGTACTTGGATTGATGGCGTATATGTATGTTAATGATTAAGGCATGTTTGGGGTACCAATTGGGTGAAAAACCAACAAATTTGGGCATTACGGGTCAACCCATATCGGTATAGGGCTTAGGGTATCGGTACGCGGGGGCTGGACCAGACATATTTGGCCTGGGTATCGATACGTTTTGAACCGTATCGCTACCAGTTTTTTCTATTAGAATTTTGGGGTATCAAGATTTTGGCATATGGACCAGTACTCGAGAAACTGTAATAGTACCATCCCTCGTATATTGGCTTGAGGATCAGTATGCAGATTTAGTGTGCCTGTATACCCTTGCCAGTATCGGTATTGGTCTTTGTGTATCGGTACGTAGGGCAGTTATGTCTGTTATTTGGATGTGTTTTTAGATTCTTTCATTTTAGTATTTATTTCTTTGAGTGCTTATTGAATGAATTTGAATGATCTGTTCAAGCTAAAATTTCACATGCAATCATGTAATATGACTAATTATGGTTCGGTGACATTAAATTGGTTCAATCTTGCTTAATTCTCCAAATTTACTTTTTGGTCCCTAGATCGCAAAGTGTATAATTAGACATCAAATTGATGTCTGATTCGAGTAGGATTCTATCCTCTGTTGTATGAACACCTTAGGGGTTAATAATGCATCTAGATAGGATAAAAAATATTGGACCTATTTTGAGTTATCTTTTTCAGTTTTGTTTCGGCAAACCTAATGTAATTCGCTCGGTTCGAGCCTTGCAACTAGGCTGGTCGAGGGGGTTACATTTAGTGGTATCTGAGCTAGGTTTGTGATTGTTGGGTGTTGTTATTGAATTGTTTGGTTGATATTTAATTATTCGTATACATGCTTATGAATGATGTTGAAAATATATATTGTGATAGGGTATAAATAGAAACACATTGCATATTACCGTTATTTTAAAACGATTTAAAGGTTGTCTTGGATCATTCGCCTAATGCTAGCCTATTTACGTTATGTTTGTATGTCGTAGGCTATATTAAGTATGCCTCCAAGACGTGAGACTCGAGCTGGTGTGAGTAATATTGGGAATGGGCAGAACGACGAAGAATGAATGGTTTCTCGTAATCTTTTGCCTCCTTCTCCACCTGTTCCTCCTATTGATACGGGTGTTAGGGGAGCACCTCAGGCTCCACAAGGGCCAGTTTTTGGTGATATGACATCGTTGATTTAGGCAATGATGGGTGCATTTCAGGCAGCGATAGTTGGAGTGTATGTGCAAGCACCAGTACCTACAGCTGCTATTAACCATGGGTTGCCGTTGGAGCGCCTTCGTAGCTTGTGAGGTGTGGAATTCAGAATATTGAATCCTAAGGTAGCTAAGGAGTGGTTGGAGAGTACTATCCGTATTCTTGTCCAAATAGAGTGCAATAATGAACGTAAACTGGGTTGTATCGTATCCTTATTGCACGGTGACAGTTATCATTGGTGGGTTACCACGATTGCTTACTAAATGCTGATGTGAAATGAGAGTTTTTTTTGGAGGGTTTTCAATAGGATGTATCTTGGTCCGCAATATCAGGATGCCAAAAAGAGAGAGTTTATGTCTTTGGTGCAAGGCAGCATGTCAGTAGCTGAATATGAGGTAAAGTTTGTTCGTCTGTGCCAGTATGCTCCTAAGCTGATTTCGGATGATTGTAAGAGGTGTGACCAATTTTGATACAGACTTGTTAAGGATATTAAGGCATATTTTTTGGCAGCTGATTACGGGGATTTTGATGTGTTGGTCAATAGGGCCAAAGATATTGAGCAATCCTTGGGTGGTTCAGAGTGAGCTATGAATGTAGATACGGGTAAGAGAGCAGCTGAGTCTAGTTATGCTGAGAGACAGAACAAGAGGTTGGGTGATAAGCGATACAAGTCGGATCATAAGCAAGGTGGCGGCGGTGGCCGTAACCAGGGTATTCGTGTTACCACCGATTGTGATCATCACAAAGTCAACACTAACATAAGCCAAAAAGTCAACGCTAACATCAGTCGATCAATGGGTCGGGTCAGTTCGATCAATGGTTGGGTCGGGTCAGGTCCGGGTTGGGTCACGGTTACCTATCCGGTTCGATTCAAAATGTCGGTCCAGTTTACTAAAGCCCGGCTCGGCCATTTACAGCCTGGGTTCGCAAACCGCCCATTCCAATGCTTATTGTTGGCCAGAAAATCACATACACCCACAATTTAGGCCTCACGACTTGGTCACTCATTTGTGCCAGATTGATTGCTCAACCCACATGAACACAAGTCTACAACAGGTTCTAGGGTTTTCAGACCCTTGCTTACTAGCAGCCAAGATGATGAATGATGACGGCGGCTACAGTGGCAACAAAATGCTGATGGCCGATGAAGAGACGGTGACGACGACGACAAACACTACAAGGTCGATAGGTGACCATTGTTGCCCACAAGCCAGATGGAACATTCGAAACCCATGACTTGAAAACCACTAACTAACAACAACAACAAAATATGAATCTGGTGCTTACCCAACCCAGATCGAAACAAGGGATACACGGTGAGGATGAACAAACAAAAAGCCTAAAATTTGGGTAAATTACAACCAAAGGCCTCCCAACTTCACCCGCTTTACACAAAAGCTACAGAAATTCCAAATTTTATAATTTAATCACTAAAATTAAATTAGGGATTTAGTTTTAAATTCCCAAAAATTATATTTTAAGAATTAGGGATTTTATAAATTGGGAATTTTAAATTGGGGAAAAATTGAGTGTGACACTTTATTTTCTCAAGAATTATCTCTTATTTCTATCCTTATCATAGAGGATAATTATCCAGATTTAAATTCAAATGCTGAGATGGATAGAGATAATTTCCCTATGGATTTCAATTGCATTCAAACTCTTCCTTTTCATCTACAAAAGGAGATCGCATCAACAAACGAAAAGGAGTCGAATTTGGAGAGATGCAAATTTGGAGAGAGATCAAGCCAAAGAGATTCTTGCACAAAGGAGTTTTCTTCTCCAATTATTTTTTGTTTTGTAATCCAACCATGTATGAGTTATTTCTTTTGTTTTTTTTCCTTTTTACACAACCATGAACTAAACTTAGATGATTTGGGTTATTAGGTTTTGAGAGTTTTGTATGGATGATTTTATTTTGTTTTAAGTTTAATGTACAATGTTGATTCAATTGTTATTCATGCAAATCGAGTAGTTTAGAGAAAAACACTTGAGAGAAGAATCATTCATTGAAACTCAAATCCCTAATCATTGACATCAAAGAGAGAGCGAGATCAATGGAGATTTACAAGAAGAATTTACTCTAATGAAGTGACAGCGATTAGAGGCTTCTCAATCGAGTTGATTTCCAAACATTACGAGAGTTGATGGAGATCAACGAGCTAAATTGAATCTTGGTTTCCTAATATTGCGAGAGCTGAAAAGAATCAATTCCCTCTTGAACCAAGTTTTCAGAAAGTGATAAAGTGAACGAAGCTTGGAGAAGAAGTGAATTTCAAGCGGCTAACAAGAGTTCAAATAAAGACGGTGTCCACTCTTGGCAAAGTAACGTGTGACAAACGCATCATCAAGGTTTGCACAAGCATCAGCCTTTCATGTTAGAAATAATGTGAAGGTATTAAAGGACACTCTATCGAGCATTGGAGATACAATTGACTTGCCACGGTATCACATTTGCCGCAACAATTAACTTTCCAGGGTAACCACTTGCCGAGAAGAGTCTTACTCCGACTCAACCACTTACTATTGCATTTCAGTGGTCACGGATAGTCCTACTTCCAGCAAACTACTTGCCTGGGCAATTACTTGCCATGCCAATCTACTTGCATCAACATCTCACTTGCCTTCGGCATTCAACTTGCCAAAGCAACTCATCCGACATACTCTCAATCCTAATAAGCCATCATACTCTCTCAATTTGGTTTCCTCTTTCCTTTTATTTTAATTCTCTTAGTCTTAGATTATTTTACTTTAATTCATATATATTATTTAACTCTTTAAAAATTTGTAGTAACTTAAGCAAAGTGGCCCAAACCAATCCCTGTGGAGATGATACTCTATATTCATCATTTTATTACTTACAACGTGTTCACTTGCACCATTTGCGTAAAACTCAAATCACGCAAAAACTTTTTGGCGCCGTTGCCGGGGATTGGCAATTGATGTTAGTTGTTTTTGTTATTGCATTTTTTCATTATTTTACTAACATTTCTTTTTGTTTGTTTTGTTTCAAAAAATAGGTGTGCCACCAAGTGAAGGATCATCAACATGGGAGGAGATAAACGTCAATCTATTCGAGAATTGATGTGGGAATAAAGAAATCAACATATTCGAGAGTGTCTTACATCAACTTATGACTACTAATACCAACCCTCTAGAGCTTCCCAAGGAAGACAAGTGGATGATTTTGTCAACAATGATGCTTTCACATCAGCCTCGGCGTAACTTGTAGAATTGTCTAACCTGATCGCATCTATACAACAAGTTAATGTCATGGCAATTTCTTATGCTTATTGTGGAGAACATCATTCGTTAGGAAATTGCCTGTACAATCTTGATGCATATGGCCACATAGAGGACTGTAGTTGGAACCAGCAACAAAATCCTTCATGGTATGAAAAAAATGCTCAATTTTTTTCTACCATAACAGTTTTGCTGCTGTAATAGATATGTCATGGCAATATAGTCCTCGTCAAGAGCATTCAAATTCCCTGGAGGAAACGTTTCAATCTTTTATGATTAGACCTAATAGACCGATCGAGGATATTCAAGAGCTATCAAAGTCTATGGATGCAAGGATAGCTAGGATGGATGCACTCATGAGAGATTTAGAAGATCAATCAAGGAGATTAACACATGTCATAGATAACATGCTTCAACAATTAATTTCGCGGGATACTGAAATCCCGAGGTAGGAGGACAAAATACAATATGAAGATAGATCCATAAATTATAAGGAACAACTAGAACCTCCGAATCAAGAGCATTCCAATGAGAAAGACTATCCAAAACTTAATGAGCCTAAGCAACCAATTGCTATGACAAAAGATGAGGAGCCTGAACAAAGCGATGTTGCGACAACATTTAGTAAGGCTGAGAAGAGTAATGCTATAGCAAATTCTGAGGAGTTTGATCCCAGAATGTTACAACAACGCTTATGCTAAAGCATGAATCTATGGATTGCTCTTATCCACCGTTGCTACGGTAATTGTACTACCACATTCAGAACCGACAAAATGGCAATAATCTACTAATGAAATATGAGTAGGTGATGATTGAACCTTTTGAATTCTTTAAACAATCACTCCATCCATTGCAGGTATTCTTCAAGAAACCAATTCTTTTATATGCGAAGCCATCAAAAGTAGCACATGATCGTTTAGGAGACGAAACTCTTAGTGATGCATCAACATCTCTACTGATGGAGATGTTTGAAATGCGTAAAGGAAGCATTGGATGGATGCCTAGATATTTTCAAAAAAATGGTCCTTCCCTTGACTTACACTGAATTTTGGCAGAAGATTGCCACGACAATTGGCTGGAGTTGCAATTGCCACGACAACGAAGGCTATATCCGATCATGATGAAATTCAATGAGAATAAGGTAATCGGATGGTTGAGTGCTGATATAATTTTTCCTATTAATATATTTATGCCTTTAGGAATAGTAACAAGGTGGAGAATATGCATGGACTACAAAGGAACAAGAAAAAGAGACACCTCCACAAAGGTAGTACTAGTGGGAGTGGTTGCAATCATAATGGCCCAACTCTTTTTGGGCAATATTGTCACTCGATGGAGGGTGCAGATAGACTATAAGAAGTATAAAAAATACCCTCATCAAGTTTTTTTACGGTAACCCTATTCCCTTTAATTTTTTTTCTTTTATGTTTATTTTGATTTTAGTTTTTGTTTTGTTTTCCATTCTAATAAGACCAAGGTGTTGAAAAAGCCCAAACAATCAGACTTGTCAAGGCAAAGGACCATGCCACGGAAACTACTCTGATCCTAAAAGAACTCTTGAGCCCACTGCTATTATTGATTGGATTAATTAGAAGCGCAACAACAACTGTTTTGTGCTTTGGTGACATCTTTCTTCCTTGTCGGGTTACTTGCCCCAGCAACTGAAGCTGGCAATTCTGGATCAACTGCAAGTGGCATTGCCGTTACAACCCCTACACTAAGTAAAGGTAATTAACAAGTTCAAAAACCGTAGAGTACTAACTTTTATTTTGATTTTTTAGATTCCCAAGACACTACCTTTGCACTGTTAAAATTTCCACCTCTGGATGTGCCAATAAAGCAATCACTAAACTATAAAGCTTCTTTCCAAGAAGAAACCACAAAGAGGGTGAGCCGAAGGAAGAGGTAGAGGAAATGGAAGCTCCAGTCTCTATCCCACTAGCAAGACAACAACCATCACACACTAGAGTACGTGTTAAACACATGGCCACCAAGAAACTTCGATTTAGAGGTGACAACCTCTCGAATTAGTATTTTTATTTTTATTTTTATTTTTGTTTTCATTTAGTTTACATGCATTGAGGACAATGCTTTCCTCGAGTTTGGGAGGATTGTCTTTGTTTGTTTCATAATTAGTTGCATTTGCATTCACTTGTTTTTCATCTTATGTTTTTTTATGTTAGCATACATTTCTCATGATAGTTTGCATCATGTGCCATGACAATTTGCCTAACTGAGCTTCTTAATAACCTGCTGTGATATCTGATGGTGATTTAATTGCCACAGCATTAGGTTAAGAGAACTTTTGACTTTAGGCTTAGTATGGAAATTTGCTTAGGATTTTGTTATGATGTTGCTTTAGTAAACACTGTTGTGACTTGTTAATCTAGGAGAACCTAGTGAACTTTAAGCAATAAATAATAGAACAACGCCAGAGGTTCCCAACTGGCTCTAGCCAAAAAATGATGAATGGACCTTTGCTAGAGGTGCCCAAAACTGGCTCTAGTCTTAGGGATCTTGAAAACGCTAGAGGTGTCTATCCGGCTCTAGTAAAAAAATTGCTAGAGGTGCCCGAAACTTGCTCTAGTTAGATCGTTTGCCTCGACAAGTTAATAAAATTAAGGTTTTACTGGGAACTCCTATGGTTAACTTGTACATGACTATGCACACACTTCACTTGCATTATACAGAATTTTGAGTAATTTTTCTGTGTTTTGCCTAAAGTCACAAAGGTAATTAAATCTACTTGCCAAGGTTCTGAGGATTGAAGTTAGGTATGCAACTTGTTCATGTTTGGTAAATGCCTTTGCAGGTGATTGATAGTTTTGCATTGCATTAGGACAAGCAATAGTTCGAGTTTGGGAAGTGATAAGTGTGTAAAAGTACTGTTTTTCCAACCCTTTTTACTCATATTATTGTTAGACTTAGGCTCATTTTAGTTGCATTTGTAGCCATTCATGCATAATTTCATAGGTTTTTCCATTTGGAGGGCTTAATCTTGTGTTTTTCTATTTTTGAGGAGAAATCACTGTTGTTTTGCTTTATTTTGTGCAAGAATGAATTACCGAGACAATTGTCGAGTCCTACCTTGGCAAGTCGGGATAAATCACATTATCTTCAGGAATTAATTCAAAAATGCAATGATAAAGACTCAGATATAAATAGAAATTTACTGCAGATAAAGACCGAAGATAACGAGAGATAAAAGGGGATAATTATTCTATTTTACAATTAAATAGAATTTATCTTCCATTTCCCAAGAATTATCTCTTATTTTTATCCTTATCACATAGAATAATTATTAAGATTTAGATTCAAATGTTGAGATGGATAGAGATAATTTCCCCATGGATTTCAATTGCATTCAAACTCTTCCTTTTCATCTATAAAAGGAGATCGCATCAACAAACCAATGAGAGCCAAATTTGGAGAGAGATCAAGCCAAAGGGATTCATGCACAAAGGAGTTTTCTTATCAATTTATTTTCTATTTTCTAATCCCACCATGTCTGGGTTGTTTCTTTTGTTTTTTCCTTTTTACCTAACCATGAACTAAACTTAGATGATTTGGGTTATTAGGTTTTGAGAGTTTTGTATGGATGATTTTATTTTGGTTTAAGTTTAATGCACAAAGTTGATTCAATTCTTATTCTTGCAAATCGAGTAGTTTAGTGATAAACACTTGAGGAGAGAATCATTCATTGAAACTCAAATCTCTAATTGATGACAGCAAAAGGAGAGCAAGATCAATGGAGATTCGTAAGAAGGATTTACTCTAATAAAGTGACAGCCATTGGAGGTTCCTCATCCGAGTTCATTTCCAAACATTACGAGAGTTGATGGAGATCAACGGACTAAATTGAATCTTAGTTTCCAAATATTGTGAAAGCTGAAGGGAATCAATTCCCTCATGAACCAAGTTTTCGAAAAGTGACAAAGTGAAGGAAGTTTGGAGAAGAAGTGAATTTCAAACAGCTAACAAGAGTTCGAGGAAAAACGGTGTCGACTCTTGGTAAAGTAACGTGTCACTGATGTATCACCAAGGTTTGTACAAATGTCAGCCCTTCAAGTTAGAAATAACGTGAAGTCATTGAAGAACACTCTATCGAGCATTGGAGACACAATTGACTTGCCACAACATCACACTTGCTGTAACAATTAACTTGCCAGGGCAACCACTTGCCGAGAAGAGTCCTACTCTGACTCAACCACTTTCAATCGCATTTCACTGGTCACGGAGAGTACTACTTCCAGCAAACTACTTACCTGGGCAATTAGTTGCCACGACAATCTACTTGCCTTAGCATCTCACTTGCCTTCGGCATTCAACTTGCCAAAGCAACTTATCTGATATACTCTCAATCCTAATATGCCATACTACTCTCTCAATTCAGTTTCCTCATTCCTTTATTTTAATTCTCTTAGTCTTAGTTTATTTTACTTTAATTCAACATTATTATTTAACTCTTTAAACATTTGTAGTAACATAAGAAAAGTGGCCCAAACTAATACATGTGGAGACGATACTCTATATTCATCACTTTATTGCTTGCAACGAATTCACTTGCTCCATTTGCGTGGCACTTAAAACACGCAACAAGATTTTGGCGTTGTTGCCGGGGATTGGCAATTGGTGTTAGTTGTTTTTGTTATTGCATTTCCCAATTATTTTTACTAACATTTCTTTTTGTTTGTTTTGTTTCCAAAAAAATTAGGAGCCTTACCAAGTGAAGGAACATCAACATGGGAAGAGATAAACGTCGATTTATTCGAGAGTTGATGTAGGAAGATAGAAATCAACACATTCGAGAGTGTCTTACATCCACTGATGACTACCAATACCAACCCACTAGAGCTTCCCAAGGAAGACAAGTGGATGATTTTTTCAACAAGGATCCTTTCACATCAACCTCGGCGTAACTTGCAGAATGGTCCAACCTGATCCCATATATGCAACAAGTTCATGCCATGGCAATTTCTTGTGCTTATTGTGAAGAACATCATTCATTTGGAAATTGCCCGTACAATCCTGATACATATGGCCACATAGAGGACCATAGTTGGAACCAACAACAAAATACTTCATGGTATGATCAAATGCTCAATTTTTTTTACCATAACAGTTTTGCTGTTGTAGTAGATATTCCATGGCAATATAGTCATCGTCAAAAGCATTCAAATTCTTTGGAGGAAACATTTCGATCTTTCAAGATTAGACCTGATAGATCGATCGAGGAGATTCAAGAGCAATCAATGTCCATAGATGCAAGGATAGATAGGGTAGATGCACTCATGAAAATTTAGAAGATAAATTGAGGAGATTCACACATGCCATAGATAACATGCTTCAACAATTAATTTTGAAGGATACTAAAATCCCGAGCTTTAATTAATACAATTTCAAATAAGAAATACAGAGTCCAATTTAGATAAGAAATCAAAATAGTACAAGGGAGCTCCAATTTAAATTCAAAACATTTGAATGTGCGGTTTAATTAATAGAATTTCAAATAAGAAATACAGACTCCAACATATAAGGTCCTATGAATACATAGCTATTAAACTCAAATATCGTACTCTGGAGATCACCATGTTCTAGAATCCTGATCTGATAATGTTCCTCGATCCCACGATCCAACACTCAACAGATACTCAGAAATAACGATTCTGAGTGTTGAGCTTACAAACCTCAATGGTACACATCTAATCTACTATACTTCATTCTAATCATAAACATAAGTATGCAAGCTAGTAGGAGCAATAAGAATAGATAAATAATATGTGGCACTACCATAATTGCCTAAACACATATTAAGCATATAAGCAACATCTCAAATAACATAAGCACATCAATAAAACAAACCAAGAGTGCCCACACATGTATTGCAACACTCACCCACTGGTATCTGTATCCCACCAAACAAAGACACATAACCAAACAAGTGCCCACACATGGCACAACCACACATGATCCACCAAGGACCCCTAAGGTTACTATTAAAAGCAATCATCCAAGCTTTACCAAGTTGTTGATACAATATGAAGTAGTATATAATTTATCTCATTCATTGTCTCTAGTAATCTACGTTATTTCATTTATCATGGCATAATTCAATTATTGACATATACACTAATTTCTATCCTTAATTTGCATTTATAAATTATTCAATTCAGTGGGGACTGATACTCAAATACGAGAATCAATATGACACCTCAATCATGTATCGGTACAGCTAAGCTCGTACCGATATTCTACTTATAGGTTTATGCAATTCCTCGAATCATGAATATTTACAATTCTATAATTGATCCCTAAAGCTTATGAAAATCATTTAAGTGTGTGGATAACGCATTTAATTTATTGATATTAATTACTAGCTTTTTACCCATTTAATCGACTATAAATTCTGGATTCATAAACATTTAATTGATCATTTACCTTTATTGCCCCTTACAAATATTCAATCGAACATATTAATTTATTCAGCTAACTTAAACGGCACCATCATATATCAATCAGTCGACCAATCATACAATCAGATAAACATATGAATATTCAGAGAATCCTATACGGACTCTAAAGCTCATAACAGTCTTGAACATTCTCAAGCTCATCAAGCATCTCAATAATTACCATGCCTCGAAATATCAGCATTAACACATGCTTATTACTCATCTCCTAATTTGCAACCACTAACATGCAAATCAATTACACTTATAATGCTCATGAAGTATCTCAGAGTTTGAGGTGTACTAACATTAAGCTGATATCGCTAAAATCATCATCTAAGCTTCCCAAATATTCTACTTGATTCGATATCAAGTCCTAAACATTCCTCATAAATATATGAATGACAAAATCAACACTTAAACCCATTCACTAACTAATTAACGAGATAAACGCATAAAAACAACTTACCGAGTTTAAATTTGGTAAAACAGATTGCGCCAACAAACTCAAGACGTCAAAAACCCTCAGATAAGTTCCTCGAAAAAATTCAACACCGGTCAACAGTCAACAGCGGCGGTCAACGGCGATGGAGGTGGCTGGCGGTAGTAGCGGTGGTCAATGACGATAGCTGATGGTACAACAGTGTGATGACGGCTAGGCTGGACCAACTGAGCTTAGCTTGGGTTGGGTTAACTCGGCCCAACTTAGCCTGAGTTAGCTTGGCCTGACTCGGCCTAAATCGGTCGAGTCTACTCGGTGACTCGATTATCAAATGCGAAACCACACCCATGTGCGACGATAGCGCGTGCGGTGTCCTCTGACAGTGGACAGTGACCATCTTTTCTATACTGGCTTTTTGAATCTGTTGACTCTAATGATGGCCTCTATTTACGGTGATTCGCGACAGTTGGAGGCGTTTCAATATCTCTACCTTTCTTTTCTCTTTACCCCAACGAATGGTGGCAGCGACAACGACCAGGAAACCACCGGCGGCTGCGACTCGACAAGAAAATTTTGATGGTGCTGAAGGTGTTACGAACGGGCAACTAGATCTTTGTAGATCAGAGTTTTAATTTTTCACCTTTAAACTTTCTCTCTTCTTCACTATTTCACCATTCTCATCTTTTTCTTTTTCTCTCTCCTCATAATATCACCCACTCACCTTTTTACCCACTCAAACCTATTTAAAATGCAAAACCCTCTTTTTTATTTTTATTATTATTCCACCAAACATAGGCCCAACTTAAAGTTTCCATCTAAAAAGCCCAATAACCCATTTAATGGGCTCCTAACTATCGACCCATAACCTGGATCCAAGACTCGATTTATTAACCTGAAAACTAGGTTGTTACAATTCTCTCATCCTTAAAAGAAATTTTGTCCTCAAAATTTGTATCTATAAGCCAAAAGAAGATGTTAAAACCATTACAACTCTTCGACGTCCTCAAAGATTTCCCGATGCGCTACTCTGATCTCTCTCGACACTTATTAAACATGACTCTTGTCTTATATGGGTACAACTATGATCTCAATTGATTCTTTCTCATAGAAAGATTCCACCCTCGTTTGGTACATTACAGATGACAAGCCAAAACTCAACGGTGCTTTGACAAAAACATCATACAAATACGTCATCAAAGAAACTTAACTTACGTTGTAGAACCCAAGAGATTGTTGCACACAAATCCTTCCACAACAACACACGATAAAAATGAACAGGATGTTAAACATCCGTTGCATCTAAAACAAAACAACTCTTCTCGAGGTGACTTTCTGAAAGAGGCTCTAGCTTTGATAGCATCTCATAACTAAAAGTTGCTTGCTTGAGGAAAAACCTCCAAAAATAAATGACATCTTAACTCGACTCAAGAACTTATTTTAAACTCGGTATGAGAACTCATATCAGCAACTAAAATAGCTCACAGAGCTTGATTCACGCAAGAGGCTAACACTCCAAGCTATCACGTGCCTGGAAACCACATCGTCTGTGCCCTCACTAGGATCTGACTTCGCAATAAATCTCACCCAAAGATAAGGTTTTATCACCAACCTCGAATCTCATGTCAAAATATAACATGTACACACTATAATATCATACCACCCAACTCGCAAACAAACCAAGCAGTCTTCTATATGGATCATACCCTTGCTGAACATATCCAACGGTACGTACCAAAGACTGTATCATTACTTAATGTAACTCCAACAAAACAGTGCGCTCACAACTCCATCACATGGTAACGGTCATCTAATAAATTTTCACTGAGGAAATATCAATACATCCCAAACGACTCTGAGGAGCCAACTGTTCAACTCCCAAATGATGGAAAGCCAAACAACTAACGTTGTCTCAAACATACGACTTCACATTGTCTTCCAAAACATGTAACAAAAATTTGATACCAACTGTCACTCTCAACATTCACCATATACTAACAACTGTAATATATAAGAAGAATCTCTTATTTTGATAAATCTTTTATAAAACACCCACATCAAGATCTCAAAGCTCATCGAAAACCATCAGGCCTAAATTCAATCATAACGTCATATCCTCTTAAGTACAATCAGATGCCACTTCTCGCGGCTTCCAAAGCAATTTGATCCTTCACTCGGAGCTTTACTAAAGGACACACGGGTACTGGTACTGCATTGCATAGGGCTAGTATTGGCACTCTCTTACATGAACATTACCTATGATAGCCCCATACGACAGCGTGATACTCTAACCCTAAACTTACTCAGCACGATCTATTACTTATCTAACTTACTTTACTTAGGTGGTGATCGATTATACTATCAACAGTTTTTACATACTTCATCCCATGTCATCGTCGAAACCTCAAATTTTCTTAAAGATCAAGTACCCCAAACTTTACACTATTGGGGAGAACACAACCTTCCCCTTCTAGAACAAAAATACAGCTCTAACGGTATAACAAAACATCTTTAAAGACCACAAAATCTCATTTGGCTCTAATCAGGTCTACACCACTATCACAACAAAACAGCCTCACATAGCTTGGGTTTCTATCAATGTCCATCAGCTCGCTCTAAGGAAACTGTAATATAGTCAAAAGCATTTACAAAGTCTCAAACCCTTACTTCCTTAACTGATTGCATGGTAATTAACCCTTCCCACACACACGATCATTGAGATAATTATCTTTTCAACGTTAATATTTTTGTATTCATATACATCCACACGTGTTACGCAAAGCATCAAACTTATATTCGAGAGATAACATAGTGGCTCCCATCCTATCTTTCTTGAAATACCTCAACGTCACTGCGAACATCACACGCTTTCACGATACACTTAAAGAGAAAAATCTTCATTCTAAAATCCATTTTACATTTTTCTAACCTCAACATATTAACAATAAGCATACCATTTTCAAACTAATCTTGGAAAACATACAGGTATTTTACATTCGGTTAAACGGGTTATCCACTTTAAGAGATGAGTAACGATCTTCCACTATCACTTAACAACTATCAACGGTTTGAGCATCACCTCTACGAACCAACTTATTACTAGCGAACAAGTCTGACTCTCCCATGGGCAAAGCACTTGGACAAAAAAGACCTTACTCAAATTGTTTTTCCATAACTGAATCTCCAACTACTCAACAAGATCGATATCCTCTGACAACGGCGATGGCATCGATATCCAACTCTGTTATACTTCAGCATCTACTTATGTTCCTAATAGAGAGAGATCCTAACGACTCCTCTATAAAGCATAAACAAACACTCTGATAGTCTGAAAGCTCCTAAGCATCGAACTATACACATTAGCATATATCGATTGGTCAAACTTATCTCACAATCCCATTGCCATCCTCTAAACAACCACTGCGAAGATCACGGTAAAAGGGTGGCAATTCAACATTCTATTTACTAATGGTTAGGTTCCATCGAAGGTCTCAAAGCCTCAAACTCGCTCTCGACATCACTGGCCAGCATTACGCTTGATTAACCAAAACAATTTCCACGGTGTAACTTCCAAGAAGGTAGCTCTCACTTAACCCTATAAAACGTCTAACTTCGGCCACACTCTAACGAACTAGTAGATCCCGAATTCACTATCTCTGAGGAATGCCTCTAAGAATGGCAATGATAATCTCCAAATATCAACAAAGACTTATTTTTTTAAACAGACAAAAAGAGTCCTCCAACCATGTAAGGTCCTATGAATACAAAGCCCACTAAACTCAAATATCGTACTCTAAAGATCACCATGTGCTAAAATCCCTATCTGATAATGATCATCGATATCACGATTTAACGCTCAACCTATGCATAGAAACAATAATTCCAAGCGCTGAACTTACAAAGCTCAGTAGTACATATCTACTCTACTATACTTCATGCTAATCATGAACATAAGCATGCAAGCTAGTATGAGCAATAAGAAGAGATAAACAGTATGTGACGCTACCATAATCGCCTAAACACATATTAAGCTTATAAGTAACATCTCAAAAAATATAAGCACATCAATAAAATAAACCAAGAGTGAGGCCCAGTGTCACCCGACATTGAGAGACCTACCCATGCTCAAAATCTCATATTGAGCTGCTCGGAATCTCACATTAAGTGGGTATACTCAGAATCTCGCATTAATTCTTCACTCAGAATCTCACATCGAGTAAATATCATCACTTGGAATCTCACATCAAATAGCCTTTATTTCATCACTCAAAATCTCACATCAAGTGGCCTTCATGTGTTGTAACACTCACTAACTGGGTATTTGGATCCCACCAAACAAAGACACATAACCAAACAAGTGCCCATACATGGCACAACCACACATGATCCACCAAGGACCCCTAAGGTTACTATTATAAGCAGTCATCCAAGCTCTACCAAGTTGTTGATACATTATGGAGAAGTGTATAATTTATCTCATTCATTGTCTTTAGTAATCCACGTTATTTCATTTATTAGAGCATAATTCAATTTTTAACATATACACTAATTTCCATCCTTAATTTGCATTTATAAATTATTCAATTCAGTAGGGACCTATACTCGAATACGAGTATTAATACGGTACCTCAATCATGTACCGATACAGCTAAGCTTGTACTGATATTTTATTCACAGGTTCATGCAAATTCTTGAATCATAAATATTTACAATTCTATAATCGATCCCTAAAGCTTATGAAAGTCGTTTAAGTGTGTGGCTAACTCGTTTAATTCATTAATATTAATTACCATCTTTTTACCCATTTAATCGAATATAAATTTCAAATTCATAAACATTTAATTGGTCATTTACATGTATTACCCCTTACAAATATTTAATCGAACATATTAATTTATTCAGCTAACTCAAAAGGCACCATCATATATCAATCAATCAACCAATCATACAATCAGATAAACATATGGATATTCGGACAATCCTATACAGTCTCTAAAGCTCATAACAGTCTCGAACATTCTCAAGCTCATCAAGCATCTCGATAATTACCGAGCCTCAAAATATCAGCATCAAGACATTCTTATTGCTCATCTCCTACTTTGTAACCACTAACATGCAAAGCAATTACACTTGATGCTCATGAAGCATTTCAGAGTTCGAGGTGTACTAACCTTAAGTTGATATCGCTAAAATCCTCATCTGAGCTTCTCGAATATTCCACTAGATTTGATATCTGATCCCAAACATTCCTCATAAATATACGAATGCCAAAATCAACACTTAAACCCATTCACTAACTAATTCACAAGATTTAAAGCGTAAAAATAGCTTATCGGGTTCAAATTTGGCAAAACGTACTATGTCAATAGACTCATAATGTTGAAAAATCCTCGGGTAGGGTCCTCAAAAAAGTCAACACCAATCAACAATCAATGGTCAATAGCGACACGACGGCGATGGCTGGCGACGATCAATGGCAGCGGCTGGCAGCAGTGACGCGGTGACTGACAGAGCAATAATGGTGGCTTACGGCACGACGGTAGCTTGGCTGGACCAGCCCGGCTCGGGCTAGGTCAACTTGGCCCAACTCGGCTTGAGTTAGCTCAACCTGACTCGGCCCAACTCGATAGAGTCCACTCGGTGACTCGGTTATCAGATGCAAAACCACGCACATTCATGTGCGGCGTCCTCTGATAGCAGACGACAACTATCTTTTCCAAATTGGTTGTTTTGATGCCGCTGACTCTGATGGTGGCCTCTGTTTTTGGTGATTCACGACGGTTGAAGGTGTTCCAGCATCTCCGCCTTTCTTTTCTCTTCACCCTAACGAGTGGCGGCAATGACGACGATAAGGCGACCATTGGTGGCTGCGTCTCAGGGAGAGAAATTTGATGGTGCTGGAGGTGTTGCGAACAGGCAGCTAGATCTCTGTAGATCATAGTTTGAATCTTTCACCCTTAAACTTTCTCTCTTCTTCACTCTTCCACCATTCTCATCTTTTTCTTTTTCTCTCCTCATAATATCACCCACTCACCTTTTTACCCACTCAAACTTATTTAAAATTCAAAACTTTTTTTCCTTTTATTATTATTATTCTACCAAACATGGGCCTAACTTAAAGTTTCCATCCAAAAAGCCAAATAACTCATTTAATGGGCTCTCATCTATCGACCCATAATCTGAGTCCAAGACTCAATTTATTAACCCGAAAATCGGGTCGTTATAAGAAGTGGTCAACATTTACAGTACTAAATGTTGATAGAAATTTTAAGCGAAGTAAAAAACTACTCACCCTAGTTGAGTTGGCAGAAAACTATTATATACAGTGGTCGGAATATCTTTAAAATTTTTTATGTTCATAAGGCTGAAGTATTTGTTGTTGCTCTCGCATGCTCTCTTCTTCATCATATCTTAATACGTGCTGACCGACTAAGATAAGGTGGTGGTTGGTATGAGAATTTATTAATGGTCTTGTCTAGGGTGCTTATCGAGCGAGTCGATTGCGAGTTGAGTAGTGCTCAACTCGTGCTCGTTAAAAAATCGTGTTGCTCGACTCAACTCGTTGCTTGTTAAGCTCGATAACATTTTGGTGCTCGTTAAAAAAATTTATTGCTCGTTAAGCTCGCAAAAAATTTTCCTTGTTTCTTTTAAATATAGGTAAAAATCTATTGATACTATTAGAGCTTAACATAAACATAGAAATTCAGGAAAAAAAAGTGAGGTATGAGGAGATAAATAAACAGACCTGTCATGACCGAGTTAGAGATGAAGTCGATATTCGAGTGTGAGATTCTTTTTATTTTTTCAACAATCTTCGATGAACAACAAAGGAGAGAATGCCTTGGGAATTTTGGGGTTTTAACTTTCAATCGTATTTTTTATATGCGAAGTGGAAACTGAAGACTTTTCTCCTTTTTTACTTTTATATATAAAGTAATACTAAAAGAACAAGGAAAGACTTTAATAAAAAAGAAGGAAAGACTCATCATTATAATTTAATTTCTTTTTAATACAAATTAGCTTTTTCAATTCTCGGGAAATACAAAATGTTTTGGAAATTTGAAACTAAAATTTTATATGTAAATTACCTAGTAATTCACTGAACTTTTCTAGAGTTTTCAACTAGTATTTAAACTTCTTGAAACATAATTTTTTAAAATAGCCAACAAAAAATTATAAAAGAATTTATATAAAAAATAATGAGTTGCTCGCGAACTTATCGAGTCGAGTTCGGTCTTGCTCGACTTGACTCGCTAAGATCTCGAGTCGAGCTTGATTTCGAGTCGAGTCAAATCGAATCGAGCGTTAACCGAGTTTTGACCGAGTCGAGCTCGAGTTGTTTGCAAGATGCTCAACTCAATAAGCACTTTTAGTCTTGTCCAGGGTAAACTAAGTCATCATTTTTTCTTAGGTCACTCGAAAATTGGGCTTTTTGTCAGATCGGTACATGGATTATACTTAGAGAAATGATATCTTATTTATTGGTTGATTAATTAAAAATTATTTTTATAAAAATTATGACGCCCCTATTTAACCATTTAACGGTTTATAAATAGAGGGTGTTTGATAAATAATTTTTTTGAAGAGTTTTCTAGTTTATTTGGACACAAATGGCTGATTGGTAGTCAAAATTTTCATTTTTAGTGTTTGGTAAATACTTTTTTGAAAGAGCTGATTGTGCAAAATAAGTTAAAAGAGAAAATGTTGAAAAATTCAGTGGATTGGAAGAGTTGATTTGCAAAATAAGAAGTCAAATGACGTACTTGACCCTGTTATTTCTATAATTACCTTCTTGCCATAAAACCTAATCTAATGAAATACCCTCCATTCTAATCCACTTGAATCTCTTATCACAATATTCTCCTTCGTCAAGCTACAAGGTTAATAGTATGTATCAATATCCACAGGGTTAAATTTATAAATATTAAATTTTAAAAAATCAAAAATTTTAAAATATTCACTAATTTTCTTAAGGAATTTTTTAATTTCTTGTCAAAAGCATTTTATTCGAATAATTTTACCCCAATAAAGACTAAAGTATTATAAAACATATATGTACTTAACAACTAAATGTATCATACTCTTATTTGTTATTTTACCTATATCATCAGTTAAATTTTACCAAACACTTTTATATAAACAATTAATAAAATTAAATTTTTAATTAATTAATAAAATCAGTTGATCAAACTAACCAGCTACCGGCTATCAGCCGCTTGCCGAATAATATTTTCATTACGCCGGATAGGAACATTAGACCAACTTATACAAGATCCAAAATTTTAAGGAAACTATAGCCTGAAAAGTATAAATCTTGACTTAATTCATCGAACATATCGCAATTTGAACTGAAGTAAAAAAAAATACAAAAAATTGAGATTTAAATATAAAAATGTGAAATACTATATTTTAACGACTTGAACTGGCAGAATATTCTCTTAATTCAGTACTTTTGCAATAAATTAGCCTAATTAAATTCCTAAGAAAATAAGAAGCCTAATTTAGAAAGAGTGAGACCTATGACTTATAGGATATTGTCGATATATGGAGACAAAGCCTAGCAGTAGCACCCTATTCTATACATATGACATTTTTATAAGAAATTGAGGAATAGTAAGGAATACACGTTACAAATTTCCTAAGAAGACTTCTACAAGCGGAATATATTTTGTCCCAACCAATTGACTATTCATGTGCATGCTCCCCCACCCTTAAAAATATTAATTTAATCATTAATAAATGAACGGTCATATTCACACCATTAAAATAGAAACCACGCTGTTCTTATATATATATATATATATATATATATATATATATATATATATATATATCCGAAAATTTAAAAGTCGAAATAGTCATTTTAGTGTGTTTAGTTTAGTTTAAATGATTCTGGATGTAAGTTGTTAGAATCATTAATCCGAGAAGTAAAAAAACAATAAAATAATATTATTATTCAAAACAAAAGATCAAAATATAACATTATATAAAACTGTAAGAAACTAAAAAAAACAAATTCGAACAAGTTGAGGTATATTTTCACGGTTTTTTTAAGACAAATTCGACCACTCATGCAATGCTTGAGAACGTTGGTGGCCTGTATCCTAATCAGGGACGAAGCTAAGATCAAACATTAGAAGAGGCAAGATTCTATTAAACCTTTAAATCAAAAAATTAAGAGAGGCAAAGACCTTATTTAAATAGTATTTAAATTTAGAAAGACCTTAAATACTATTATACCAAAATATTTTCTTGCCCCTCCCAACATATACATAGTTTTGTCCCTGCTCTCAATATACAAAAACTAAATGAGCAAAGCAGTAGTACGGTTGCATTGATCACAAACTCTAACGTTGCTTTTTTCTACCACCGAATATGATCTAGATGTGACTTCTTGGGTCCGTTGGATCTTTTCGACCGAATATTGGATGTTATAATTGTATACATAAAATTTTCAGTTCGGTAAAATTGATGAATTTAAAAGAGTTTCATAAATATATAAACCATAGTTCTCAAGAGCATATTAACCTTTTTTGAATAGTATTTAAATTTTCGGTTGTCATTCTCCTTATACTTCTCTTCGTTTACGTTCGTTTATTATTTTAACGAACAAACAATAACGAACACGAACAAGCTACATTCCTTAACGGACGAACACGAACAAGAAATTATATTTGTTTAGTTGTTTGTGATCGTTCATTTGTTCAGTTACAGTTAAATGAACGAACATGAACATACCCTTATTCGTGTTCATTCAGTTTGTTTACGGCCTAATTGTGAGTAAAAATTTTAAACCTTGCCCATTTTTTGCTTAATAAGTTTAAATTATTTTCTAACGGTTATGGGATTTTGAAGCTTATGCAAAAATAAACAAAAACGGTTTTTGTTGATAGTTGTATAATCTGTTGATAGGATTATTTAATTTTAGGTTCAACCTCTATCAACCCTTGATATAAGAAAAATATATATTTTTAGAATCGTTGAAAAATGGTAAAAATCTTGAATGTGGGACTCGTGGTATTGATTCAATTGAGAATCTAAATTAAGTGTATAAGCCTAACATTTTCTTGAAATGCGTTGAAGCTTAGACCATTTTTTATTTTGTGGAGAAATATTATGGTTTTAACTGTTGTGCGTTCGATGGTTACCACTCTATGCGCTTTAATTTTAGAAATTTAGAAATTCACAATTTCATTGATCCAAAAGCATCAAAGCCAACAGCCTATAAATCTAGATAATTGAAGCAATAAGATATATCACCCAAAAATAATAATAAAGCAAGAGAACAGCGATGGGTGTGGCTAAATTGACGCTTGTTCTCTTGTTTTCTTTGGCCACATTAATTCCAAGGCTATGGGCAAATATTGTTGAATTTGATGACTTTTGGAAGCAACGTGAGGAAGAAGCCTGGAAGCGTGCCCTAGCAGCATATGAACCAAGCCCAGAAAACATCACCGATCAAATCAACTATAATGTTAACAAGTAAATCTTATCGTACTTTTCGCTCTAATCTATCCATATCCGTGTACCATTTTGTATTATCTTGAACAACTTTGTTGCAGGATTCTGGATAAAATGAGTTCCAGTCGAATCGTGAAATTCGAGGATGTTATTACGAACAAAACAAGGAGATACTTGAGGGGTAAACACAAGAAGTACAACGGTCCATGTTTGGCAACCAATCCGATCGATAGGTGTTGGCGATGCAAGAAGAATTGGGAAAAGGTTCGGAAAAACCTAGCGAATTGTGTGCTTGGTTTTGGCCACAAGACTCGTGGGGGACAAATGGGAGAGTTCTACTTGGTGACGGATAGTTCCGATAATGATGTTGTAAATCCCAAACCGGGGACCTTACGTCACGCTGTGATCCAGAAGAGGCCGTTATGGATCATTTTTGCTCGTGATATGCACATCAAATTGTCAGCGGAGCTAATCGTTCAAAGTGATAAGACAATCGATGGTCGTGGTGCGAATATTCATATAGCTCATGGATGTGGCATTATGATTCAATATGTGCACAATGTCATCATTCACAATGTTCATGTTCACCACATTGGTGAAAGTCCTGGTGGCATGATCAGGGACTCCGAGGATCACTACGGTTACCGAACGGTCGGTGATGGCGATGGGATTTCAATCTTTGGATCGTCGAACGTTTGGTTGGATCATATTTCCATGTCTGAATGTAAGGACGGACTCATTGATGCAATTCAAGGATCTACCGCCATCACCATCTCCAACTGCCATTTCACCCATCATAACGACGTAAATTTCATCTTAAAATACTTAAGCTACACATTTTGTCACCCATTTTAAAATTTTGGGTTTTCTTTCAGGTGATGTTGTTCGGTGCAAGTGATGATTATTCTAATGATCAATACATGCAAATCACACTTGCATTCAACCATTTTGGCAAGGAATTAATACAAAGAATGCCTAGATGTCGATGGGGATTCTTTCATGTCGTCAATAATGACTATACTCATTGGAAAATGTATGCCATTGGTGGTAGCCAGCACCCTACTATTATTAGCCAAGGCAATAGATTCATTGCTCCAAATGACAACCGAGCTAAAGAGGTAAAGTAAAATATAATCAAAATTATGATACCATTCAATAATTTTCAATTGAAATAAACACAAAGTGACCAGGAATCTATCAATTGTGATACCATAATTTTGTTTTTGTTGGTTGTATTTTTGTAGGTAACAAATAGGAACTACGCTACGGAATCGGAATGGAAGAATTGGGTGTGGAGATCGGAAGGGGACTTGCTGATGAACGGGGCCACCTTCGCAACATCCGGACCACCAACACCTCCTAAATTAGCATTCAGCAAAACGGAAATGATCAAAGCCAAGCCTGCAACTTTTGTGAGAAGGCTCACTCGTTTTGCAGGTACCCTAAAGTGTAAGCAAGGGGTTGCATGCTAGAAATAACTTCCAAATCTAACAAGTTCTTAAAAGAATTTGTCCTCTCTCATGTCATGTAAAATATTGGGTGATGCATGGAAAAGATTATCTCCCATGAGAAATGTTAATATGGCATAAATAAAGTGTAACGAGTGTATTGTTTTCTTAATTCTACAAAAACAATGTATTAAGTATAAAAATTGAAATGATATTATTTTTAGTATATGCAGTAAATAGCCATATTGGTCTTTTCCAAAATAATGTATCAAGTATAAATAGCCATTTGTTTTTTTTTTAATTTGTTTATTGCAAATTCCCCTTCCTTAGGTATAAATGGTTTAAAAAATATTTATGTATATAAAATAACTTACAGTATCTCTACCAACAATGGAAAACTATCCGATCAAAGCAATTTAATTGCGGATAAATATCATCATTGGTCACTAAATTATTCTCGCTTTCTTGTTCTGGTCATCAAACTATTATTTTGTGCAAAATCGTCGTTTATGTTATGTTTTTTTTCCTATTTTAGTCACTAATATTAGTTTTTTCCTGTTTTGGCCAGAAATCTTTTGCTTATTTCCTATTTTGGTCACTAAACTATTCTCACTTTCTCGTTTTACCATGATTTTTTAACATCGGGTGACCAAAATATGAAAAAAAACATAGCGTTGGTGACTATTTCACCAAAAGTGATAGTTTGGTGACCAAAATATAAAAAAAAAACAAGAATAGTTTAGTGACCAACGGTGATGTTTACCCGTTAATTGCTAAGTTTTGAATTTAAAGTTTAAATATATATGGGATAGGATATGTGAAGATTATCAAATGAAAAAAAAGAGTAAGGGGTTAATCTCATCCATCGATTTCACCCATCTAATGGCCATGAATTAGTGTAAAACTAGTTGAGTTTTACATAGTGTAAGTGGACACTAACCCTATATATATATATATATATATATATATATATGATAGGATCCGTTTATACGGCGTAAAAAATTTTAAGTTTTACACTCTTTTTTAATTATTGGATGGGTGAAATAAATTGATGAGCTTTACAGTAGGATATGTGAAAATTATCACTTGAGAAAAAAAGTAAAGGGTTAATCTCAGCCGTCTAATTCACCAATCTAACGATCCAAAAAACATGTAAAACTCAATTAGTTTTACATAGTGTAAGTGGATCCTAACTCTCTCTCTACGTAAGAGTTTACACATTGTAAGAGTTTTTAAGTTTTACATATTTTTTGGATCGTTGGATGGATGAAATGAATGGCTGAGATTAACCGTAGAATATGTGAAGATTATCACATGGGAAAAAAGTAAGGAGTTAATCCCTGCCAATCATTTCACTCATCCAACGATAAAAAAACGTGTAAAACTCGTAGTTTTACATTGTGTGTAAGTGGATCTTAACCCATATATATATGTGGAAAAAAACTTTGAAACATAGGTTGTGTAAACTTTAGTTTAAACGTGCCTTTTAGTTTTAGAGGTTAGGCATTTAGGTTGTAGGGTTTAGAATTTAAGGTTAGTGTTTAGAATTTAGGGTATAAGGTTTAAGGTTTAGGGTTTAGTTATTTAGGGTTAGGGTTAGGAATTTAGAATTTGGGTTTTATAGTATGCAGGCTTGTGTAAAATTAGTTTTGCACAGCATGTGTATCAAAATTTTACCACATATATATGGGCTAAGATCAACTTACATTGTGTAAAACTCAACTAGTTTTACACTAATTCATGGCCATTAGATAGGTGAAACGGATGGATGAGATTAACTCCTTAATTTTTTTCCAAATGATAATCTTCACATATCCTACTTCTAATCTCATCCATCCATTTCACTCATCCAATAGTTATGGATTAGTGTAAAACTATATATATATATATATATATCTGTTTACACAATGTAAGAATTTTTAAGTTTTACATATTTTTTGAATCGTTGGATAGGTAAAATGAATGGCTAATATTGACAACAAGATACATGAAGAATATCACCAAATGAATATATATTTAAACCGCAATATGAAAATTTGTTAGGAATTTATGAGTGAAAAGAATATTTGACATTTACAAGAAACGAGATTTAACGTAGTTCGGTTTTATTTATCTTCACTGGTGACAAAAATAATAATTTACTACAAATGTAAAGATCACAAATACATGAAATTCTCTATATCACATAACTTGACATATGTATACATCTCAAAACTCGATATATCTTAAAATATCTCTCAACGTCCCTACAAAATCCATCTCTGCAACATTTCCGAAATATGTTGGATCACAAAAAAAAAATTACATCTCTTCAAAATAATTACTCACATAATTCTAAAGGTTAAAGACTTAATCTATATTTATAAAGTTAACTACTTGGTAATCGATAAACCTTATTCCATAAGACTTCTTAATCAAATATAAATATTTACTTATTAAGTAAACTTAATTATCAAGTAATGTGCAACTGTTGGAATTACAATAAAATTCAACTTAATTACCAAATAGAATTTGAGTCAATGTGTAACAATTTTCCCCTTACAAATTCCATAAGAGCATTTGTCTTCAAGTCTTCAACAACTTGAATTCTTAAGTAAGCCAAATTTCGGTTGAAGAACCAACATCAAGTATTTAAAAACTTCAATTCTTACGTAATATCTGTTAAAGCATTACCGGAATAATTGAGAATTACCCCCTCGTAACTGAAATCTATTTGTAGAAAAACTCTTCTTGCATCTTCAATGTCTCTAATAAAATCAACAACAACAAAATTCCTTTGAAACTAAACAACTCGAACCATAATTTGAATACCAATTGTTAGGATTTTATAAGTGAAAAAGGAAGACATGTACAAGAAACGAGATTTAAAGTGATTCAGTTTTGGCTACCTTGTAATATCCCAATTTTTGGATAGTGACCAAAATGAAAATTTTGAAAGTTTGGGGGTTAAAGTGTAAAGTTTGGAAAAGTTTAGGGACCAAAGTGTAATTTTTAAAAGTTGTGTATTTAACCCCGTAAATGAATAGTTCACCCCCAAGAGTGACCTTTCCATGTTACCCTGAATTTTTTGTACGGAGTTTGTATTAATGGTTATAAAGCGATAAAGTTCAGAAATTTGGAAATCGTAGTTGGATCGAAAATATTTCTTTCTCGTAGTTTAAAGGTTAAGACCTACTAGGGGTGTTCAAACAGTTAATTCGGTCACTGACCAAAACAAATTACCAATAACCGAATTGTTTTCCTTTAAACTTTAACCGAAAAATATTTGAAAAAAGTCAACTGAACCGAATAAATTTCGGTTAATCTTCAAATTCACCGAAATTTGTTATAAGTTCTCTAATCTTAGTCAAAATGACAATATACTTTAATTCACAAAATAAAAATCCTCGCGAACAATATTTAGTTTACAAAATTTGCATTTAATTTAAACAATATCTAGGCATGTTATAAAAAAGTAAGAATTTATTGAAACAAGTAACAAAAGAAATGTAAGGTCTACTAATAGAAAAATATCAAGCCAAGTAGCCAATTAACTCAAACTTTAACAAAATAAATAGAATACTTAAACTACTATCAAGAGAATCAATATTGTTATTGTTTCAAAATAACAAGTATGAAGGCTAGATCCATATTGTTATTTGTTTAGGCTGTTGTTTATGTTAAATGGTATGAACAACGACTCAACATGAGTATGTTCCGACAGAACTAACATATTAATGATCATTGTTTATAAAATTAATCTAAGCTGGTTAATGATGAAATTAGTCTTGAATATGGACTACTCCGAGCAGTTCTATGTTTATGATGATGGTTTGGTTGAATTCAATGTTTCAATTCCATATTTGTTGTAAATTACATCAGACATAGAATTGAATGCTTCCTCCGAGAAGTATGGTTTTAGGCTTTGTTTCTCAATTTTGTTAGAATTTTAGATAATTTAGGGATTTTTTTTCTTTGGGTTTAAAGGTGGGTTACAGATTTTATTGGGTTTGAGCTTACTATATATACGATTTATTTAATATTTAAATTTTAATAATTTAATTAATTAATCAGTTTTGAATTAAATTAACTAATTATTAAAATTAAAAAAATTAAACGTCAACTAACCGAAAAAACTTCAATTACTTACTGTTTAACCGAACTAATTTAATTTTAATCAAACAATAATTAACCTTAAAACCTATATTATATTTATAAAATCAAATACTTTGTGACCAATCAACATTATTCCATAATACTTCATTAATAAAATAAAAATATTCTCCTATTAACTAAATAAAAGTAGCGTGACCACCAATGTTGCAAAATCCGAAGGCACGTGTCGTCTCAGGGAGATGAAGCAAATAATATGGATGGACCACCAAATATTTTGGCAGGCTTTTCCTTCTTGTTTCGCAGCTGAAAAAGCATTTGAGTGCTTCGGATACTGCACTTTGAGTGGATGTTTGAAGACAAAAACAAGTTGCCAAATTTAAAATTCTTTTGAGATTGTGAACCAAAAATGTCAGATTTAATTTTCGATTTCTCAAAGATACTTCTCTACAGTTTCTGGATTTCGTGTAATCTGGGTAATTTGTTCTTTTCTTGTTACTTCTCGTTGACGAATTCGTTTCCAATGGAAACATAAAAGAAACATGGTTGGAACGACAAAATTGGAGGGTTGAAGTTTTCTGTGAAGTCTTCGGTTTAGGCTGCATATTTTTGTTTGGGTTGTTGTCTCTAAAGGTCGTTTACCAGCCACAACTCTAAACAACCTCAAGTTTGACTTTAAATAGGCGTTTATCTTTTATTGTAGCGCTTAAATAAGCGTTTCGTGACAACTAAATTTTTAAGCTATTAGTTAACGGCCGTTTGACCTCAACGCCTGTTTATCCAGCGCAATCCCAAAAGAAATTTTACTTTGAGATTTGTTGGCCAAGAACTAGAAAATTCAGCGGTCATCAAACGCCCGTTTGAACATTAAAATAAATGAACAAACGCCCGTTAAAAATTAACTGGATAATAGTTACACTAACAAAAAAAAAACACACCCTTCGTCAATTTCTTATGCGGGAAAGCTCTTACTAAATTATTGTATGTTGAAGGTGACCATATAAGAGGCTATGGCTTCTTTTTCTTGGCAAAGAAACATATTTTTAAAAGATTATAAGTGGTTTGGGTTTTTTAATTTTGTATTTTATCTTGACAAAATAGTTTTATTTTAGGAAAATACTTTGATATACAAACTTTTGTAAACTTACCAAGCTTTTCATTTTTAGGGTTAGGGATTTTGTTAGAGTTTAAGGGTGTAGAATATAGGAATCATGGTTAGAATTTAGTGTTTATGGCCTAAGGTTTAGAGTTTAGGATTTAGGGTGTTAGAGCTAAGGATTTAAGTTTTTAGATTTTATAGCTTAAATATAAAGGATTCGTAAAAAAATTTACACAGCTTATATATCAAAATATAACCCTTTATTTTATTACTTATAAACATTTTCATAAATATTTATTAAAAAATAATTTTTTAAGTAAATAAAAAATAATTAATAATTCATTTATAGTATTTTTTAAGTACAAAATACTTATTTTTTACATTATAAAACAATTAAAAATAAATAAAAATAAAATTCAGTTTAATTTGAGTAACTCCAATTTACAAAAACTGAGATAATGCATCTTAATAGAGCTCCTAGAAAGGTTCGAGTTATATAAGATCATATTTTGAGTTTTTAAACCTTAAAAAGCAAAAAAGATATCGTAGAGTATAGAAAAGAGAAATCGTGGTTGACTAAAGTCGCAGAAGAGAAGGTGTTTGTTAGTTTGATTTGCTGAAGTGGGGGCATTTTGTTCTCAGGTTGTTCGGCTTTTCTCCCAAAAATAATTGTCGTATAAAATTCATCGGAGCAATCAGGTTATTGATGGGCAAAGGTGACTGAATAGTGTTGAACGACATAAGGGATTACAAAGGGAGTTTGGATTGGTGCAAGTACATGTAAAGGTCGTGAAGGTGACTGTTAATCCAGCAAATTCGGTGATGGTTGTCTTGTTTTTTTGGTTCGGTAACTATTTGTTAGGTGTTGCATTAGTGGTGGATCGTATTCTTACTAATAATATTATTGTTAGTATTATTATTTTAAAGCACTCTTTTCCTCCTCATGAAAGATATTTTTTAATAATGCATATAATAATAATAATAATAATAATAATAATAATAAATTGAACATTATTGAGCTTGGCGTGTATGATTTGAGGTATTTGTCTCGTGATTTTGAGTGTTCATTGAGGTGTTGATTTGATAATGTACTGCCTCTCTGTATGATTTAAGGGTGTTTGCTTTTCCACAGCACCTTTTCAATAAAATCTTAATTACTGTTAAAAGAAACCCACAACTTATAAAGTTGTGAACCATAAATCATCCAAACATTACGGTTCAAGTCGATTTTTAATTTACCGATTTTTGTTTCTCAATCCTACAGTCAGTCTGTCAGATAGTTGAAATACCCATAATTGATGTGAAATACACAAAGAAAGAGGGAGATGATTATAGACAGAGGGGTGTGCCAATGTTAAGAGCATCCATAATTGATTGCCTTCTTGTTCACCAAGATTTATAAGACATGCATATCTTTCATAGTTTTTTTTTTAAAGAAAGCAATATTACCAATAAAACCATTTATAAGTTATACACCATGCATTGCATTTTAAGAATGTTAAGTTGTCTATTCAAAAAAAAAAAAGAATGTTTGTCTTTGTATTTGAACAATTTTCACAGCCCCCAAAGCAAAAAGCATTGTCATGATAACGGGACAGGTAGGAGTGCAAGCGACGGTGATTTCTTGATTTGTTGACCGAATAATTTCTTTTTAACTTCTTCAAAGTTTACTCCATTCTCGCCTGACATCACAGACACTCCGATTGTGCAAATCACAGTTTTATGGTTTACCCGGTAGTTGTAGCCACAGACTCGGCAAGCTCTTCCAGGAGCTCCTTCTGTTCCATAGATTGTCACGACCCGTACCTTAGGGTCTGAGCCCAGTGCACACAAGGCAGCTGAGGATGCCCTCCACGCCATTTTGGGCTTGCCAACACCCATCCGAGTCAGCCCATCCCTTGGAGAATGTTAAAGAGCCCGTAAGGCCACAAGACTTAGCCCAGATCCATGGAGTATTCAGGAGGGTAATTCGGGCAAAGCATCATCTGATTTAAATATAATTTGTAGATAATGTTTGTGATAAGAAGAAATCCAAAATTGAGATTTCTTTAGAATAAGGTCGATCTGGACCGTCGATGTAAATTAATCTGAGCCGTTGAATGTAGGGGAATTCAACTATAAATAGAGGCCCCTCCCTCACTTGTAAATCACTTCTGTTTTGAGTAATACATTGAGCATTCACTCATTTCCCTCGGTCTTATTTGCTAGCCATTTCCTTTCTTTGTTCTTTTCGTTTCCGCGACGATCCAAGCATTCTAGCTTCGATCAGTTTAGGCTTACTTGGTTGCTAGTCCGCCCAGCAAGCACCCAAGGCCACACGTCCTAGTTTGTGTGAATTTACGGACGTGACAGTTGGTATCAGAGCCAGTTCGTCGGAAGAAATGGCACCACAGAATGCCGGTGAGGTCCCAGCAACTGACCGTGAGACTCGTGCTGCAGCTGCCGGGAAGAAGCGAGAGAGTTCAAGGGATATTGTTGTTGCCTTGGACAAGAGGGTCATCAGGCTTGAAGAGTCGATTGCCGAGCTTCAAGGGACCCAGGAGGAAGCCAATGAGCGCTTCGAGAAGATGGATTCCATGAAGGAAGACATCATGAATGAGGTTAGCGAGAATCTCGAGAACCTGTATGAGTCGTTGAACGACCAAGATCTCTCCATCAAAGCTGCGGTTGAAGCTGTGAAGGAGGAGATGGTGAAAGAAGTGAAGAAGCTCAGTGCCGAGCTACTTCTCTACAAGACTGCCATGTTGAATGGCATGATGGCCGAAGCAACGGTGCCCAAGCCCAGGATCGACGCCCCGAAGCCCAAGCCGTTCAAAGGGACCAGATCTGCTCAAGAAGTTGAGAACTTCATGTGGGGACTTGAGCAATATTTCAAGGCAATGGGTATCGTGGAAGATACCGAAAAGGTAACAACTGCTTCGATTTATTTATCTGATGATGCTCTGTTATGGTGGCGACGTAGGTGCTTAGATGAGCAACGTGGGGGTACTGCTGTTGGAACGTGGGCTGAGTTCCAAGCAGAATTGAAAGAGCAATTTTACCCGGGCAATGCCGAGAAGGAGGCAAGATCGAAGCTTAGAGCTCTTAAGCATGTCGGGACCCTTCGAGATTATGTTCGAGAGTTCAGCGAGCTTCAACTTCAGATCCCGAACTTATCCGAGAAGGATGCTCTTTTCCAGTTCATGGATGGACTAAAGCCATGGGCAAACACCGAGCTAGAACGAAGAGACGTGAAGGAACTTTCCAAAGCCATGGCGATTGCAGAATCATTGAAGGAGTATAGTGCCAACAGAAATGAGCCAACCAAACCAAAGCCAAAGTTACGTGGTAATGGAGGCAATGGTGGGGGAGACAAACCCAAGAACAACTTCAATAGGCAATCCAACGCCAATTATACAGCCAACCAACCATGGAACCGGAATAAGAGAGGGGACGGGAATCTCAAATGTTTTGAGTGTGGAGGGCCACACTACAAAAGAAATTGCCCATAAAGACAGAAGGTTGCTGCCATCCAAGAAAAGGAAGGTCAAGAGGAGACGCTCAAGCTTGGCTCCATCCTCAGTTGCATGGAGGTCAAGAAGGGTTCCAAGAAGAAGGGGCTGATGTTCGTTGACATCACCATTGCTGGCCAGAAGATGAGCGCACTAGTAGACATCGGTGCCTCAGAGTTGTTCATGTCTGAACAGGCCACAAAGAAACTTGACCTTCATGTTGAGAAGGCAAGTGGGTTCATCAAGACCGTGAATGCCAATGAGGCTCCGATTGCAGGAGTAGCAAAAGGAGTCAAACTCGAGATTGGGGGCTGGTCTGGTAAGGAGAACATCAAGGTAATTCCACTTGATGATTTTGACTTTGTCATTGGGCTTAGTTTCCTTGACAAGATTAATGCGTTTCCCGTTCCATTTGCTGTTTGCTTGTGCATACTTGACTCGAGAGGCCAATGCATTGTTCCGGTAAACCGAGTAGCTGGAGTTGGGGCCAAGATGATTTCAGCCATCTAATTCAGCAAGGGAGTTCGCAAAGAGGAGCCAACCTACCTAGCAACGTTGGCGATCAATGAGGCCACCATGACCGAGGATGTTCCAGCAGAAGTGGGACAAGTTTTGGCAGAATTCCGTGACGTGATGCCTGTCGAGTTGCCTAAGAATCTTCCACCGAAGAGGGAGGTCGACCACAAGATTGAACTTGTGCCGAACACGGAGCCACCCGCTAGAGCCCCTTACCGAATGGCTCCACCAGAACTAGAGGAGTTACGCAGACAATTGAAGGAACTCCTCGATGCAGGCTACATCCGACCATCAAAGGCACCCTATGGTGCTCTGGTGCTCTTTCAGAAGAAACATGATGAGACCCTTCGAATGTGCATCGACTATCGGGCTTTGAACAAGCTCACTGTGAAGAACAAGTACCCGATCCCGCTCATAGCATACTTGTTCGATCAACTTGGTGGTGCAAGGTGGTTCACCAAGTTAGATTTGCGGTCCGGATATTGGCAAGTGAGGATTGCAGAAGGAGACGAGCCGAAGATAGCTTGTGTGACCCGCTACGGTTCGTATGAATTTCTTGTGATGTCATTTGGCCTCACGAATGCTCCTGCCACCTTCTGCACCCTGATGAATAAGGTACTACAGCCTTTCCTTGATCAATTCGTTGTAGTTTACCTTTATGATATTGTCATCTATAGCAAGAGCCTTGGGGAGCATGTGGGACACTTGAGACAGGTGTTCGAGGTCTTGCGAGAAAACAAGCTCTATGTCAAAGAGGAGAAGTGCTTGTTTGCTCAGATTGAGGTCTCTTTTCTAGGCCACATAGTTGGAGGTGGCAAGATCTGAATGGATGGGGCCAAAATTCAAGCCATCTCAGATTGGGAGCCGCCAACCAAGGTGACAGAGTTGAGATCCTTCCTGGGGCTAGCCAATTACTACCGAAAGTTCGTCAAGGGTTACTCCAAGATCGCCACACCATTGACCGAGCTATTGAAGAAGGACAAGGGGTGAGACTGGAGCACCGAGTGTCAAGAAGCCTTTGAGGGACTGAAGAAGGCCATGGCAAGTGAGCCAGTGTTGGTGTTGCCGGATCACACCAAGCCTTTCGAGATTTACACCGATGCATCCGACGTTGCCATTGGCGGGGTCCTGATGCAAGAGGGACATCCGGTTGCATATGAGAGCCGGAAGCTCAATGAAACCAAGAGGAGATACACGGTCCATGAGAAAGAAATGACAACAGTAGTGCATTGCTTGCGTACTTGGCGTCACCACATACTTGGGTCAAGGTTTGTGGTATTCACTGATAATATTGCAAATAGTTATTTTCTAACCCAAAAGAAATTGTCTCCCAAGCAGGCTCGTTGGCAGGAATTCCTTGCAGAGTTCGATTTTACCATGGAATACAAGCCTGGAAAAGTGAATCCCGTTGCCGATGCCTTAAGCCGAAGGTACAACATGGAGATTGTTAGCGTACCGAAGGGACAATTGTTGGAACGTATCAAGGAGGGGTTGTCGCATGGCCCGACAGCCAAAATGTTGATCGAGTATGCCAAGGAAGGGAAAACCATAAGGTTTTGGCTCGAGGGGGACTTGCTTTATTCCAAAGGATACCGCCTCTACGTGCCTCAGTTTGGAGAATTGCGCAAGGAGCTCATGAAGGAGTGTCATGACTCCAAGTGGGCCGGTCATCCAGGAATGAATCGGACCATGGCACTAATCAGCGAGCACTACTACTGGCCACACATGGGCGACGATGTTGAAGCCTATGTGAGGACTTGTCTTGTGTGCCAACAGGACAAGGTAGAAATGAAGAAACCAGCGGGATTGTTGCATCCATTACCCATTCCCGAGCGACCATGGGAGAGTCTTTCCATGGATTTTATTGTCGGTTTGCCTAGCACTGATGGCCTGTCTACTATTATGGTGGTTGTTGACAAGTTTTCGAAGTATGGGACGTTTATTCCAGCGTCTAAGGCATGCCCAACAGAGGAGGCAGCCCATCTTTTCCTCAAGCACGTGGTGAAGCTTTGGGGAGTGCCAAAGACCATCATCAGTGATCGAGACTCGCGGTTCACAGGGAAGTTTTGGACCGAGCTGTTCAAGCTCTTGGGATCAAGTCTGAACTTCTCAACTAGTTTCCACCCACAGACCGACAGGCAAACCGAGCGAGTGAATGCCTTGTTAGAGATCTATTTGAGGCACTATGTGAGTGCCACACAACGAGACTGGCCAAAGTTGTTAGATGTGGCCCAATTTTCCTATAACTTGCAACGGAGTGAGGCGACCAACCAAAGTCCATTTGAGATCGTGATGGGGCAACAACCGCTTACACCCAACGCGGTTGCTACTAAGTATGAGGGGCCTAATCCAGCAGCACACAAGTTTGGCAAGAGAATCACGACTTAGCCCGAGCTTGTTTACACAAGGCAGGGAAGCGGACCAAGAAGTGGGCATATCGAAAGCGGAGGGACGTAAACTTCCAAGTTGGTGATCAAGTCCTTGCCAAAATCACCGGGATCTTCCGTGACAAGAACATGCACAAGAGTCTTGTGCAGAGATATGAGGGTTCATTCGAAATTGTGAAGCGAGTAGGCACCATGGCCTACAGATTGGAGTTGCCATCGACCATCCGAACTCATCCAGTATTCCATGTTAGTCAACTCAAGCCCTACCATCAAGATGAGTTAGATCCAGATCGAGGCAAGTCACACCGAGCGCCAGTCGGAGTGAAGGTCTCCTATGAGAACGAGGTTCGAGAGATCCAAGCAGAGAGGGTCATTCGACGACAAAACTACCGACCATGACATGAGTACTTTGTTCAGTGGAAGGGACTTCCCGATAGTGAGGGTAGCTGGGAACCAGCCGAAGCCCTTTGGCAATTCAAGAACCAAGTGGAGCACTACCATACCAATCGGGCAACGAGGGCGTCGCCAAAACCAGTGGGGGAGATTGTCACGACCCGCACCTTAGGGTCCGAGCCCAGTGCACACAAGGCAGCTGAGGATGCCCTCCACACCATTTTGGGCTTGCCAACACCCATCCGAGTCAGCCCATCCCTTGGAGAATGTTAAAGAACCCGTAAGGCCACAAGACTTAGCCCAGATCCATGGAGTATTCAGGAGGGTAATTCGGGCAAAACATCATCTAATTTAAATATAATTTGTAGATAATGTTTGTGATAAGAAGAAATCCAAAATTGAGATTTCTTTAGGATAAGGTCGATCTGGACCGTCGATGTAAATTAATCTGAGCCGTTGAATGTAAGAGAGTTCAACTATAAATAGAGGCCCCCTCCCTCACTTGTAAATCACTTCTGTTTTGAGTAATACATTGAGCATTCACTCATTTCCCTCGGTCTTCTTTGCTAGCCATTTCCTTTCTTTGTTCTTTTCGTTTCCGCGACGATCCAAGCATTCTAGCTTCGATCAGTTTAGGCTTACTTGGTTGCTAGTCCGCCCAGCAAGCACCCAAGGCCGCACGTCCTAGTTTGTGTGAATTTACGGACGTGACAAGATGCACAAGCCTGAACTGCATTCTCGATATCACCTTCAAGAAAAAATGTAAGCTCAATGTTCATCTTTAGCCGGTGGTCGGTAACCTTATTGTCCTTATAATTGTAGGTTCGAATCTTTTCAGCACGAGCACCAGTAGCAACCTGTGATTTTCGTTGATTCCTTATCAACTCTTTCTTAATTGTGCCAATCGAATTAAATATTCCATTGACTGTATCTATACTAACATGTTATTGATATAGGTGATGTCATAATGTTAGGATTTTAAAGAATACTCAGGACGCCACATTAGTTAAATACTTGAGTTTGATAGTGTATATATATATATATATTCACAGTATCTTTAATTTGTGAAGTTTTTTTATTTGATATAATCAATCGTGTTTGATTTATTGATCGATCAATTTGAATTGACTACTATAATTTATAAATAGATTATTTTTTTTTAAATTTGAATTCTGAACCCCGCTAAATCAACTGGTATTTGATTAAAGTATTTTTTTCTAACAAAATGGTAAAATCTAATAAATATAAAACTAAAGAAATAGACAATAAGATATTTGGCGATTATCAGCTATGTGGGGAGTTGTAAACCGAAAAACTGAAAATTAAAGTTTTATTTGATTAAAATAATTTTTTTTGTATACACAAGACCTCGAACTCGAGACCTGCTTAAGTAATATCAAGTTGTTTAGCACTTAATCCAATTTCGTTGGTAATTTTCTTTTAAACTTTAAACGATGTATATTAAAGAAAAAAAACTTCAATTCTTGAACTCAACGAATGATTCCGGTAAAAATGAAAATAATGTTTAGCATAAGAGATTTGGGTTCGAGCACTTATGTGTACAATGTATGTGTGTATTATCAACGGAATAAGAAAAAATTATGATAAGATATTACCATATCATTACACCAATATAATAAAAAAGCTTCAATTCTTGATATTTCAATTCACACTAATTTGTGAAATATTACACCTTTTAAATTTCTCCCCCCCCCCCCTCGTCCCCTAGTTTGTCCCCTCCTCTCTAACCATAAATCTCAATCAACATATAGTTTTTCAGTTACTTGTGGAAATAACGTCGGTAAACAGCAGTCTATACCCTGAATTATAGGTTCTTCGTGTCCTGTCATTTTCAATGTCGAACAATCTCATGTAAAAATATATCTTCAGAAAGCTTTATTGTTTTCTCACTATATTATCCTTACATAGACTCGAAACAATCAATATCTCTATATACAGTACATTGACTATTTGAGTATAATATCATTTGTTAAATCAAAACTAACACAAGTTTCACCCTTAACCAGGATTAGATCATGTTTGAGATTGTTTTTGAAAAATATTTTTAGGATCTAAAATTCTTTTGGTATTATAAGCAATTCTAACCAGATAATTTTTGAAAAAAAATGGTTTGAAATCATTTTTTAACTCAAATGTAAAGTTGGAGAAAACAAAAATCCCAAACGTAAAAGTTAATCATTTCAACTTTTGCATTTAAAATTTTTTAGAGCTAAAAGTACAATTATGCCATGTTTATTTTACATTTGATACACATTATTTTTATTTCTTATTAAGACATAATTGGGTTTATTGCATATATATATATATATATATATATATATATATATATATAGGGATGTTGAGTTTTTTTATTTTAAGAAATAGGGATGTCGTAAAATTTAGAAGTTGTCGTAAAATTTAGACGACTTCCCCTTCTCAAGCATTAGGAAAATTGCACTGAAGTCGTCATGAAATTCTAACGACTTTACTTTCACTATAACATTATCTCTAGTTCATGAAATAAAAACACGCACTCTCAACTTCATGAAAAAATTCCAGATCATTGTCTGGGTAAAAAAACTTCACATAATTATATGATTAATAAATTATTTGTGGGTTTAAAAATTTATATTTCATTTTAGATAAAAATTATTTTAAAATAAAAATAATATTTTTATTATAATTTAAGTTGATATATTTCATACTCCATTTTAATATTTAAAAAAATAATATCATTTTAATGTATAACTCTAACTTTTAACTTAGAACATCATGTGTTTAAAATGATTATTTTTTTTTCAATAACACATTTAAACTTTAATATTAAGAGAAAAACTTTGATACATAAATTTGTGTAAACTTTTGTTTACACGAGCTTGTCAAATTCAGGGGCTAGAATTTTAGTTTAGGGTTTAAAGGTTTATGTGATAGGGTTTAGAATTTAGGGTTTATGTATTTAGGTTGTAGGTTTATGAGTTTAGAATATAGGGGGTTAGGGTTAGGAATTTAGATTGTAAAAAAAGTTGTAACTTTTTTTTACACAATTTGTGTATCAAAATATAACTCTAATAATAAAATTGATATATTTTGATACACAAGCTGTGTAAAAAAATATTACACAATCATTCTTTAAATTTTAAAATCTAAATTTTTAAATCTACCATTTTAAAATCTAAACTTAAATTCTAAACTTTATGGCCTTGATGCAAAACCTTAAATTAACACCCTACACTATTCAAAAACAAATATTAAACTAACTGTAAATATTTAGGCAGTTAATACAATTACCCATACCCCGGGTTCACAGACACAAAAACATGAGTTGACTGCGCATGCAAGCATGCGAAGCTTACACATATCAATTAATTAAATATACTGAATCCCCCATCAGTATCAAGCAATAGTAATTATGAGTTTATAATATCTAAACATAGGGAGTGGGCAGGAATTAGGCACACAAATAAAAAAGAACAGCAGCAAGAAAAGGCTATTTTTGGGGATTGAGGGTGTTAAATAACAAGACTCATATTAGTTTAATTGCTTTAAACAGCTATATAGTTTTAGTTCCTCTAATCCTGGCAATTCAAGTAATGAATAAAATATAACCCTGGCCTAATGCAGCAGAGAGAGAGGGGGCAATAAGAAATTAGCACAATGGGATTTGCTAAAATCCAATGTTTCCTTTGTACTCAACAGGTTTGTCTAACTAGGGAGGGTGGATAAGGGTACAATGGATGCATAGTCCATAACCCACTCATGTTTTATTCATTCATATTATAAACAATATGCTCTAAATACCATCATATCAGCCTTGAGTTTTACCCACAACTTACCTCAGAAAATTATTGTGTTTTATATTGCTAAATAAATATTCGTTTTACTGAGAAATGTTTTGTTTTTATCATTTCACTAGGATTAAAGAAATTTTTAGCCTTTTGTTTGAATGAGAAAACAGGATTGCCTTCCCCTTGTCTTTGTGAAACATTAACACATGTATGTATGCTTGCATGTACGTGAGTCAGAAAAATTAGATTATGGAGTCCAAATTTAAAAATTAATGCATAATTCTCTATTAGATCGGGTGTCAACATGACTCTGTCACTATGTATGTATGTGATTTGAAGATAAACAAGCCTTTTATAAACAAGCATATGTGAGTGAAAGTATTGAATCTTCTTATGATATATATATTCATGCATTTGTTAGGATAATTATTTGATACACTGACTGTGAAAACTTTTAATTTCCACAATTGCCTTAGTTTTAGGGTTTAGAGACTCATTTTTGGGTGTGGGTTTAGAGGTTTAGTAGTTTAGAATTTAGGGATTGTGAATAAAATTTAGGGTTTAGAGTTAGAATTTAGGGTTTATATGTTAAAACCTAAATCCTCAACATATTACTCTAAAACCTAAACCCTAACATCTAACTATAGCCCCTAAATTCTAACCATTACTCCTATATTTTAAACTCTTACCCCTAAACCCTACACTCTAAATTAAGTCTCTAAATCCTCAAAATAAAGCACCTGTGAAAACTTTTGTTGGAAAAATGTGAGGAAATGGTAACTTTGAGCCATATTACGAAACGGTAAATTTGGATATTCGAATAATGATTCTATTGGGTCTTATTCTACTCCATGAGACCTTTACAACGGTACCTCATATGCTCAAATTGGTTGAGTGATGAATGAGAAATTGATGCTCAAAGTATGGTAGTTGTGAATTAAGTAAGGAAGTAAAACCCCCTTTATCTTACATTGGTAGGATAAATAGCATGGGAAGTGTTTATATACACTTACCCTCTTACTAGGCATTGAATGACTTGAATGAAAATCTTGCCTTGTGTGCATGTGCAAGGGTGTGGATCAAAGCTTGTCAAACCCATTTGGGTTGGGACGCACTCTCGCACGATGTGGGCTACAAGAATGTCTAGATTGGTTGGGCCTTTTGTGGATCTGTGGAATTTTATCCAATTCAAATAATTTTTTCCTTACAAATGGAATATCTTTTTGAATATTCAGAATTTAAAAGGGATAATTTTTTGATTTCTTAAATTCGAATATTAAAAAGGTATCGGGTTCAATTCACGGAAATATATCTGTTTAAAATGGTAGTATTGACTAATTTCGAATTAAATCAGATTTTGGCCATTAATGCTGAATATTTTATTTTCCATATTTTCCTCCACCATTCCCCTATATATACTGAGCCAATTTTTAGTTTTCAACAAATCGAAAATCTTAAAAAACCTCTTCGAAAGTGCATATTGTTTTCGGTGATGGGCAAAGACAAAGTTTTGTTCATGATCTCAACAGTTGTGCTACTGTTAAAGATTATACGTTGTTGTATCCTGAGAGACTAACGACCAAAAACAACTAAAGCACCAAGGGCTAAGGAGTGGTCAAAATCTGTCTTAAGATTGTAGAAAAAAATGGGCTGATACAAAACAAAAATAAATATTATACGAATAAACAAAATTAAATTGTTGAGTTTATTTTCATAAAGGGAATAAATTGTTGAGTTTATTTTCATAAAAGGAAATAAATTATTTCTTAAAAGGAAATAATTTGTTGAGTTTATTTTTATAAAAGGAAATAAATTGTGAGATTATTTTTCGTAAAAATCTTGGGAAAAATAAATCGAATTTATTATGATGAATTTATTTCTGGAAGTAACATTGGTTACCAAATTCAAAGAGTGAATTTCAGCCGAGGTCTCGAGTCAAAGCATTGAAGAACTTTTTTCTCTATGTCAAAAAAATATTACATTCTTAAAGCCTATTATGATGCATGCTATGAAGTGCACAATGTTTAAAAATGATTAAAGAATTGTGAGGGTCGTTGGACCATAAATAGAATGATTTCAAGAATAGAATCCATAAACGGATGATTCAAAGACAATATGAGAGTGCATGTCTAGGATTGGTTCTTTGAAAGACTTGGTATTTAAGCGTGCCTAGTGCACCACCTCTCTTTTAAAAAGTTACATACTTGGTGCACTAGTCATTATTGTTCTTTCTATTAGACCGTAAGAACTTTTTTTCAGGTTTTAGTTTACTAAATTCCTGACGTATAACAAAAGTTAGAAATTGTGTCTCTGTTCCTGACAATGAACAGATTCATTATATTCAGTTTCTAGTTTGTGACTATGTGAAACGATGGAAAAACCAATAAAATTTATTTGAAAGAATTTCAAAATACGTTGCATATTTGACCATGATAAACTCGGTCAAAATATCCAAAAAGGAAGAATTTTCCTATTATTCGAGAAGATAAGGTAAATGTTGTTACCATCTTCAAATATTGCTAGGCAAATATTGCTAAGACAAATATTGCTAGGGCAAACATATCGAAAGTCAAAAATGACTTCAAACCGCGAATTAGGCGGTGTGGTCAGGAAGCTAAATCTCATGGAAAATGGTTCAATTGCCATAAGATGTGGAACAAGTCTTAGGACCATAGACTCTCAAACGAGATCAATGTCATGACAAATTTTGTCATAACAATTGATATGGCAGAAAATTGTTTGAAGGAAAATTTATTACCTTCATTGATGATAGCACAAACTAATGTTATGTGCATTTGCTTAAAAGTAAAGATGCTATAGAGAAATTATTCTCTATAAGTAAGATGTTGAAACCCAAACTTAATAATTTGATTAATTTGGGGAAAAACTCTATGTGAGTAACGCTACAACATCCAAGGGTACAATGATTTTGAAGATAAGAATTAAAACTTCAAAATGTGTCTAACCTGTGGGGAAAGTTGTTCTATCAACTAATTACATTTAATAAGGTATCTCGAAATAAAAGAGACAAGACACCATGTGAGTTATGCAAGGAAATAAAACCTTCCTACAACTACATAAAATGTGGGGGTGTCCTGCAAAGGTAATGTTCCCATTACCAAAGTAAATGAAAATAAATGGACTATATTTTTATAGTAACGGATATCAATTTCTTGTGTACAAACAAATTCACAAGAATGTGAATGACTCATTCTTTGAAAATATATAATTAGGGAAATTGATCCAAAGTTCAATGAAACAAACCTTGGAGACTATCAATGAAAATAGTCCATACGTTCAACAAAAGGTTGAAACCAAGATATTGTCATGATGACAAGTAAGTATGAAAAATGATTGTATGTCAACATTAGGATACATGATCCTATGTTAAGGACATATTCATTGTTATAAGTAACAATGTAATGGTAAACGTACCAAATGCATGAAAAATATGATAATGACATATTTGATTTTGGGTATCCAAATCTAATGATTGTCTGATCTCATATTGACGCAGTCACACTAAGTTTAATAAAAGGTTAAAAGTAAGATATTGTCATAAGAGTGTGATAAATGTGTGTATGTCAAAACTAGGATATATAATCCTATGTTGATGACATACAATGAAACTAGGATATATGATTCTATGTTGATTGAGATGGAAAATATGAGATTGACAGATTTGATTATGGGCATCCAAATCAAATGGTCACTTGAAGGTCTCATATTGACACAGTTACACTACGTGGACAAAAGAAGTTTGGCAATGATGTTTCAGGTAGAGCCAGAACTCCAAATAAATATGAGCCAACACTTGTTCAAAAGGAATATGCAAATGTCATAGACATCCTAAGTAAATGGTACTAGACAAAATATTGCTTTCACTGTGAGCAGATTCACAAAAACAATACAGGGTTAAACCTTTGGATAGTAATTGTGAGAGTGTTGAGATATCTCAGTTATACTAAATATTATGAATTGCATTATTCCATAAGGATTCTTCGATGCCAGATATCAAAGGCACAAGTGAATATGTTTCACATCGAAGAAATGAGCCATGTTATGGAATTTCCCAAGAAAAACGGTTACAACCAGATTCATAATAGAATCTGAGTTTTTAGCTCTAGACAAGTCTGGAGAAAAAGTCAAATGACTTTAAAATGTCTTGCAAGATATTCCTAAATGGCCAAAGCATGTCCCAACAATATTCATATATTGAAAACCAAAAATTGGTAGAGCACAAAGCTTTGTGTACAATAGTAAGTCGAGACATATGCGTCATCGACATAATACCGTTAGACAACTGATCTCAAATGGAGTTATCAAAGGATAACATTGCGGATCCGCTAACCAAAGAGTTAAATCGATATCAAGTTGAGAAAACATCGAAAGGAATGAGACTAAAGCCCAAAAAAATTTAAGGCGCTATGTGAAGCAAAACCCTACCTAGTTGACTAGAGATCCCAAGATCTAGGTTCAAAGGGACAACCTAATTGCATAGACCTGTGCGGTCACTGTAGGGGTTCTTCTCCCAAGTCCGTTCCTATGATGTAAACAGTTATCAAAAATGGTATAAGCTAAGTGAAGCTTTTAATGACCATTGTGTACTTCGGTGAGCCGAGCAACATAAGTCACCTATGTAAGAGTGAAGTGGGTCCGCTTCAAGGAGACTACTGGGCATAGTTCTCTCAAACTCTTGCAGAACCAGGGGATGTCCACGGCCATATAGGCATAACCATGAGAACTAAAACTCTTGTCAGAGAGATAGTTGTGTGAAGTATATCATCGTTTACACAAATGGCTGAACAGTTCAAGGACATCACGCTACTAGTTGGCTAGTAAAGTAAATATGCTTTCACAAGGGAAGGTTCAAAGGAGGAAACCTACCTATCCTATGCAGCTATCGATCGTAGAACCTATCACCACATCGAGTCAAAATGTTTTTGATAAAATCATCAATTTCATTCATGTGGGGGATTGTTGAAAAAATGTGAGTAAATGGTAACTTTGAGCCATATTACGAAAGGGTAAAGGTGGATATTCGAATAATGATTCTATTGGGTCTTATTCTACTCCATGAGACCTTTACAACAGTATCTCATGTGCTCAAATTGGTTGAGTGATGAATGAGAAATTGATGCTCAAAGTATGGTAGTTGTGAATTGAGTAAGGAAATAAAACCCCCTTTATCCCACATTGGTAGGATAAATAGCATGATAAGTGTTTATATACACTTACCCTCTTAGTGGTCATTGAATGACTTGAATAGAAACTGTGCCTCGCGCGCAGGCGCAGGGGGTGCGGATCGAAGCTCGTCGAACCCATTTGGGTTGGGGTGCACCCGCACGACGTGGACGATGCCTAATGTTCAGTTCAGTCGGGCCCTTCGTGGACCTGTGAATATTTACCCACTTTGAATAATTTTTCCTTACAAATGGAATATCTTTTTGAATATTTTGAATTTGAAAGGGATAATTTTTGGCTTCCTTAAATTTGAATATTAAAAAGGTATCGGGTTCAATTTATTGAAATATATCCGTTTGAAATGGTAGTATTGACTAATTCCGAATTAAAGATAAGGTTTTGTTCGTGATCTCTACAGTCGTGCTACTGTTGAAGATCATACGTTGTTATATCTTGGGAGACTGACGACTAAAAACAGCTCAAGCACCAAGTAGTGGTCAAAATCTATATTAAGGTTCGTGTGGGCCTCAACAGATTTTCTACTAGTTTTCGGTTCAAATCGGTTTAGTTGTGTTCGATTAAATTCGTTTAAATTTAAATTTGTTTATTCGTATAATATTTATTTTCATTTTGGATTAACCAATTTTTTTTTTCTACAACTTTTAGCCTCACTGCCGGTGTTTTAATATAAATCCAAAGAAAATAGAACCCGGAAAATATAAACACCGAAACATCAAGTGGTCCACGCGTGCGAAGATTAGTTTTGTATGTGTGAAGAAGCGTGCTATGAGGCACTCACGTGTGGCTAAGTTCTATATAATACGCATGGAGATAATGCTCCCAGTAGTATAGTAGCAGCAGTGGCAGTAATCAAAGGAATGATTTTAAAGCTTTGCTACTTTTGCATTGTTTTCACATTCATATGTATAGATTAGGAAGCAAAGAAACAGGTCAGAAAGTGAGATTCTTCCATTGCTTTATCTGGGATTTGCGAGCCAAAAGTATACACGAGAAAAGAGATTAGTTAAAAATGGAAATGGAAAGTGAAACACAGCAGTCAAAATTTAGAAGGATTTGTGTGTTTTGTGGAAGTAGCCAAGGCAAAAAGAGTAGCTATCAAGATGCTGCTATTGAACTTGGGAGGGAATTGGTATTTAACATAAAGCTCTGTTTTCTTTTTTCTCTCCCTATGCTTTTTGTGGTCTTTTACACAAAAAATGAGACTTGTTCTGGTTATGGTCTTGTTAGAAACTTGTTTCTTACTTGCATGGAGGAAATGGGTTCTGCAAGAGATATTTTAAAACTTGCTTTAAAGCCATAAACTTTAGTTTCCATATAATTGCATTGTATCTTCTTGTATGCCATTTCTATAATGTTTGAAAGCTGTTTGTGATATGGTTTATGGCATCTATCATGTTAAAAGTTCCTCAAGTTTTTAGCTTTCTGCTAGCTTTTTGGTTGTCTCTAACTAGCATCTCTCCTCTGTCTATGCCTTTCTAAAAAGTCCTTCCTTGGTAGGAAAATCCAAGTCTCCAGGTTTTTTGTTTTTCAGGGTAGAAAAGATAGGGCACTGTTTTCCCATGGAATCTGATATGTTGTTACTATAAGTTTGGGAATTTTAATGTACCAATAAGTACTAGTTGTGTTGGATGAAAAGGAAGGCATATTTTCGCATCTTGTTTGTTGGTAATCTTTTGAATGGACTGAAGAAGAAGCATTGGTTTTGTCAAATGAGCTCAATGTAATGTTAATGTTTGTTTTGCAGGTCTCAAGGAACATTGATTTGGTCTATGGAGGAGGTAGCATAGGTTTGATGGGTTTGGTTTCACAAGCTGTCCATGATGGTGGTCGCCATGTCATTGGGTAAAGAACTAAAAACGCTTCGTTTTCCAAGACATTCCAACAAGCTTAAAGAAACAAATTTGCTCAGTGAAACTGGCTTTTTGTTGTTATTGATAATTTGATCTTCCTTATTACAAAAAGACTCTCAGCTTTGGTTTTCCAGCACAACTGATTTTTTGTCATGTTATTGTCTCCCTGCAGTGTTATTCCCAAGACTCTCATGCCTCGAGAAGTATGTCTGCTTGCTATCACCAGGGGGAAAAATCCATTAACCTTTTCTTATTTAAATTGATTAAAAGAAAGAAATGGACCTTTACCTACCTACAAGCTTGGATAATCTAAATGGTATTAAACAATAAAACCAGAAGCAAAAGCAATGGCAGGAAACCAGATTTGAAAATTGGACAATAGTTCTAACAGCTTGTAGGTAGGTAGGTGAAGGTCCATTTCCTTTTTTTAATCAATTAAAATAAAGAAACAAATTTTAGAAGAAAAGGCCCCCAAAACAAAACACAAGAAGAAACCTTCTAATATTTGATAGACTTATCCACATTATTACTGGGACAACTGCAACTTTCTACTTTACCATTTTCATTAATGAATACTTGGGATCACAACAGGGGTTTCTTCTTTCTTGTGTTTTTTTCTTTGTTGTCCTTTTTCTAAAATTTGACTTTTCTTTTTCCTTAGCATTAATGCAGAGGCAAAATATTAGTGGCTAGGGACATTTCTCAGTGTTGATGTCTTTGAATGAAGTCCATTATTTGCTGCAACTCTCATCATTGCTTCACTGCACACAACACTCGAAATGATCACTTTCCTCTTTCAGTCTACAGATTTCAGCATTATTTTTTGTGTGCCACTTTGCAGTTAACTGGTGAAACAGTAGGAGAAGTGAAGGCTGTTGCAGATATGCATCAAAGGAAGGCAGAGATGGCTAAGCATTCGGATGCTTTTATTGCCTTACCAGGTTAGTACAAGAAATTGTATACACCAAAATGACAAAGCAAATCAAAGGAACTTGAAGCTATCAACTGCTTTTACTTTCACCAATTCACCATATTTCATTTTTTTATTTACTTGAGCTTCTGTTAGCTTCCTCTGCTTTAATGTACACCTGCCCTTGTATCTTTAGTTTTGCCCTTTCAAACCCTAGTTCTTGACCTATCATTATTTTTTTTTTGCTTAACTACAAAATAAGTGTTTAAAATATTTTTTTTTATAATAAGTGCTTAAAATATTTTTTTTGACTGAAATGAGTGTTTAAATTTTTATTTTTGGCTAAAATATGTGCCAAAGTTGTATTTTTAGTTGAAATAGGTGCTTCAGTTGACTTTAAAATAAGTTAAAATGAAATTTTAAGCACATATTTCAGTCAAAAATAAAATTTTATACACCTATTTCAATCGAATAATACTTTAATCACTTATTACAAAAAAAATATAATTTAAGTACTTATTTTATAATTAAGCCTTATTTTTTTTTTTCACTGAAAAGTGGACCTTCTGAGGAACTATCTTTCGCTGCTACCTACAATATCAAGACTGAACTTAAGCTGCATCTAATAGGGAATCCTTTTTACCACTTTGAAAAGCCTACTTTTTGTAGTTCCTTTTCAGCTCAGCTTTGAATTCCTATAATGTCTTGAAATTTTATCGTGATGATGTATGCAAATAAAGCAATGATAAATCTGTCATTTTGATTTTATTTTTTAGGAGATTATTATCCTAGGAATGTTACCTACCAAAAGTAAAATGCTATGTAAAGGTGATAATTGGTTAAAAGGTGAGCCATTAATGAATGGGTAGGCAAAGGATTGCTACTATTTAGCAAAAGTAATAAAAGTCTTTGACCTTTAAATTATATACCTAAATAAGTCCAAACCTTTATTTTATACTTGAATAAACCCTTAACATAATCATTACAAATGCTTACTTAGGTACAAATAAAACCTCATCTGGATAGGACATGGTCTAAATAAAGCATGTGAGTTCAGTGGTCTAAATAAAGCATGTGAGTTCAGAGGTTTCTTCTTATTTAGAAAACAATACTATTGGACTCGGCTCGGGTTCGAGGCTCGTCGAATTCAAAATTTTAGGCTCGAGTTCGGCTCGAAAATAATATTATTAGGCTCGGCTCGAAATGAAAAATTTTGCTATAGTTTTTTTATAAAAGATGAAGCTTCGTTAAAATCCCCTTTCATAACCAACACTGGAACATATTCATGTCGAGAAAGGAGAAAATAGTGCCTAATTTATTTTAGTTAATTTGCTTTTAGTGGATTTTTTCTTGATTTATTTTATTGCTTTTCTTTCGCTAAACATATTACTTTTAGTGCATATGTAGTATATAATATATATATATATATAATTATTCCGAGCTTGTTCATGAGCTTTTCGAGCCGAGTTTGGGTCGGCTCGGCTTGTTAAGGTCTCGAGCCGAGCCCGAGTCGAAATCACTCGAGCCGAACTTTGACTGAGCCAAGCCCGAGTAGCTTGCGAGCCGAGCAGGCTCATTATCACCTCTAACTCTATCAACTCATTCTGCCTTCCATAAATGATAAAAAAATCAAGGCCATCTATCGGCAGGCAGATGAAATACGTTTTAATAAATCTTAACTCGTCGTTATTACTCCTCGGTCCTATACATTGCACTGAACATCATGTTTGCATAACAAAAGGACAGCTGAATTCTGTTCCTTTACCTTACACATAGTTTTAATCGTATATCCATATATATATATATATATGTCCCCTTACATATTTTCCTCCGTTGAATTTGATTGGATAAGTAGAATAGTATATGTCGTTGCTTTTGAGTATCTTCATGTCTTTCTGCCTCTCAATCAAGTTTAGGCAACAATCAAATGTTTGTACCATAGGGTGAAATCACCATTTCTAACATGAAAGGGAATTGGCAGTTATGTTCCATGTTATCTCTTTTGCTGCACCACATGAATTTGGTTGCTAACTATAATGGATGAAGAAAACTCATATTAAGTGCATGCAGGTGGTTATGGAACTCTTGAAGAACTGCTTGAAGTCATTACCTGGGCTCAGCTCGGAATACATGATAAACCGGTGCGTCCTTGCTTTTTCCACGCACATGATAAACCTATATTACTCACACTCAGGTTCGAGTGCCAAGATTTTCACGCGTATGGAGGGTTCTTGGACCGCATACTCCCGTCCAGATAACTAGGAACCAGCAACATAGTAATCAATAATGCATAGTTTTTCCACATTCTCTCAGGTTGGCTTGCTGAATGTCGATGGATACTACAACTCATTGCTTTCCTTTATCGATAAAGCTGTGGAAGAAGGATTTGTTAGTCCGAGTGCACGCCAAATCATTGTATCAGCACCCACGGCAAAGGAGCTAGTAAAAAAATTGGAGGTATAAATCAAAGAAACTTCATTTCCTATGCTATTCCTTCATTAATAACCTGCATATACATACATATTATATAACCCTCCAAATGATGTGCTGTTTTTCATGTTTACTTACAATTATAGGAATATGTCCCCTGCCATGAAAGAGTTGCTTCCAAGTTGAGTTGAGAAATGGAACAACTTGGCTACTCCAAAACTTACGATATATCTAGGTAATGCTTGAAGAAATATAGATGGTATTTGCAAGAATGTAATCGAAGGGGGAAAAAAAACCCAAATTTCCTTCAATGGAGGAATTACCGGGGAATTATTTTTGTAAATTACTGCTATTGACATCAATATATGAATTTCCACCTTTATCTTTTAGCGGAAAATTGATTCTTCTACATTGTAAGTTTATGTACTGTGCCTTTCCTTAGTGTAGTAATCTAACTTGTAATGACTGGTACATACTTGACACCTGCTTTCAATGCGTACTCATATCAGTTTGGAGATTTGACCTCGCAAAGATTTTTCAATTATATGAAAAAGCTTTCTAAAAAAATTAAACATATTTGTGTCGAACATAAACTCATGTATAACACTAAAATCATTTTCTTGGATAAATTATTATTGTTTCATTTAACAAAAAAAAAAAAACAGTAAGCTGCTACAAGAGACATATACAATCTATACGAGGGCCCCCAAAATTTTAGGGATTCTCTGATCTATACGTAAATTTATATTTACCCTATCATCTTTGTCTATATAATGGCCAAAAAACGAAACATAACTGTACTTTTAATGCTCTCAATTACATCGTTAATCGATCTAGTAGTCCCCTTAAAGTGTCTAACATTCCTTTCTTCTCGAATGGCATAGATAAATGCATTCCAGCTAGTTTTAGAACCTGCATAATGAATGTTTTCACTTTGAAGTTAGCAATAGCCCACATCAACTCATCATCCCAACTCGTAATGTCTTCGCTCAAACGATAAAAATATAATTTTTTTTCAGACACTATAAAAATAAGCACATTCAAAAAATAAGTGATTCCTAGTCTTCATGGCGTCATTATATAATCTTGGGGATGTCACTGTAGTAATTTTTATTCTTGCAAGTTGATTTTTTTTGTTTTTGTAGGGCGGCTATTCAAATTGTCATCCAAAAAATAATAAAGTATTTAGGGATATGAAGAGAATACCATATAAGTTTATGCCAACACACTTTGTCCTTCCTATCCTTAATTGCATCTTATATCCAAGTAGTTCGAACCACTGCCCAATTAGTCATTGTAACAAATATAGTCACAACCTCATACCTGAGTTTTAACAGCTTTCTCATAATCCAGCTAAAATTAGGTTTATTTTCAGCTTGTCAAAAATTCACATAAATTAATTTTATAAATTTCATAATAGGAAAAAGAAAAAGCAAGCCTTTAAGTCCTGTGCTTTGGGATATAATATCTAATGTTCGTATGCAGAAAGTGCGCATGTACAGGGTCCCATAATATTTATAATGAATTATATTTATAAAATAATATTTTTATATCAATTATAGGTCGAATTATTTTCAATATTTATTATTATGGACTAATTTATTCCAAATATTTATTATTAGAAAGTCATTTTTTAATATTTATTATTAGGGGATTACTCTTAGAATTTATTTTTTTTCCTAATATTTGTTATTAAGGGCCCTATTTCCCCCCAATACTTGTTATTATGAGCATGGTCTTAAAATTTATTTTTTTCTTTCTACTACTTGTTATTAAGGGACCAATTTTTTTAATACTTGTTATTAGGGACCCAATTTTTTAAAATATTTGTTATTAGGGGCATGCTCTTAAAATTTATTTTTTTCTAATACTTGTTGTTAAGGGCCTAATTTTTTAAAAAATATTTGTTATTATGTATATACTCTTAAAATTTATTTTTTTCAATATTTGTTATTACGGGCTCAATTTTTTTCAATACTTGTTATTATGGATCTACTCTTAAAATTTACTTTTTTTCAATATTTGCTATTAGGGATATGAATTTAAATAACGGTCCGCAACCTCAATAGCGACCGTTATATAGCGGTAGCGACATCATCTGAAACCGCAATATTTGCAACCGTTATGTCTGCAATAGCAATAAACGCAACGTAACCAAAAACAAAACCGTAACTGTAAATTTAAATCCTTGATTTGGTTCTAATTTTTTAGTTCTCCTAAGACCACCAAATTCTCATAAACGGATATGATAATATAATGGACTGAAATTGTATTTTGAAAACATTTTTCTCATTTGAATGACATTCATGAACATACCAATCGAAAGGGCTCTGCATGTGCAGTTCAATGAACAAAGCCACGATGATGATCCATTGATCCCATACCAAAGGCTTTAATTTCGTATCAATTAAGTGCAAAGTGAAAGAAAGAAAGATACAAGTCCCGATTCAAGGATAGCATGTGAAAAACCTTTTTCAAAGTCTACATATTTTCTGGATTTTTTCTAAACATTATAAATCAAAAAGAGACCATCCAACATAGAAAGGACATAAAGAAAGTTTTCTTGAGATTGTGATTGAAAGGTGTTTTCAACGCGTTTTCTTTTTCGTTTGGTTATCCTCTCCATATTTTAAGGTTTTTTTCTTGATTAATTCAGACCGACCCATGTTGTACGCATGATGTGGGAGAGCTTTTCAACAAAATTTTCTTGTATACACAAATTTTCGAACTCAAGACCTACTTAAACGATATCAAGTTACTTACAATTGGACCAACCCGTTTTTTTCAACATGTTTTTCTTATAGTATTTAATAAGAAACATCTTCACGCCTATTTTCAAATTTACAAAAGAAACACCAAACCTCTTATATGGGCCAGCTAGGCCTTTAATAAATTTATGGTAATACAGCTCTCTTGTAAATAGAGGTGGTAATCGGGTTGTTCGGTTCGGGTTGATTTTCAGTTCGGTCGCATTTAGTTCATCTTTAATTTGGGTCAAATCAATTTTGATTCGGATTTAGATCGAGTCTATGTAATTTTGGGTTGGGTCAGGTATCGGGTCGGATCATTATCAGATCAATTGGATTTCAGATTGGGTCAATATCGGATCGGTTGATTTTTGGTTCAAGTCAATGTTAGTTTGGTAGATTTTTTTGGGTCGGGTCAATGTCTGATCGGATTAGTTTTCGGTTCAGGTCAATATAAAATAGGTCAGTTTTCGATTTTAGTCAATCTTTAGATCTTTAGGTCAATTTGAGTTGAGTTGGGTATGTATTCAATTGAGTATATATAGAATTATTGATATATTCACGTAAAAAAATATATTTTTGTCTATCTTATCATTTAGGTTCAATTCCAACTCTTGATCGTTCAATGTTTCGAATTAAACCATCATTAAGAGATGATAATCTAACACAAACTCAACCTATAAGGCTTGTTGAAGTTTAAAACTTGAATTTCATATTGTGTTCATTATCGAGTTTCAATTGATTGTTTCCTATTTTTTAAAATATAGTTTTTCATAATTTCTAAGACGAAAAAATTTGATTTTATGAAATTAGAATTAGACTATTTGGAAAATATTTAATAAACTATAATTTTATCATATTTATTTATTTATGGATAAAATCAATTTAGGTATGTTTTAATTGTTTGAGATTTAATTGGATATTTAAATTTTTGACTTAGATGTTTAATTAATATCATAAATGAAATAAAAAATTAAACCAAATAAACAATTAAAAATAAAATAAAATTATATATATATATATATATGAAAGTTGGCGTGAAATAGAGTAATTTTATTTTATAATCCTTCATATCAAATTCTTTTAAATGAAAAATTATCGAATCAGATATGAAGATTTTCATTTAAAAGAGAAAAGAAAATTAGGTTGATGTTTGGTTTGGATCGGATTTGGGCAAATTAAATTCAAGTCTGTTAAACTTATATTTGATTTTGATATAACAATGACTATTTTGTAAAAAAAAAGAAATTTTTAAAGTACTCAATTTACTCACTAAATTGGCAAGCATTCAAACTTAAACTTTTCCCAAGTCAAAACATAAATCCCCAAACTTTTTCTAAGTGTTTTGGTACTCAAAATAGCCAATTTGGTAAAGGAGTACTGATACAACCTATGGCGTATCGATACGATTTTTCACTACTGGAAAATTATTTTAAGCTTAATGACTATAGGTTACCAATACAGCCTTAGGCATATCGGTACGCTATTTTGAAACTGAAAACCAAATTGCGTTTAAGTATCGATACGACCTTTAGCGTACCGATACGAGGTTTAAAGATCTTGTAAATCTTTGCATTTATTTTTCGACCTTTGCCTTGTCAGTTTTATTGGAACCATAAATTTTAAAAATGGTTACTCGTACTAATACTCCTATGGTCGTATCGATACGGTCTTTTAACCAAAACTTCCAAGGATTCCAATGAGCAAAATCGGTATCGATACGGTACAGAACGTACCGATACCCTTTGTAAAATAGTCACTCCGTATCAATACGGCTAGTCGCGTATCGATACCCCTTAGTTACAACGGCTTTTTCTTATTATGGCAGGTACTGATACGAGCTCTCGAGTACTGATACTACTGGTTGCCATACAACATTTATTGCAGGAAAAATGTAGCCCAACGGCTATAATCAATATCCCAACTACCCAAACGGCTAGAAATCAATGAGGGGTATAAAATCAAGTCTCCAAAGGTTCTTCAAAAACAATTCAACAAGTCAAAAGCATTCAAGTACACATCCAACATCTTTGAGCTTTATTTGTCAAATTCTTGTAAACCCACTTCAGAGTTCTTTATTTTAATCTTTTTTACTCAAGTGTTTGGGGTTGAGTGAGCCTTAAAATTGTGCAAACATACTTCCTTTGTAAGGTTTCTTAGTTTGCTAAATTTGTAATTTCTCTTTGAGAGTATTCTTAAGGTTTTGAGGTAACCTTAAGGGAGTTGTAAAGTTATCTCCTTGAGCCTCAAAAGGAAAGTAAATCTAGTGGATTTGAGAAATCCTTAGTGTGGTTAGCTAAGGTAGTGGATGTAAACCTTATTGAGAAGGTTGAACCACTCTATATCTCTTGTGTCATCTTTTATTGCTTTTGCAATTTGCTTTCACCAAAATTTTAATTGCCAATTCACCCCCTCTTGGCCACTTGCATTGATTGTTTATCCCAACAAGGTTGTTTTCGGTTCGAATCACTTTTGGTTCGGGTTGATTTTTGGTTCGAGCTACTTTTGGTTTGTGCTGATTTCGATTTCGGTTATTTTCGGTTTTGGTTACTTTTGGTTCGGATTGATTTCGATTTAGTAAATTCTGAGTCAGTTTTGGTTCGGGTTCGGGTCAAATTTAGACCGCAATGTTCAGGTCTATATTAAGTCTCGAGTCAGGTAAATCGGTTCAGGTTTTGAGTCTCGGGTCAAGTTTGCCATGTCTACTTGTAAATGTAGTCCATCAACAACCTATGAATCATATTTATCATTTCAGCTTGGTAGAATGAGAAGAAATTTTACATTTTTATTTAATTATAGTTTCTTTAATTCTAAAAAGGATTAATTGTTAAGAAATTATAAAATTTAGAATAAATAGAAATAAGGAACACAATATGAGGGGGAGAACTTTCTATTGCTTGTACCAATTAAGCATATACATTGCCATTATTTATAAGGCTATAAACATCATAGGGTACATAAATATGAATCCAAAAGTCATAGTACAATGTATATGGGAGTTTCACCATACAATGAATGGTAATGGAATGGACATCCACATTTATTCATAACACTTCTCATTAGATTAACAAAACATGTGTCTCGTTAAAACTTTACTAGAAAAATCTTGTGTGATAAAAACATAGTGACGAATGACATGTTACCTCATTAATTTTTTTTGAGAAAACTCAGTGGGACAAAACCTCAGATAAGGGGAAAAAAGTACATCGCATATTTAATCCCCTCACGTAGGCATCGCTTAAAACCTTTAAGTCTTCACAATTCAATCTTGAATACAATATTCAAATGTTGACGCAAAAAATGCACTTGTGAATAGATCTTCCAAATTACAACTCCAACGGATTCACTAAATATTCATATTACTATTTTTATGAAGCAAGCTTCATAGGGGAATTTGAACATTTCGCGACTGATATTCAGAGTGGAAGCAAACTTCGCCATGGGAACTCAATGATAACATGATTATTGGTTTTTTTTTTCTTTTTTTATTATAGGGCATTTTATAGCTAAAGAAAATGTACCAAATTACTGGATTTTAATGTACCATTTGAGTTTGTTCAAGTACCCATTTGAGTGCTTTATGATACATGAATTTGGAGGACAATGACAGAAGAGGTACTTATAATTTGAGAACGAAGAATGTTGTTTATATGGGAATTTTTTCTCAAGACAACAAAACCTGAAAGATTCACAAAAAATGGAGGAATTTAGTTGTTGTGTTGATCTTTCCAAACAAGAATTATAAAACATTTTTGCAATGTTAAACCATTCTTTTGAGCAACGAAAAAAGTTTATTGTCGCATGAGATCAATCAGAAAAACAACTCGAATAGTGAAGAGATTAATCATTTTAAATGATCAAAATAATGAAACAAGTTGTTTTGTTCCCGTCACGGTAAAAGTGTACAGAAGAGGTATACCCAGTTCATGAATGATTTGTTGAGAGTTTTTGTTGTCTCGGTAGGGAACTGTACGATATTTTCCCCTATCCTATTGTATTTAATCAATAAAAAAGAGATCAGTTGGCGAGTGAGTAAATGATCTATTTTATGTGCCCTCTTTACTTGTCTTTTGCGTGTTTTCAAGCTCATATAGTTACATTTAGGATAGATTACATATAATTTGCATGTAGGTAGGGAGTTGCACCGCCTATGTTTTAATGTTATAAATTTTGGTGCTTTTTACGGGAAAAGTGGTGTTTTGTGGTGCATGTGCAGGATGTTGGAGGATGTTGAAGGAGTGCTGAAATAAATGAGTAACAGATCTTATGGTTGGAGCTGGTGAGGCATAAAGAGTTGGAGATGAATATGCTTTTACCCACATGGAATTTCTCCCTAATAAGGAACATTAAATATAGCGAGAAATCAATGGCCTTCTTTAATGAAGCCGCGTGCACTTTAAGACCCTCAAACCCTAGTTTCACCGCCTATATAAAGGAGACTTGGACGTCAATTCAAGAGAGCACGATTATAAACAACAGTCCTAATCTAAAGCTTACGAAGAACCACCAGTGTAATATCCCAATTTTTGGCTAGTGACCAAAATGTAATTTTTGAAAGTTCTGTGGATAAAGTATAAACTTAGGAACAGTTTAGGGACTAAATTGTGATTTTCTTAAGTTATGTATTTTAGTCCCGTAAATAAATAGTTTGCCTCCAAGAATGATGTTTTCGTGTTACCCGGATTTTTCGTACAGAGTTTGTATTAATGGTTATAAAGCGATAGTTAAAAAAAAATATTCAGATAATCGGATCAAATCGAATATCCAGGATATTTTGAAGGATGATAAGCCAAGGTTGATTATGTCATTTTACATGTCTAATATATTTTCTTTGTGTTGGAAGAATATGAACCCTTGGATTTAAGTTGATTTTCCATGTTAAATATGAGCCGTTGGATGAAAAATGACAAGATCATAATTTTGGAAAATTATAAGGGCAAAGTTTGTAACTACTAACTCAAGATTAAATCTAGGCCATTGGATGAAGGATGATGACATGAGGTACATTATGGAAATATAGAATTTTTAGAATAGATCCGATAGCTCGGTACAGGTAAAATCGTAGTAGAAGTATTTAGTGAATATCGGGAAATTAGATTGAATTGAAATATTAGATACTGTTCTATAAGCCATGGAAAATCATAAAATGATATTTATGGAATAGTGGCCAATTGAGAAGGAACTAATTTAGTTAGATTATAATGAAATGTCAATTTTGAAACAAACTAGTAAATAAAGACTAGTTGGAGGGTAAATTGGTCATTTGGCAAGGATGAAAATTTTGAAATATTTTTGAAAATTTGAGGACATTTTTGGAAGATGAAATATACATGGATTTAATCTTGTCCCTTGATTTTGGATGAGATTAAATTAGCCATTGGATTTAAAGGCTAAATTGGTAATTTCACTATTTAAATGAATTTAAAATTCATTTCATAGTTACAAGTGTAATTTAATAGTGAAAAGATGAAAAAAAAATGTTCATCTTTTCCAGCCATAAAACCACGAAGAAAGAGGAGAAATAAGAGGGAAATTTCCAAGCTCGATTTAAGTCCCGAATCTCGGTTTTTAGGTAATCTTTAGGTGATGAGTTGCATGCTAAGATAATTGATTTATGATTGGAACTCGAATAAATAATTTATGCCGAGTTTAAATAAATTTAAGCGTGCTCGGGCTAGAGAAATTTGAGGACGGGTGACCATTGAGAAGTTTTTCTAAAAATTTTAAATTACCCTGATTTTTTTATTAAAGAAGTCGTAACATTTCTAACTCGTACCCGGTGTACGGATATGAGAAGGGAGTGTTACAACCAGGGTGGAAGCTAGAGAGATTTCCTTACAACAGAAGCCATCGAAAGAGGCTGATGGAGTGAGAGACCTGCAGCAATAGTTCGACGGCACGAAGGGAGTTGTCAAAGACGCTAGGCTCTTTTCTTTTCCTTGCTTGATAAACTACCGTACTTTAATATTATTATAGATGTTTTAGGCTCAGACATGAGCTAAATAATTTAGTTGGGATTATTTCTTCCCAAGATTTTATGGTTTGATTATTTTATTTTAATGCTATAGTTGTTTTCCCTTTATCTATTTTGTTCATCGTTCTTCATGCGTAGTTATTGTAAGAGCTATTGAGAGAGGCCTTTTAACTATAAATCTATGGCTTAATATCGAGAGAGTTAGGTTATACAAACGTGAACAATGGGGCTAAGCTGTTAACTTAGTCTTAATCCGGCTTAGACATAAGTTTAGAATTTTAACGACTAAAAGGGAATTCTTAAACAAATAATAGAGTTGTTAGGGTTCACGCAGACATGTACTACCTTAGCTTCAATATTATTAACTTCTAGGCATCGAGAGAGTCAGAAGTTCTTTAGAAATTCCTGTCAAGTAGATAAAGATCTTAATGGTTTACGCAGACATGTATTGCCAGTTGCTATAGCATTGAAATAAGTAATCAATCATATATCCTTAGCAATAATCTCAGCTTCCATAATTATCTGTTATTTGCCGCATTATCTGTTCGTCTTAATTGTAGTTTTTTTAGTTTAATTGTTTTTAGTTTTGATAAACCGACACCATCCAATACTTGCAAACACATTCTTAAGCTTGATAACTTCGTAGTTATTGATCCAATCCCCGTGAGTTTCGGCATTCTACTGCATCACTATTTGACAAGCATCATCAGTGCTACGGGCCTCTATTGTTTGATTCAATATTGATCGGGGACGAGCCCAACTTTGATAGGTCCTTGGTTTGACCTCCCGTAGTGGTCCTTGCTTTTAACAAAGCGGAGCAGGGATAATTTCTCGTACTTTCTCAGTGTGCCCCCTTTAGAGCCGTGCCACCCTCCACTATCCTCATTTGTTCCCTGTCGAGAACAACTCTCAACCTTATCGAAGTTCTTCTTCTCCGTAGACAGCACGGAAAACAGCGACGGCATCAATCCTAAAGTTAAAAAAAGTTTTCTTTGGGATAAAAAGTTTTTTTATTACAAGAAGCTGACACAGTAAGTTTATGGATGGTTGTGTATAGCAGCGATACCTCGTTCCAAGATTGGAGCAATAGCAGTAGGAGGATCATTGAAAATCATTGTATCAAAATGCTGGGGAGGAACCCAACGAACCATTTTATAAATGAAAACGGTAAAAATGAACATTGAAAAGGGTTTTGGTTTTTTGTTTGTTTGAAAATGGTAAAAAATTAGCATTTAAAAATTTAAAAGTTAAAACTTAAAATTAACCATTTCATTAACTTGCCACGTTATTGAACTGACCGGAATTAACAGTCCAATAGAGGTGGCAAACTGACTTGAGATTAGTAGGGATGTTCATGGTCGGTTAACGTACCGTTTAGCCTAAATGGTCAGTTAACCGCTATAGCAGTTATTGAATTTAGCTAACCGTAACTTAACCATTAAGAGTCGGTTAACCTGTAACCTATTACAATTTTTTTTCACATGTTCGCTACTTCTTGAGAATAATGAAACTATATATTTTTTTTATAAATATTATATTAAAATGTTCATAAAAAATATTTAAATAGAGATTCTAAACACTAACCCATGCGGCCATATTAAATTCAAAAAAATACCTACTATAAAGTTCCAACACAATACAAAGTACATAAACTCCATACTTAGTTTAAAGTTCCAAATTTTAACAGTTTTCAGCACATAGCAATGCACCATCAAAGTTTTAAAGACAAATCTTTAAATAACATAAAACAAACATAAGGTAAACAAAACTTTCACGAGTTAGTACCACAAGCCAAGAAGTAACTCTATAATCAAATCACCCAAAGTCCTTTGTCTACTTCCTCTAAAATAAAAAATGACTCATCAATCATAATTGTTTGTTGATTGAGTATTAAATCCTTCATTCCTATATTTCAAAACATGAAACAAGTTAGTATAAGAAAAATAATGTAAGTAATAGTAGCAAATCGAAGATAAAAAATAATTATGAGTTAGATCCCAAAAAAGAGTTTAGAAATTAGAAAATGGGGCGTGTGAGCTAAACTTTTAGTTGAAGATATTTTATTTTTTAAAAAATATATAAATAATTTAATAACGGTTAATCTATAGGTTAACTATTTGTCAAAATTCATAACCGTAACCATTAACTATCATTTTTTGCGGTTCGCTTAACCGAAACCGTTTTACTTTAACGATTCGGTTAATTAACCTGTAAAATGTAACGGTTATTCTAGTTATCCGGTTAATGGTCCCGATTAATTACGCACACCCTTAAAGATCGGAACCGATTTACTCGATCCAAGACCCGACATCGACACGACCTTGTCTGAAACCCGAAATAAACCGATTTTCCATGTGGGATGGAGTGTTTTAAGCACTACATTTTCCTCAACAACATTTTCAAGTAGCCCACTTTGAGCATCAAATTCTCATTCATCATTCAACTAAATTGAGCATATTATATATCGTTTTAAAAGACTTATAGAGTGAAAAATAAACCATAATATTTATTATTTAAAACTCTAAATTTAGCAATAATTAATGTCTTAAAGTCACTAATTATCATTATTTTTCAATACGAGTATCACCACCTCAACATGACCATACAAAATAGCTTCTTCCCCTTCACAGTTCACCAACTCAACAAAACGATACCACAAGCTTCCCCTACACAGTTCGATTCAGAGATGGACCTAGAGGGGCTGGAAGGGGCGGTCGTTCCCCCTAAAATTTTAAAATTTCTGTATGATTTAATTTTTTTATAGAAATTTTCTATGTATTTCCTACTGAAAAATCTATTCTCGCCTCCTTAAAATTTTATAAGTTCGCCCCATAGAATTTTATAGGTTCGCCCTCTAACATAAAGTTCTGTGTCTATCTCTGGTTCAATTCAGCCCTTACATCGCCTCGCTTTTGTTTTTGTACATCACCTTCTTGACGGTGATCGGATACAAGAGCCAAGTAGATCCCGATAAGGGCGGTCAAGATTGCGATGGTGTTGGCATTGCTTGGGCCTTTGGTTGCATGATTCTCATCCTTGTTTACTGCACTGCTGGCATCTCACGTACATCTTCAATCTATCTCTTATATATAGTAATATTTCATCCATTGCATACGATTAAAAGGGTATTTTCCAGATGATTTAGATAAATTAACATGCAGATAGACACATCAACCCAGCAGTAACCTTTGGACTTTTCTTGGCTCGGAAGGTGTCCTTGGTTCAAGGGTAGGTCTGAGATGCGACATGTTTAGGGTGCGGTTAAAAGACGACAAGTTTCAAAACTTGTTCAAAAACTTAAAATGCTAGATTTTTTGATAACATTTTAAGTTGCTTTTTTTTTGACAAGTTTCGATACTTACAAAATAAATTCTCATACTTAGTTCTTTATAACATTTTAAGTTTTTGGACAAGTGTGGATACTTACAAAATAAGTTTTTTGTACGTTAGACTTGCACTTGGTTCGAGCCATTCCTTTTATGGCTGCTCAACGTTCAACCAGGACAAGCCATGGAATGACCACGTATGAACCTTCTTCACCTTTACAATTGATTCTAATTTGGCCTTTGTTTTCATATGACACCTTTACAAGTATTGATGCCTCTGTTTGAATTTTCGCGGTGGATTTTCTGGGTTGTACTTGTACCATTCACTGGAGCTGCCATTGCTGCAATTTAACACCCATATAATGAAAATGAAACAATAATTCACCAATAAGATGCACAAACTTCCATTAGCAAACTAAAGATAATTGTGGTTGCTTATTAAGTATAGTGCTCAACCACAAAAGCACCATAAGGTTCTTCCTCACATGCCTGATGTGGAAACCAGAACCAAACACGACAATGTTAACAACCACAAAAGCAACATAAGGTTCTTCCGCGCATGCCAGATGCGGAAACCAAAACCAATTACGACAATCATAACAAGACGACACGACAATGGCACCTGCAAAGCAAGACCAATATATAGATGACTAATGACTCAAACAAAACAGTATCCAGAACAAGTGTCCGCCATTTAAAATGGGTGTCTAATCTCCCCACCATTGATGCACATAAACACCAGCTCTTCTAAGGGACTTGAAGAGACCCACACAGTCTCCCTTCATTGCTCCTCCGTCGTCAGCTGGATCTGAGCAGTGAAGAAAAAGCTCATCGATAAAGCATATGATTCCACTTTCAAACAAATCCGATAGAAGTTGTAACTCCATTGCACCTGCATTCACCTTCAGAACCACAAAATCTGCATATTGGACTGTATCTTTGAACCAGAGATGAAAGTCAAAGCCTTCATCTTCCACAAATGGATCCGAATCATCAATAGTATCAGAACCAATGAAAGCCTTACTCATTGAAATCGATGTAGATTGGTTTTCAGCAAGGGCCGGGTAATAAATGAAGTTGATACCAGGCCTTTTGACATAGGTTAGCATCACTGAAGGATTGTGATCGATGAAATAAATATCGAAGGCTTGGTGATCCACAGGATAAGATGGCAAGAACCAGCTTGTCACATTCGAGTTCATATGCTCACCGGCCCCAATATCGATATAGACCAAGCGTTGCTTCGTAGATACAGTAACAAACTTGGGCAAATAAGCAATGCTTTTCTCAAACTCCATTGACTTCTCCCCCATAAGGGGCTCAATGTGATTCAATACAGCTTTGTTGCTTGTCATGGATGGACAATCAGCAGGGAGATGGTATTGCTCGAAGTAAGTGGTATTTTTTTCTCGAATACAACTAATGTAAACTCATTCAAATGATCAACATAAACAATATAGAAGCTTTCAGCAAAGAAGAAACCGGGGTAGCCGACCTAATCAAGCTAGTAGGGTTTGAACCACTAAGATCAATAAGTATAGCCCCAATTCCACCAGGCCTAAGAACACGTTCGATCTCAAGCACAAGAAGAGCAGGGACAGATACCTTTTCTAAATCCCTGGATAACACAAAATCATAAGAATTGTCCTCATAATCAAGTTCATAAACAAACTTCTTACGCTTAAGAGAGAAAAAGGGGTGCCTGTAAACCCCATTAACATTAGAGAATTCCAAGTCTCTCAATGCCATAACAGCTGACACTGAGCCTTCACCAACACATAGAGCTTTTGCATTGTAACTCAACATTTTCTTTCCCATTAGCTCTCTAACCACGCTGGTTGTCAAGCTCCCATCTCCCTTATTACATTGACTGGATCCAAATGAGCCCCAAATTTGGCGAAAGAACATGGTGTCAGGAAACATAAATGAACCTGAAAAACCAGATTCAAGGGCACAGTCTACTGAGGCTTCAAGGGTATACAACATTTCTGGATCGATCCCAGATAAGGTTTGAAGCAATGGAACAATTGATAAAGCAGCAGCAAAGGCGAGAGCGCGTAAAAGCACACGTCTCGACAAAGACCCGTGAAAGATCATCAATTTCAAAGTCTTAGAATCCATGGTCTTTAACACTTTCAAACTTGATATATAGCAAGATAGATCCAATCTTTGGGGGGGGGGGGTATTATCAACTAAGATAGAAAAAACAGGAGAGAATGAGCCCAAAACAGAACAAGGAAACAAATTTAGCGAGTGCAAAACCTGGAGGATGTGTGATTCCCACCCACAAGGAGACCCATTGATCTTTGAGCAGTTAACCATACCTTCATTGGAACCCTTTTAATTGGCTTCATTGTTTCGAACATCAGAGACTCGACTATTAACTACTGTAAGTTACATATTTGGATGAATTTGCCAAATCTATATCTGGGTTTCGATTTTTTTCTTGAAACAAAGAAAGAAAATGAAAAACTTTTTCGTGAGTTTCGTTTAAAGAGACTGAGATTCTTACTCGGATTCTATGATTGAAGTTAAGGTGCTAAAGGTATATACGGAGCAATAAAGAGTAGTAAAACGGGTAGATCTGGAATCTGTATTATTGTAACTACACCGACAGTACACCAGCAGGAGCAGCTAAGCAAAATAAAGAGTGTGGGGGCAAGATGAAGATGCTTGATGTACGTGGCAACAAAAGAAAGCTTTCGATCTGAAAAGATTGAGCACCGCAAAACCAATTACTACATCTGATAGTGAAAGTAGGTTAGGCTCATTTATTCGAATAACATCATTTCCTAATCCTACTTATTTAGTGAATTTACTCCGTTTTAAAGATTATTTTACAGAAATAAATTCGTTTGAAGGTTATTTTACAGAAATACTAGTATTTATTTGTTGAATGAGTGTATAGGAAATTTTTTCTGTTTTTTGTGATATGTCTTTTCTCTGTTTTTATAATAATTTTTTTCTTTTTTTAATTCTTTTCGTGTACTATTTTCTATGGCAGATGTTGAACATAATCTAGCGGAACTTTCTACTGATACTGGAGAGGATGATGGTGTGTAAATCGATATTGCGAAGACAGATATCCCCTTTTCTTTGGCTTTGTTTTCCGTGGGTATTTTTTTAACCTTTAGTGTCATCAATTTCTCTACGATGCGATCCACTTTGGTGAACTTATGACATCCTCCGAGTGGGATCTCAATATTTGATGTTGGTGAAGAGCGATAGCCTTTACCATATCATCGACGTTGAAAGGATTGAGAAGGGTGGACTATGAAACTTCAACTCCCACCTATTGATCCTTCGTAGATTACGAAAAGATGAGGAACTGTTATTGGTCTCACTCCACTTTTTGGATTTAAGGGTCTACGTACATGACGTTCTTCTCAGATTCGTGTCAAACAAGGTGGCAAAAGTATTGGGCGACTTCATAGGATCTTTCATCCATTATAATTCTTCCATAGTTTCTTTGGGGTACAAGAGAACAACGAAAATCTGTGATTGTATTGATATTCGAGTTCCTCTAAAGAGGAGGAAATATATTTTTTTTTCAAATGGTAAGTATCATTTTGTCCATTTTGAATAAAAAAATTGACCCTTTTCCACTTTTTGTAATGGGGGTGATCGAGATCTTCTGATGAAGTGGAACACTCTTAACCCGAATGTCACATTTGGGCCTGGCCTGAAACCCAACCATTAAGATTTTGACCTAGTTTAGCCCAATCTACAAATCTATTATGAAAATTCATTTAATTACAATCCAATAAAACATAATAAATATTCGAAAACATATACAGTGGAGCTCCTCTTAAAATTACATTATAAACCTTTGACTCGATCATTTGAAAATCCAAATACAATTTACAATATACAATAGGTTCCTACGGATACATAGCCCAATGACCTAAGTATTGTACTCTGAAGAGGCGAGGCGCTGGAATCCTCCACTGATGGTGTTCCTCCGAGAACTAGCCAAACCTACTAACCTGCGAACGAAAACAACGGTTCCAAACGCTGAGCTAACAAAGCTCAGTGGATACACCGCCACTCAACCATGCTTCATACAAATCATAAATAAAGCAATGCAACATGTATGACATCATGGCAAGATAACAATGGCGGTACCATAACCGCCTAAACACATACATTATGAATGTATGATCACGCACACAGTTCATACCATAACCACCAACTTGGTGATCTTTACCTTGATTGATAGATCTCTCGAAGCTGAACAACTTTTCCTCCAACAGCAATCTGAGATTTGCTCTCAAACCCCCAAAGATTAAGCCTTAAATTAAAAGATTTAAAAGAATAAATGAGGGTATGAGAAAGAAGAGGCAAGGGGATAAGAATGATCTCATTAACTCTCTTTTCTACAGAAAATTAAACCCCCCACTAGCTCTCTCTTTCATCCAAACTGTTTTTACTATTTTAAACCTCATAATATCCATCCCAAACCAATCTAAAACCATCAAGGCAAGCCCAACAACACAAGATCAAGCCCAAAAAGACTCCCAAGGGCCCAACATCATGGCCCAAACGCGAAGTCCACACCTCGGGTCAACTCGACTCCTGGATCCAAAAATCTGGGTCGTTACAACTCTCCCCTCCTAAAAGAAAATTTATTCCTCAAAATTTAAACAAAAAAAGATATGATACTGCCGAAAATCCAACCATACTTTCGATCACGCATGCCCACGACCCTAAGTTCTCCACAAAACCTTCCTAACCAGAACTTTTAACATAATTCCTCAACTTTTTACAAGACTTCCTCAATAAAACATTCCCAACGTCCAGAACAACACTCATATTAGACCTGGAACGGATCAACCAAAGATAATCTCAACAACATTATCAAACATCTACACTTTGAACTCACTTCGGATGAGTCACAACTCGGTGAACCAACCTCTCTACCATCACTAGAATTTCCAAACTCCTAAACTCAACCCTTATTTGCATCCATAACACGACACTTCTTCAAGGTATACCACAGGGCACTTCCTCATATATAATCACCATAACCCACGTGTTCAGGAATAACAAACCCTATCAATCCTGTTCTATCATCCATCTAACATGAAAATACAACATTCTTTCAAAACTTGGTTAACTAATACAGAACTTAACACCTCATTTACTTGAACCCACTGCAACATAAGTAGATACGAATCCACGATCAAGCGATTCTACTAGCCAAACCACTTTGGTTCCAAAAGAAAATTGCTACCACAACCAAGCTCTACTAGAGATCAAACCACCAAACTATCCTCAAAGGTCTGAACACTCTCTTTCACTCCCAACCACCAAATTCTGACTAGCGTTGGTGCTAAAACTTTAGCAAGTCCTTCAAGATTCCTAATGGTTCTCCCAATACAACTTATTACAACACAAGAATCCGATTCCATACAACTTTAACCAAAACCCACATTTCTTCAAAGCCATTCAGAACATCTTTACACTGTCACCATGCATGAAAACAATCCATCTTAAACCCAAATAAGCAACCCTCTATTCATCAAACTTAAGATTATCTCGACGCATTCGTAAGTCTAAAACACTCTTCGACTTGCCCTTAGAGTTCAAACATTGCATCAAACCTCAAAATTTAATACTAATTCTTCTTAACCTTCAACTTACGAGACCAACATCCTGAACGATCTTACGAGAATCTCAAAACTCTTCAATATTAACAAGATCATCAGCCTTGAAAAACAAATATTGGCCTTCCATTGTTATGCATCGACCCACAAGCACGTCCCAAGGTGAACTCTTTGGCGACGTCTCTCGCACCCACTCCTCTACTAAGAAGTTCTCACATGAGGGGTTCGGTAAATGCCAGACTACAAGGTGATAGATGCTAATATCGAACTCAACACATCCCTTAGCCTGGGTTTCTAATCTACGATCAAAAGGATAGCCCGCTCAATTATAGAAGAGTACCTTAAAATTTACTTACATGTCTACCGCTCTAAAACCGTGGACTCCCAACCTTGTATCAACCATGTGAACCAAGAACGTCTTGCAACCTACAATGTCCTTTTCAACTAACATCACATGAGCACGACACACAAGCTGAATAGATAAAAAAATTTCACGCACATTACCGACAAAATGGTTTATTCCAAACCCTAACTTTGAGATTCTTGCTTGGAAACCAATGCACCCCTTGCACTCACGTGACCAACCCGTACCAAGGGTAACTCTAACAAGTCCACATGGACTGTTACTCCAAACCATATGCACCACCCACGGTGGAACCTTTACTTACCAACACTTATCAATCCATCAATTTACCAAACCAATATCAACCTCGAGGAAACTTATCATGGAGCCTACTCAATAAAATTTCTGCCAAGGTAAGAACAAGAAATCAAACTACTATCAAGAAACTGAAAACCACAATGAGACCGAATCTTTTAACATATTCTCGGTAACAAGCTTTTCATTTCTGGCATGAATAACATACTGTCTAACAAAAGCTCGCACGATGGCTCTAACAGTAGATCTCACATAACCTCCACCCTGATACTTCAACTGATAGAGTAGCGCAATCTTGGATTTGGAAGCCTTCAATAAAATTGTTGCAAGAACTAGAAACTCTAGACTCAATCAAGGAAGTTTGGACAGATCTGAAAATTCAAGAGAAAAGAGAAGGGATTTTCTTGAAATTTTCAGATTCAAGGCTGGAAATTTAAAGAAAGAAAGACAAGATGAAGGATTATATGATAAGAAATAAGAATATAAAAAAAGGTTAAAAAAGATTGAGAAAGAGATAAGTAAAACAAATCTGAAAATTCCAGCTTTGTTTATGGAATTATGGAAGATGATGTGAAGGTTGAAGATGAAGTTGGCTTGCGAATTGTTGATGTTGTTTTATCCTCGGCACCCTCTTAGACTCAATTATCTAAGCAAGCAACCTCAAGCGGCTCTAACCCACCCTCCTAGACGCGATTATCTAGGCAAGCAAGAGTGTGAAGATGATCTCCCTCACAAGAACTCGTCGAACTTATGTTGAAGAAGACTTCGGAGGCACAAGTAATCAGCACTTGCAAAAACAAACTCACTAAATATTTCATAAATCAAAGAAATCTCCCTTACAATGATGGAGGCTTCATCATTTTATAGGTGAAGAATAGACAAAGTAATTTAACTTCTACTAAAACAAGGAAAACCTAATCTAATTAAAAATAATAAAAAATAACACCCTTTAAACTCCTTGTGCTTGTGTGGCAAGGAATACGGTGATAAGGCAAGTGATAACCTGATAAGGGCTGGGTGGCTGGTTCCTAAAGTATATAAAACCCTAAAAACATCATTTAAATGTTAATAATTAGGTTGGGTTAAGTTTAATTCGTCCAAAGCCTTATATGTTAGCTTTTGGGCTGAATTTTACAAAATCTAGTAATAATCCCGTATCCAGTTTTCTGCATGCCCAGTCTTCAGTAAATTGGACGTATCTTGAGTTACCGATGTTCGATTGATGCGTTTCAAGATGCGTTGGAAAGGTAACTGAATGACGGACAATTTGTTAGGAGAAAACTCGACCCAGAAATGCCTGGATCCCATCCGAAAACTCGTCGCAAGTTAGCTAACTTTCTATACTTCACAAACATATTCAGTTTCTTGTCCAAGATGCATCATTTTTGACCTCCTATGCATGCATTGTTTTGGCCATTATTGTTTGCATCGAACAAATTCAACTTCTTGTCCAATATGAGTAATTTAACCCCGCTCATGAATGTATCATTCCCCCACTCCTCAAAAGGATTCGTCCTCGAATCTAAATCGGTAGTGAGAGAACAATCATCAACTTCAATTGAAAAGGCTTCTTTGTTGTATGTGGAGTGATCTAATTGAGATCCTTTCAATGGTTCAACAAAATCCTGAAAAAATAAGACAACACTACTCGAACATTTGTAATGATTAGTCAAAACAAAATCACTCGTTGCGTTCTTTTTCTTGTCTTTTTCTTTTGGGCTTTGTGTGACTTTTACCTCATATGTATTTTCACTCACCAAATTTGGGCCATTAATTTGACTTTTTTTCACTCTCGGCCTCTTTACTCTCAGTCTTTGGTATCTTACATCCCATATCCCTCTCACAAAATTTATCATCAATGTACAATTTCTGTAGAGGAGAAAGTGTTTCTAACGGAATGATAGGACAAGAATCAAATGAAGGGTTAGAAGTACACTTACTTTCTTCGTAGGGAGGTGATGAGAGTATAGCAAGTGGACCTACTACTTCACATGAGGGATTAGAAGCATTGTCATCTTGTCTAATGTGTCCACTATCACTATCCTTTTGTTTGGGAGATGGTTCTTCTCCAATATCAACATTTGCACAAATGCTATAAGTAGAAGTACGATGAGAATCATGTGTACCTTCTGGTTTTGGGATGTCTTCATGGTTGGTTGCCTTTGTGTGGTCAATTGATTCAGCCTTTTGTGCTTCCAATCTTTTTCGTTTTATCCTCTCACGCTATTTTTTTGCTTTCGCTATTTCTTCATCTATTTTTTCCGGCTCTATTGTAGAAAACGAGAGCTTCTGGCCTTGGTGCACAATCGAGTATCCATTTGTATTGATTCGATGGACAGCGCCACGATCATTTTTCCAAGGTCTTCCTAATAGCAAGTGGGTGACTTCCATAGGAACCACGTCACACCATACATCATCACAATAGCTTCCAAGAGTAAAAGAGATTAAACAACGTTCGGTTACCTTCATATTCAGTCCGCTATTAAACCCTTGAAGATGATACGGCTTAGGGTGTTCTTGGCATGGTAGATCGAGTGCATCAACAATGAAGCTGCTCACTAAGTTTACACGACTATCACCATTAATAATTAAAGAACATAGATTACCTTGTATCTTACATCGTGACTGAAAATATTTATTGGTATACAATAACGAGTGTTGAAAAGAGAATAAAACATCCTAATTGCTTTAAGAATCCAAAGAAAAGGTTAGACACCAATAGAATTATAGTTGCAAGGAGAAAGAAGAGTATGCAACTTTTAGTCCTACTAACACAAGGAAATAAGAAAGTGTTAGAAGATGTGTAAGAAGCAATAAAAGCTAAAAAAAATGAAAACTAATGGCTAAGAATGAAAGAAAATTAGAAAACCCCCAAAACCCTAGAATTTTGTAGCAACTTCATCTACTTCGTTCGAGGTGTTTCCAATGTCAAGAAATTCTGAAATTTTATGTGGTGACTCCTCCAAAGGTGTAGATATGATCTGGAAATTTTCAGCTCAAAATTCGCTCGTTTGAAATTTGACGAATTTTCCCTAATGTTCGAGTTTTTCACCCAAAAATGCCAAAATTCTTGTCAATAATCGTCCCAAATCTGATACCAAATGATAGAGTAGCGCAATCTTGGATTTGGAAGCCTTCAATAAAGTTGTTGCAAGAACTATGAGCTCTAGACTCAATCAAGGAAGTTTGGGCAGATCTAAAAATTTAAGAGAAAAGAGAAGGGATTTTCTTGAAATTTTCAGATTCAAGGCTGGAAATTTAAAGAAAGAAAGATAAGATGAAGGATTATATGATAAGAAATAAGAATATAAAAAAAGATTAAAAAATATTGAGAAAGAGATAAATAAAACAAATCTGAAAATTCCAGCTTTATTTATGGAATTATGGAAGATGGTGTGAAGGTTGAAGATGAAGATGGCTTGCGAATTGTTGATGTTGTTTTGTCCTCGACACCCTCTTAGACTCAATTATCTAAGCAAGCAACCTCAAGCGGCTCTAACCCACCCTCCTAGACGCGATTATCTAGGCAAGTAAGAGTGTGAAAATGATCTCCCTCACAAGAACTCGTCGAACTTATGTTGAAGAAGACTTCAAAGGCACAAGTAATCTGCACTTGCAAAAACAAACTCATTAAATATTTCATAAATCAAAGAAAATCTCCTTTACAATGATGGAGGTTTCATCCTTTTATAGGTGAAGGATAGACAAAGTAATTTAACTTCTACTAAAACAAGGAAAACCTAATCTAATTAAAAATAATAAAAAAATAACAGCCTTTAAACTCATTGTGCTTGTGTGGTAAGGAATAGGGTGATAAGGCAAGTGATAAGCTGATAAGGGCTGGGTGGCTGGTTCCTAAAGTATATAAAACCCTAAAAACATCATTTAAATATTAATAATTCGGTTGGTTTAAGTTTAATTCGTCCAAAGCCTTATATGTTAGCTTTTGGGCTGAATTTTACAAAATCTCGTAATAATCCCGTATCCAGTTTTCTGCATGCGCAGCCTTTAGTAAATTGGACGTATCTTGAGTTCCCGATGTCGGATTGACGCGTTTCAAGATGCGTTGGAAAGGTAACTGAATGAAGGACAATTTGTTAGGAGACAACTCGACCCAGAAATGCCTGGATCCCATCCGAAAACTCGTCGCAAATTAGCTGACTTTCTAGACTTCACAAACAGATTCACTTTCTTGTCCAAGATGCATCGTTTTGACCTCCTATGCGTGCATTGTTTTGGCCATTATTGTTTGCATCGAACAAATTCAAATTCTTGTCTAATATGAGTAATTTAACCCCGCTCATGCATGTATCATCAGCAATGACCCAACACCACCTCTCGAAGAACCTTGACTATGCCCAGAAGAAGTCAACCTCAAAGACTGAACCGGTAAATACTCATCCACGGTTGAGTAGTCATTTGCCATGTGACCCGATGTCTTGAACTCATAACAAATTCCCCAAGCAAGAAACATACCTCAAGGTGATGTCAACCACAAGGCCCACGAACCAGTGGAAAAGACGCTAGGGCCAAACCATCAACACTCTCCGCTATAGAAGAAATTGAAAAGCCCCTTACAAAACCCTGAATTTAGATTTTTGACCAACCCTCAGCTGATCTAAAGCAACTCTTTTCGATCCGCTCAAAGCACAAACCCTCCCCTCATCAAGGCCTGAGAAGAATCTTATGATGTTCTGATTCCCCACAACACACTCTACAAAATCACCAGTTGACTCAATGTTGGCTCTAAGGTCATTCGAGTGCTTCATACTAACGACTAACTCAGAGAATATCCCAGGTAAAGCTGTTGTCCCGTGCATCAATATGTCAACCTTGAATCTAAGCCTAGACCCCAACACCTTTACCCTTCGATAGCAACAATTCTGGCATAACAGCTCAACCGTAGAAAATCTTACTCGTACTCAACACTGTCTTGACACCTTAAATCGACTGAAAGAACTGATCTCTCATTTACTTTATAAGAGCTTCATTGACGTACTTTTCTTGACTCACCCAAGGAAACATCCTATGTTGAGAGAACAGGCTGTGGTCCTAACCCTACGGTCTCTCACCATTCGTATATATTGCCTTTAAGAAAAAGACGATACAATCAGGATTCCCTTAAGACTATTCCACGTCATCCTCAAATTCCTCTGAGTGTTTCTTAACCATCAATCTGATTGATCAGGTCATCCTTTCTCAACCCCTTTACCACACTTAGATTCATAACAATAATCTCCTTATATTAAAGGAACATGACTCCCTTCACGACTCTCCTTGGTCAATCTCGCACCGTCAACCCAACTGGTGCGAACCGTATTCAGAAAATCGTAGTTTGTCTTTCCCATTACCCTGGGTTTGGTTCCCCCGAAACCTCAAAACTTCCAACACTACACTTGTCATCTCAAGCTGGCTCATGACCGAACAACAATCGGTGGCCAAGATCATATCAATTTATTTAGAAGACAACTACATTGTATCTATCAACCACGTATTCTCAAGCCTTACTCAAGCATCGCCTCGCGCAAAACCCACAATGTCCTTTTGGCCACTACTATAAACAACCGCAACAAGCATACCTTGCTTAAGATCTCAGGGCATTCAACTTACTAAGAGCGTACTCGGGACCTCACAACCATCATGTACCTCTCCACATTAGACAGAAACACATATCTGCCAGGCGTGTTACATCCCTATCACATGGTAGCCACCATTAAGGTTCACTTACTACGAATGATGGGACCCCCGATCAACACTCTACCACTGGTCAATCAAAAGTAAGTCCTCTTATCCGTTCTATAAAGGTCGTCTACCAACACGTAGAATCGCACCACATGGGGTTCTCACCATGACTCAAGGCTTTAAGGTAACTTACGACACATAACCATGATTATTTCTCAAGCGATAGAAGGAGGACACACCCTCAACTCTGCATTCCTTCATAAACCCAAACTTAACGTCTAAGATAACTTCGATCTCAGAATCATCATCAAAGGAATTAGCCATCATAAAGGCCCTTATGACCTCGATCGAATCTATCTTAATGTCGTAACCAGTGACACACGCGAACACAGGGCACACCATCTTGATTCCAGTCTTGAAAGGGTACAACTTAGACACACGAGCTCATATTCACTAGACACATATTCATGACTCCTAACCACCATGGGGCTTTCCTAGAACATGCTAAACCTAGGCTCTGATACCACTAAATGTAACACCCTCAACCCGGATGTCACATTTGGGCCTGGCCTAAAACCCAACCATTAAGACTTTGACCTAGTTTAGCCCAATCCACAAATCCATTATGAAAATCCATTTAATTACAATCTAATAAAACATAATAAATATTCAAAAACATATATACAGTGGAGCTCATTTTCAAATTACATTATAAACCTTTGACTCGATCATTTGAAAATCCAAATACAATTTACAATATACAATAGGTTCCTACGGATACATAGCCCAATGACCTAAGTATTGTACTCTGAATGGGCAATGCGTTGGAATCTTCCACTGATGGTGTTTCTCCAAGAACTAGCCAAACCTACTAACCTGCGAATAAAAAAAACGATTCCAAACGCTGAGCTAAAAAAGCTCAGTGGATACATCGTCACTCAACCATGCTTCATGCAAATTATAAATATAGCAATGCAACATGTATGACATCATGGCAAGATAACAATGGCGCTACCATAACTGCCTAAACACATAGCATTATGAATGTATGATTACGCACAAAGTTCATACAAGTACCTCGTACGTTTACATAGCATCACACAGATAACACCAACAACATTAAGTGAGGTCTGCGTCCATAAAGCATAAAAATCCTACACTTTAGTGAGGCCCGCATCCACAAAGCATCAGGGTCCTATACTACGAGTAAGGCCCGCATCCACAAAGAATCGAGGTCCTATACGCTGAGCAAGGCCCGCGTCCACAAAGCATTGAGATCCTATGCTCTGAGCAAGGCTCGCGCCTATAAAGCATCGGGATCCTATACTTAAGGGGATGAGGCCCACGTTCACAAAGCATCGAGATCCTACACCCATGCTCGAAATCTATCATCAAGCATATTTGAATGAGGCTCACATCCACAAAGTATCAGAATCCTTTATTCGGGAGTCTTCAAGGTGTTGCAACACACTTTTAGGGTATACAAATCCCAACAACAAGGGATGACTCGACTATCTAGGCATCCCATCAGCACATAGCAAGGACCCTAATCACCACATAGCACTCAACCTCGATACAAGGGTCTTACCGCACACAGCTCTAACACACTTACCATCACCCTATGGTTTCTAGCAATTATTATACCCCCTATTGAGCCTATCTATTTATTAGTATGTTATGAAGGTACACATTAGCCGTTCTCATTAATTTATCTTATTATTTAATAAGATTTAACCTTATAGGCGCCCCTTCCTCACATAGCAAGGGTCAGATTACCACACAACATCAATGGATCCACCTAGGATCCTTATGGTTACCACTTCATACAGCTTACCCAAAATATAACGAGTCATTAGCCATTTCATTCATACACGGGGTTTAAATTTCTATTTCCCAATTTTAATATTCATTTTACACCTTAACAGACCTAGGACCCTTTGCCTCGAATTATAGAACCCCCCAAACGTAACCTCAAAATTTTTAGGCAAATTGCCCATGGAGTACCGATACTCCTATATGGGATCGGTACGGCCCCTCTAGGTACCAGTACTCCCCCATAAGTATCGATACTCAAATTAGACTCGAAAGGTCTAGTACAACAAGACGTACTAATACGCTAAACCCCCGTATCGATACTCACTAATGATACTTACCCATCCCGTACCGATCCAAATTGTACCGGTACACGAAGCCTCCCTCAGGCAATGCAACAGTGCGTATCGGTACGCCCCAAGCATACTGATACATAAAAATGCTACTGGAATTCTAATCAACCAAGGGGTACCGATACACGAGAAACCGTACCAATATGCCCCTTACATTTTGTCTCCTTTTTTACTAAGGTGTACCGATACTCGAACAGTCGTCCTGGTACGCGAGCCTGAATTTTAAACTCTGGGTGCAGATTTTACCTAGAAATCCTACTTAGCCAATATGGTTAAGCCCCAAATTACTCCTACAAGTTATGGTGGAGTTGTTACCTCTCTAAAAGTACTATTTTTAATGCCAATCTTATAATGCTTTTGCTTGTTTTTAGGTACATTTAGTTGCATTAGGATGTTAGAATCATGCATTTGCATAAGGAGTTTAGATTTTTGTCTATGTCAGTGTGAATGATTGTTTTGTTGGCAAATTTTGTAGGTTTGGCATAGGATTTGGGCCAAAAAAGCAACACATGAAGGAGCGCCAGAAAGAATGCTGAGTGTTGTTGGCATAGATGGACCAGACAATGCCAAGCACCGATTGGCAGAGAAGTGAACTTGAGATCACGCCAAGAAGCTGTTGGACCCTAAAAAAATAGGAAATGATCAGGCTCTGAAATGATAGCAATTGGATCAATCTCTGAAAAGATAGCGGATAAGATGATGCCATGACTTGTTGGCAAATTCATGCCAAGCTTAGACGCCAAGGCAGCGTCGGTAGTATGTCGTCAGCCCTACCCTGATCAGCTCTCATTCAAATTTGGATAATATGATAATCTTTTATCCCTTAGGCAGTTAAAATTCAAAATTCAAATGAAGAGCTTATCATATTCCTTCCCCGCACGCCTATTTAAACACCAACCAAGCTAGCAATTAAAGGATGAGGAAAATGGATCGTGAGGAGTTAGTGTGTGATGATTGACAACCGGCTGCACCTAGAAAGGGTGGTCCGACCAACTTGGACGAGAAGCCTGGATCTTGAAGGGCTGCATCAAGAGACCCCTTCTAGCCCATTCTCTCTTTTAAGTTATTTTATCTTGTTTTTAAGGATGATGTACTTTGAAAACATTTGTGGATTGTTGGTTAAATCTCTCACCATGAACTAATTTAATAGTTGGTGGGGAATGTTTGGGTTTTATGTTATTTTTATGCTTTAGTTTTTAATAGTAAATCTGGCTTGACAAGTTTTTATCTATTCGACATACTTTAATATTTCCTAAATACTATGCCAAGCGAGAGCTGGCACTATTGGCCTATTGCTCTTCAATATCTTAACAAACTTGAGGTGGAAATGATTAAGTTGTTGAATACTGAGGGGAGAAGCTTTGAGAGAAGTCGTTCAAGTAGATGAACTTACTTCGTGAGTGAAATCTACCCCTTAGGAGTATAGATTGGTGCTTAATCAAATTGGTTTATTTAAAAACAATCACTATAGAGATATAGGGGTTTTTACATGATCAATTTAGGGCAATGACCATCGAGAGAGGTTGTGCTAATTTTGAATCTGCTCGGCAAGCAATGCCAAAATAGGTTGTTGTTAAAGGCTGGCACGACATGAAGAGCATGAAAACCATGCATTCCCTGCTAACATTCATCATTCATTAAAACACCTCACTTGCCAACGCCTTTACTTTACTTTTATTTCTTTAATTTTTAATTATTTTCCAAAACCAATTTCAAATCAAATCAACTTTTTCTTAAGGCAAGTAACAATCAAAGCAATTGAATTCCAAGTCAATCTCTATGAGATCGATACTCAGCTTACCAGTTGTATTACTTGCAGACCGTGTATACTTGAACGCAAAAGACTCATTTTGGCACATTCTTATATTTTCCAATACATATTTTCCGCCACTTTTGCCAGCATTCACCTAGAGAGTCTACAAGTTTTTAGCGTTGTTGCTGGGGATTGCAACAGAATCGATTGTTTTTAAATTTTTACTTGTCTTCTTTTTATTTTTGTTTTTATTTTTGTTTTTACCTTTTGTTTTTTTTCGATGTATGACCAGAAGCCATCCTGTGGTGGAAGAGTGGCCATACGATCTGGAAATTGAGAAAACCTTGCGGAGGTTAAAAATAAGATTTCGAGAGATGAACCAAGGTAATAGAAGGAATAGTGTGGTGAACAATGGAGGAAATCCACTTAACAATGAGATACCACCACCACCTGCTGTCCAGTTATTAACGAGAGACCTATTAGAGAACATTCGGTACCAACCATTGACAATTTGATGCCAGGACTTGTTGGCACAGAGGTAAATACTGTTAATTTTGAACTTAAGCCGGTAATGATTCAAACTCTTTTAAATGTAGGTCAGTTTGATGGTGCACTTACTGGAGATCCTAGGCAACATCTAAAACAATTCATGGAGATTTGCCAGCCATTCCAACAAAATGGAGTACTAGAAGATACCGTGAAGCTGAAGTTGTTTACTTTTTCTTTGAGAGACAGAGCAAAGGCTTGGCTTAACTCCTTGCCATCTGGTCAGTTAGTTTATAGGCAGGCCTATGCCAGAAGTTCTTGACAAGGTTCCAGCCGCCAACACTCACTGCCAAGCTGCGGGGTGAGATCATTACATTCAGGCAGGCTGAGGATGAGACCTTATATGATGCGTGGGAACGATTTAAAGACTTGTTGAGGAGGTGTCCTATGCATGGATTCCCAAATTAGACTCAGATCCAAACCTTTTACAATGGATTAAATGCACAAACGAGGATTGTTGTTGATGCTTCAGCAGTTGGCTCATTGCTTGACAAGACATATACTAGGCTGTTGACATTTTAGAGAGGATTACAATCAATGATTTTGAATATACTATTGCAAGACTTAGGATCAGAACTAAAACCAATAGGAGATTTCAGGTTTATAAACTAGCATCTATTCATGCTGAGATTTCCAACCTTACTAGCACGGTAAGAATATTGCAAAAGAACAATGAATCCCAAGAAGTCAAAGCATTAGACCAATTCTGTACAATCTGTGGAGAGAATCATCATGTGGATGAATGTCCTGCTAACCCTAAATCGGTAAACTTTGTTGGCAATATTAATCGTTACTACAATCCTAACTCCAATACTTATAATGCAGGTTGGAGACAACACCCTAATTTAGCTTGGGGAAATCAAGGAGGTAACCGGTACAATGCCTAGCGCCAGAATACCCAGAGGTAAAATAACAATGCCATGCCACAGAAAACCCAAAACAATTTTCAGCAAGGGTAGAGACTCAACCAAGGAGGCACTGTCACAGAGTATATGGAGAGGAATGATGCCACAGTCTAGAGTTTGGCAGCATCAATGAGAAACTTAGAAGTCCAGCTTGGGCAGATTGCTAGTGCACTCAGCAATCGACCTCTAGGATCATTGCCAAGTGAAACAGAAGATGCTCGGCACAAAGACAATGAGCAGTGCAAAGCTATAACTCTTCGAAGTGGTAAGCAGTGCGAGATGGAGAATGTTGCTAACCAGCAAATTAATTGCCAAGTTGAGAAGCCTGTGCCAGCAGATAATCCCAGAGAAGTAGAGAAAGAGGAAGCAAAAGCCAGAACCGATGTCAGACAGCACACCAAGGCCAAACAGACTGATGCCAGCACTATGCTGGCAAAGCCAGTAGAGCAAGCACCTATCTATCTGCCACTACCATTTCTAGCAAGACTTCAAAAGCATAAGCAAGATCATCAGTTAAAGCGCTTCTTGGAGGTTCTTAAGCAATTGCAAATCAACATTCCATTGGTAGAAGCCCTTGAACAAATGCCCAACTATGTCAAATTTATGAAGGACATTCTATCCAAAAAGAGGAAGTTGGGAGACTTTGAAACGGTAGCTCTAACTAAATGATGCAGTGCCATGATTTTAAACGTTTGTCACCTAAGCTGAAAGATCCGGGAAGTTTCACTATTCCCTGCACCATTGGCAACAAATTTATAGGAAAGACACTATGTGACCTAGGAGCCAGCATCAACTTGATACCAATGTCAATTTTTTGGAAGCTTGTCATAGAAGCAAGACCTACCACAGTGACACTTCAGCTGGCAGACCGATCCTATGCACATCCTAAGGGTAAGATTAAGGATGTGTTGGTAAAGGTAGATAAATTTATTTTTCCAGCTGACTTTATCATTTTGGATTATGAGACTGATATTAATGTCACAATTATTTTGGCGAGACCTTTTCTTACCACAGGTAGGGCTTTGATTGATGTTCATAAAGGGGAGCTAAAAATGCTCATGAATGACCAGTAGGTTACATTTAATGTGTTTCAAGCTTTGAAATGTGCTGATGAACCTGATGTGTGCCAAGCAGAGGAGATGATGGAGTCCATTTACACTTTGGACACGACACAATTATGCCAGGATACAGAATTTGATGCCAACAATTTAGATGGCATAGCTGATCTGTTTGAGGAACCAGAAGAACCAGTCTTAGAGGCTGAAGAGGCGAGTTATTTTGAGCCACTACAGTTGGCCGGCAGAGAACTCAAGGCACCTAAACCATCAATTGAGGAGCCACCAGCTTTGGAACTGAAATCGCTGCCAGAACACTTGAAGTATACTTACTTAGGTGAACACTCAACTCTGCCAGTGATCATTGCCACTGGTCTCACTAATGATCAGGAGGAAAGATTGTTGGCAATATTACGTGACTATAAGCAGGCACTAGGGTGGACTTTGGCAGACATCAAAGTTATTAGCCCCACTATTTGCATGCATAAGATTATCTTGGAAGAGTACTATGGCAAGACCATTAAAGGCCAGAGAAGGCTAAGCCCAAGCATAAAAGAGGTAGTGAAAAAAGAGATCATAAAATGGCTTGATGCCGGGATTATATATCCCATTTTTGATAGCTCTTGGGTTAGCTCGGTGCAATGTGTGCCAAAGAAGGGTGGTATGACCATGGTACAAAATAGTGAAGCTGAGTTGATCCCCTCCAGAACTATAACAGGGTGGAGAGTATGCATGAACTATAAGAGATTGAACAATGTCACGAGGAATGACCACTTACCATTGCCATTCATTGATCATATGCTAGACATGTTGACATGTAAAGCTTTCTATTGTTTTTTGGATGGTTATTCAGGTTATAATCAGATTGCCATTGCCCCTAATGATAAAGAGAAGACTACGTTCACGTGCCCATATAGGACGTTTAGGAGGATGCCATTCAGCCTATGTAATGCACCGGTAACGTTCTAACATTGCATGATGTCCATTTTTTTCGATATGATCGAGCACAACATGGAAGTATTCATGGACAATTTCTCAGTGTTTGGCAAAACATTTGAGGAATGTCTTCAGAGTTTGGAGCAAGTCTTGAAGAGATGTATAGAGACAAACCTAGTGTTGAACTGGGAAAAATGCCACTTCATGGTGAAGGAGGGCATTGTTCTCGGGCATAAGGTAACTGAGAGAGGGCTAGAAGTGGACCAAGCAAAAGTTGAGGTAATTAAACAGTTACCGCCTCCAACGAGTGTCAAAGGTATAAGGATCTTTTTAGGATATGCCGGTTTTTATTGGCGTTTTATTAAAGACTCTTCAAAAATTGCTAAACCTTTATGCTTGTTGTTAGAACACAATGCCACTTTTGCATTTAACGATTCTTGTTTGAGAGCATTTTAGGAGCTTAAAGAGAAGTTAATCAATGCCCCTATAGTTGTGGCACCAGATTGGAATGAGCCCTTCGAGCTCATGTGTGATGCCAGGGACTATGCCATTGGAGCAGTCTTGGGACAAAGGCATGGCAAGGTTTACATTGAACGAAGCACAACTGAATTACTCTACGACCGAGAAAGAATTTCTTGCAATTGTATTTACTTTTGACAAATTTAGATCTTATTTAATTGGTAACAAAGTTGTGGTTTTTACAGATCATTCGACATTAAAGTATTCATTCGGCATTGAAATATCTCTTGGCAAAGAAGGATGCCAAGCCCAGACTAATCCGATAGGCGCTCATACTTCAAGGATTCGACCTTGAGATCCGAGACAAAAAGGGTAGTGAAAACCTAGTAGCTGACCATCTCTCACGTTTGGAGCATCATCTTGAAGATGGTAAGACCATTTTTATAAGAGATGAATTTCCTGACGAGTATTTGCTTGCAGATAATGCCATGCCATGGTATGCCGATATTGTCAACTACTTGGTAAGTAACATTCTGCCACCAGACTTGGCACACAATGCCAAGAAAAGGTTCTTGTGGGAAGTCAGGCAATACTATTGGGACGAGCCAATATTGTTCAAACAGTGTGCCGACCAAGGGATCCGCCGGTGTGTGCCCGAGGATGAGCAGCATAACATATTGCATCTATGCCATACCGCACCATATGGAGGTCACTTTGCTGGGGTAAAGGCTGCTGCCAAGGTACTGCAGTCAGGATTATTTTGGCCCACACTATATAAGGATGCCCACGAGTATGCCAGGGCATGTGATCGATGCCAACGGACAGGAAACATCTCTGGCATACACCAACTACCGCTTCAAAACATTATGCATGTGGATTTATTTGATGTATGGGGGATAGACTTTATGGGTCCTTTTCCACCCTCATTCGGTAATGTATACATTCTTGTGGTTGTTGACTACGTATCTAAGTGGGTAGAAGTTGTTGCTCTGCCAACGAACGATGCCAAGGACGTTGCCAAGTTCTTACATAAGCATATCTTCACTAGATTTGGTGCCCCTAGAGTGATTATTCATGATGAGGGCACCCATTTTAAATGTAATCTAATTTCTAAAGCTTTGTGCAGGTATGATATACAGTAGAGAATTGCCATGACATATCATCCACAAACAAACGGGCAAGCTGAGATTTCAAATAAGGAGATCAAAAACATCTTAGAGAAGACTGTTAATCCATCAAGGAATGACTGGTCCTTGAGACTAGATGAGTCCTTGTAGGCTTACAGGACTGCATTTAAAACTCTTTTGGGAACTTCACCATTTAGACTTGTTTTCGAAAACCCATGCCATCTGCCAGTGGAGCTTGAGCATAAAGCCTACTAGGCCATCAAAACACTTGGCATGGAATGGAGAGCTACTGGAGAAAAGAGGTTACTAGACCTAAATAAGTTGGAGGAATTCAGAACACAAACCTATGAGAATGCCAGAATTTATAAGGAAAAAGCAAAACATTGGCATGACAGTAGGATAATACCAAGACAGTTTGACGTAGGCCAACGTGTTTTGTTATTCAACTCACGGCTTAAGTTGTTTCAAGGGAAACTCAGATCAAGATGCACAGGACCTTTATGAAGTTGTAAAGCTCTATGCTCATGGAGTTGTGAACATCAAGAATTTGAAGACAGGCGAAATCTTTAAGGTGAATGGCCAACGTTTGAAGCACTGCATGGAAGGTGATCAGAACAATGCCAAAGAGGTGATCCTCTTGGCAGAGATAACATGAAAACACCATTAGGTTTGAACTTTTGTAAATATTAGGTTAGTGTTTTTCTTTGTTTTTAGATTTTTAGGTTTTTAATTGTTTTTCTCTCTTTTTAAGTTTCATGTTTTTATTCTTTTACTGTGTTGAAAGGTTTCCTTTGAGTTGTGCAGATTCATTATGCCAGGAAATGTGCCAGGAACACTGCCAGGGTTGCTGGCAGGAGCCAGCGCTTCAATAGGAAAATCCGCCAGACGCAGTGCTAGAGTAGCTTACCATACAGCGGTACAAAAGATAGAAGAAAGAGAAAAAAACCCTAGTTTTATTAGCCCCGTAAAATGAGAGAGAGGTTTTTATTAACTTTAAACCCTAGCCGCCCAAATCTTGGTTGAAATTTAAAATTTCAAATCAATTACCTTATCACTCCACCTTTTTTTAAATTAATTCTTTTTATCTCCCATCATTATCCCTAATTACTACTCCCATTAAAACACTTAATCGTTCCAAAAATCCTTTCACTTTCTCACCCTTGCCGGTTAAAAAAACCCAAACATCTCTCTCACTTTTTACTTCCTTTTCGATAAGCAAGTACTAACCCAAATATTTCTTTGTCTTCATCTTTCAACATCGTTTCAAATTTCTTCAACAAGATTCATTGGCGTCTTCCTCTACTCCCTTCAAGCGATTCTTCAATGAGGAGATCGAGAAAAAGTTTGAATCTAATTTTGCCTCGAGGAGTTTTTACTATGAAAAGCACTTTGACCTCAGCACAGAGACGAACAATGGCTTCTCTCCAGAAGTTATATCTACGATTAACTTGCACAAGTGGAGTCTATTCAGCCAGCAAAAATGGGAGATCTATGCCACCATCGTCCAAGAATTCTACGTGCACCTTGTGACCAAGGATTCGTCTTTTCTAGTGATTAGAGGTAAGTGTGTATATTTTGACGAATGATATATTAATAATATGTTTGAGTTGGATGGTGCAAGAGATGAGTATTTTGAGTATATTGATTCGATGAATGCTGCCAAGAGGAAAAAGCTACTGACAGATCTGTATGAACTTGGCACGACTTGGACAGACTCATCAACGGGCCACCGGACAGTGAAGAGATTGGCGTTGAAGCCACAAGTAAGAGGCTGGAATCACTTCATCAAGGCAAACTTGTTGCCTACATTACACAATGAGACGGTCTCAGAATAAAGGTTGATTTTGTTGCACTACATCGTTAAAGGACGCAAGATCAGTGTTGGCAAGCTTATTATTGAGGAAACCTACAAGTGCGCAGCGAAAGGTACTAGCTGCTTGTTTTTTCCTTTGTTGATTTCTAACATTTCTATGCTCCATGATGTGCCAAGGTTGGATACAGATAAGGGGCAAATGATCAAATGAACAATGATTACTGCGGCTATATGGAGGAATTTAGTTGCTGCTGAGCCCAAAGATAAGAGCAAGGGAAAGGCAATGGCACCCACGCCAAAGCCCAAGCAGTCAAGGGCCGCGCCAGCAACCATGTCAGAAACTGTGCCAGACAGTTCACTGGCAATGTTGTCCCAAATTCACCAATGCCAATAGATTATTCTACGAAAGTTAGAAAAGGCTGAGGAGCTCAATGTCAAGCTGAGACACTACATCCAGGCCAGGGATGCAGTGATCAAGGAGGCTCTTACAAAATTATCAACTGATTTTGTGCCAGAATTTCCAGACTTCCATGTCGAGCTTTCTGCCAACGACAATGCCATGCCAGCTAGTCCAGTTCATACCCCGTATGATGCCACAGTCCCGTTGTCCCTAGTTGAAGTGAGTCTGCCTGTTATGATTCTTCATCTGAATCGAAGAAAACCAAAGCCAAGTCGCCAGTAACACTTGTTGTCCATATTCTATCTGATGCACTTGTTGCATCAGAGCCTGCCAAGGAAAATGAGGAAGTTGGAGCCTCCACTGCCGCTTCAAAACCAAGCCTGAAAAAGGAAGAAACACATGGCCCCTATAGGCCTTTTGTGAGAAGAAAAACTCGTGCCGCATGACAAATAGTTTCCGAAGGGGAGTCCTCTTCTTCCTAAACTCCTTTACATTTCATGCCATTGCATTTACATGATCATGCATTTTTATTTTCTTTTGCTATTTTTCTTGTATATATGTGTTGTTTCATGCATTGAGGACAATGCACATCTTGGGTTTGGGGGTATGTATTTCTTCACATTTATGTCATGCATTTCATGTTTAATTTTTGTCGCCATGCCATTTAGGTCATTTAGGATAGATGCATATCGAACCACTAAAAAAAAGAAAATTTTCCTTGGTTCAATTCTGGAAAAATGTTAAAATTTGTTAGGCAAGTTTAATTTGATCTAGGTATCTGTCCAATGAGGAAACTCTAATCTTTAGTTGTCATGCCATGCCAGCAGAGTAGTATGCCAGGTTAGCTTGGCAATTGATCTCTAGTTTAGGGAATTGAACTTTCACTTAACACGTAGTATGTATCTAGTCCCTTAGCAAACTTAGACTTTTTGAAACTAAGCTCAGATATAAAAAATGATGGTGCCAGGGTAAAAGAAACAAATAAGGCAGCAATGTTCTACCAAGGCAAGAAAAAAATAGCTCTCATCTCCTTATGGATAATAAGCTACTTGGGGCTTCGTGGTTTGCTCCCTCTTAGTTCTCAAGTCCAAAACTTTAGGGTATGAGTTGAAGAGAAAGCCTAGTGATGTCTAGATTAAGGTAGTGATTCATGGTATGCTCCATATTATCTCTCATGCTAAATATTGTCACGAATCAAGCTTAAATTAATGCCACCAGAAACCCTTGGCAAAGAAAGAAAAGGAAAAAATGAATGAAAAGAAAAAAAATCTGAGTTTAGGTAGTAAAATTTGTCTAAGGGAGTAAAAGGATACTTGATGCATATTGCCTGCACATCGTGCACTCTTCATGAACTTAGACTAGAGTTATATTGTTGCACTTGAATTAATACTTGCTTGGCATTATTGCACTGAGATACTGATGACAGAAATAGAGCCAAATTCTGCTTGCCAGCACGCGTTGGCATTCAACCAAAATTTTGTCGAGGTAACTTTTTTCACAGTTTTGTTTTTATTTTGTTTGCATTACTTGAGGACAAGAAATGTGTTAGGTTTCGGGGTGTGTTACCTCTCCAAAAGTACTGTTTTTAATGCCAATCTTACAATGCTTTTGCTTGTTTTTAGGTACATTTAGTTGTATTAGGATGTTAGAATCATGCATTTGCATAAGGAGTTTAGACTTTTGTCTATGCCAGTGTGAAGGGTTACTTTGTTGGCAATTTTTGCAGGTTTGGCATAGGATTTAGGTCAGAAAAGCAACACAGGAAGTAGCACCAGAGAGAATGTCGAGTGCTGTTGGCACAGATGGACCAGACAATGCCAAGCACCGGTTGGCAAAGAAGTAAACTTGATGCCACGCCAAGAAGTTGTTTGATCCTGAAAAAATAGGAAATGATTAGTCTTCGAAAATATATCAATTGGATCAATCTCTGAAAAAATAGTGGATAAGATGGTGCCAAGACTTATTGGCAGATTCATGCCAAGCTTGGACGCCAAGGCAGCGTCGGCAGTATGACATCAACCCTATCCTGATAAGCTCTAATTCAAATTTGGATAAGATGATAATCTCTTATCCCTTGGGCAGTTGAAATTCAAAATTCAAATGAGGAGCTCATCCTATCCCTTCCCCACACGCCTATTTAAACACCAACCAAGCTAGCATTTAGAGGAGGAAGAGATTGGATTGTGAGGAGTTGGTGTGTGACGATTGACAACCGGCTGCACCTAGGAAGGGTGGTTCGACCAACTTGGACGAGAAGCCTGGATCTTGAAGGGCTGCATCGAGAGACCCCTTCTAGCCCATTCTCTCTTTTAAGTTATTTTATCTTGTTTTTAAAGATGATGTACTTTGAAAACGTTTGTGGATTGTTGGTTAAATCCCTCACCATGAAATAATTTAATAGTTGATGGGGGTGTTTGGGTTTTATGTTATCTTCATGCTTTAGTTTTTAATAATAAATATGTCTTGGCAATGTTTTATCTATTCGGCGTACTTTAATATTTCCTAAATACTATGCCAAGCGAGAGCTGGCACTGTTGGCCTATTGCTCTTTAATATCTTAACAGGCTTGAGGTTGCAACGATTAAGTTGTTGAATACTGAGTAGAGAAGCTTCGAGAGAAGTCATTCAAGTAGATGAACTTTCTTCGGGAGTGAAATCTACCCCTTAGGAGTATAGATTGGTGCTTAATCAAATTGGTTTATTTAAAAACAAACACTATAGAGATATAGGGGTTTTTACATGATCAATTTAGGGCAATGACCATCGAGAGAGGCTTTGCTAATTTTGAATCTGCTCAGCAAACAATGCCAAGATATGTTGTTGTTAAAGGCTGGCACGGTATGAAGAGTGTGAAAACCAGGCATTCCCTGCCAACACTCATCATTCACTAAAACACCTTCCTTGCCAACGCCTTTACTTTACTTTCATTTCTTTACTTCTTAATTATTTTCCAAAACCAATTTCAAATCAAATCAACTTTTTCTTAAGGCAAGTAACAATCAAAGAAATTGAATTCCAAGTCAATCTCTGTAGGATATATACTCAGCTTACCAGCTGTATTACTTGCAGACCGTGTATACTTGCACGCAAAAGACTCCTTTTGGCAAATCTTATATTTTCCAATACATATTTTCTGCCACTTTTTCCAGCATTCACCTAGAGAGTCTACATGAGTTATTAAGTGGATTTCTACCAATTTTAAGCCTTAAAAACGTCAAACCCATATTTTGCAATTAAAGAGTCAACCAAAGCATATCAAGCCATAAACACACTCAAATCATGCACAAAGCCTATTTTTATGAGTTGCAGGAAACTATAGGAGTTAGTAGTGTACTAACCTTGAATTAAAGCTGAGAAGAAAGCCCTCAAAGATCCATTCCCATTCTCCCCCTTCAAACCCTCATCAAACACCTGCCTCCACCAACTTGGTGATCTTTACCTTGATTGATAGATATCTCGAAGCTAAACAACTTTCCCTCTAATAGCAATTTGAGATTCACTCTCAAAACCCCAAAGATTAAGCCTTGAACTAAAAGATTTGAAAGAAGAAATGAGGGTATGAGAAAGAAGAGGCAAGGGGACAAGAATGATCTCATTAACTCTCTTTTCTGCAAAAAATTAAACCCCCCAACAACTGTCTCTTTCATCTAAACTATTTTACCATTTTAACCCTCACAATATCCATCCCAAACTAATCTAAAACCATCAAGGCAAGCCCAACAACACAAGATCAAGCCCAAAAAGACTCATAAGGGCCCAACATCATGGCCCAAATGTGAAATCCACACCTCGGGTCAACTCGACTCCTGGATCAAAAAATTTGGGTCATTACATGAAGTGGGGCGTTTCGTTACGAGCCCTTTCACGTAGGACAACATCGCCTTACTCTAAGTGGTTGCGCGACGAGTGTTCTGCGGGGCCACTAATTTCTCTAATATTCCCTATAAGATTTTGAGAGTTGATAGTTAATCAACCAAATCCGCGCCCTTTAAATCAAGGCACTCTGAATCTCAAAGACAAAACAGTTTTCGGCTCACAAGGAAAGTCTCATGAATCAACTGTTAGAGACAAGGAAACTATGGTAAACACACATAAAGCTATTGATACTATGCCAAATTTATTATCTAGACAAAATATGATTCCATTCAATTATAGTCAGAGATAAGTTTTATTCAATCAAGAAACTCATGTAACATTCTCGGTTGTAAGTAAAATTATTATCAAATATGTAATTGTTTAGAGTAGATAAGGTAACATTTTAGGTTATTACCCAAAATATTACATTGTCCGTATCAAATCATGTAAACCGGATAATTTTCAGGCTAAAACCTAAAAGGTTAACATAAGGGATAAGTTTTATTTAATTGAGAACTCGTGTAATATTGTCTGTTGTAACCGAAATTATTATCAATTGTATAACTTCTTAGAGTGTATTGGGTGAAATTTTATATTTGAACTGTAAATATTTTGTTCTCCATAATAAATCATTTATATTGGATACCTATTCAAGTTGCAACCTAAACATGTTACAGTCAGAGATAAGTTTTATTCAATCGAGAAACCCATGTAACATTCTCGGTTGTAAGCGAAATTATTACCAATTGTGTTACTTTTTAGAGTAGAAATGGTAACATTTTAGGTTAAATCGAGCATATTACGTTGTCCATAGAAAATAATGTAAATTAGATAACTTTTTAGGTTAAAACCTGAAAAGATACCATCATGGATAAGTTCTATTTAATTGAGAAACTCATGGAACATTATTGGTTCTAACCGAAAGACTTACCAAGTATGTAGCTTTTTTAGAGTAAACTGGTAACATTTTAGCTTTGAACAGAAAATATTACGTTGTCCATACCAAACTATGTACATTGGATAACTATTCAGATTGCGAAAATCATGTAACATTCTCAGTTCTAACCTGAATTCTTATCAATTTTGTAACTTTTTAGATTGGAAAGGGTAACATTTCGGTTTGAACCGAAAATAATACGTTCTTAATAACAAATCATATAAATATGATAAGTTTTCAGATTTGAACAAAAAATGTTATCATCGGGAGTAATTTTTATTCAATTGAGAAAAGCATTTAACATTGTCAGTTGTAACTAAAAGTTTTACTAAGTATGTAACGTTTTAGAGTAAACATGGTAACATTTGAGGTTGGAGCTGAAATTATTTGTCCATACTAAATAATGCAAATCAGATGACTTTCCAGGTTTAAACCTAAAAGGTTACCTTCATTAGTAAGTTTAAATCAATTGAGAAACTCATGTAACATTCGCAGTTGTAATCGAAATTATTATCAATTCTGTAACTTTTTAGAGCGAACATGGTAACATTTTAGGTTAAAGCTGAAAATATTACATTATTCATACCAAATCATGTTAATCAAATAACTTTTTAGGTTGTTCATACTGCAAACCAACCTTAGCTTTCTAACCACACAGTAGAACTACCGAAAACATAGTGTTAGTCAAAGGAGTAAAAAACAACTTATCCTCTCTAGTTGCCATCTTAATGTTTGTGCGACTTATTGGATCAACTTTTATGTATCTATTTCCACGTCTAATGACAAATCCAGAAAAATATTATCGGTTGGGCTAATATAAATAGAACAAAAAATTTATCTAACATAACTCATACATATAGTTTTCTATTTAGAAAAGAGTAACAATTAAAAATAATATGATTACATGTTCGTTTATATGTTCGCAAATATAAATGACTAGACATAAATAAGTGATCAATATTTATTTACAACAGTATAAATAAGTGATCAATGCTCATTTACAACAATAGAAATAAGTATCAATATATTTAGAATTTATGTTATTATTGTTATTATTAAATATTAAGTTCAATGGCTAGTTGTTTACTTATTTTACTCTTAAAAAATTATCGCTTGTTCTTATTCAAAACTTATGGTTATTAAAGTGTAAAAAAAAAAACTTATAGTTATTATGGTTTGTCTCTTGTTTCTTATAAAAAAAATATTTAAAAATTTTGAACAGATTTTTATTGTACAACTCTTTATTTTATTTTATTTATTTATTTAATAAAATATAGTATATTTAAAACTGAAATTAGTTTCAATAATATAATAAAATTATTATAATTGTCATTTGCATTTATTATAATTTATATTTAGCTTTTGAGGGTAAGATGATACATTTATATATAACATTTATCTTTTAACATTTACCAGACACAAGGTAAGAAAAGTAATATATATCACTATTTTCAACAACCAAGCGCAATTGATGTAGTAACAAATCTTTCATCAATTCTTTTAATGCACAACTGTTATTTAACATAACACTCTTCTTTCACATTTGATGTATGAAAAGAGACCTTAGAGCACATTGCTCATAACTTATATTTTCAAATTATCAATAGTGCTTGCAAATATAATATATATTTCTTAGATTAATGAGTTGAAATTGATATATAAAAATAGAGGGATGTATTATTTTAATATTTTATAAAATATCATTAATAAATAAATGAGCCAATGAACAAGATTTTAAACTAGTTTGTCCGTGAACATAAACAATTCGAACGCATATTTGTTCATGTTCGTTCGTTTATTAAACAAACATAATAAATTTATTCATACTCGCTTATTTAACTTAATAAATAAATGATATACAAAAAATTTATCGAACGTTATGTTCATTTATACCTTGTAGAAAATATAAAAATGGCCAGCATCTCCTTCAATTATTGATTTCATTCGTCATCCAAACTTGTGTGGGTTCAAAATGGTAGACAACACAGACGTCTTTTAGGAGCTTGGGCAAGTCCTCCTGTGGGTTCCCTCAAGTTTAATCAAGATGCATCGGTAAGGGGCAATTTTAGCGAAGCTGGAATCGGAGGCATTCTTCGAGATCATTTGCGTGTTCCTCTGCTAAAATTCTCTAAGTTTATTGGCCTGTCGGACACGACGGGTACTGAGCTTACTACTATTCTCAAAGCATGTCAATTCTATGCTGCTTCTAAATGGAACGAGTCGTGCCCATTGATCATTGAATTCGATAGCCAAATGGCAGTAAAATGGATCTCTCGCTACTGTCAGATTACTACAGCTTTTGTTGACATAGTTTCGCAATGTAGGTCTTTCTGTTCTAAACCTCTTTGGAAAATCACGTTTGCTTTCAGGGAAACGAATTGTGCTGCACATGCTTTAGCTAAACAGGGTGTGCAACGGGCAGTTGAGTATATGTGGGCAGTCGAATAAGTGTTTAATTGGGGTTGGGTGGTCAGGACCGATTGTATGGGGTTAAAACTCTTATTCGTTTTACGTTTGGTATTGTGTGTGTGAGTATGGTGAATCGTTTTGTTAGTGTTGTTTGCATTGCCTTGTACTTCTCATTGATAAATAAATACGGACGCTGTTTTTTCTCTATTTAGGTTTAGAGAGAATTTTTAACTAACTATTTTTTCTTCAAAAAAGAAAATATAAAAAACGAAGGATAAAAAATATCATAACTTTTAAATTTGACTTTGAAGAAAATCGAACCAGAAACTTTTGATTTACGAACGATGATGGTCCATCTTACATGGCCTGGCACACCAACACTGATGATTTAGCTTCTTATGCAAACCAATAATGTTGATTTCAAACTATTTGGACTTACTCCAACATAAACTTTATGTAGAGATAGGCCCCAATAAGGAAAAATCTTGGGTTTGTACACCCAACATAACCCATACATGCATACATACATATATCAAAGATAAACTCTTCAAACAATGCTCCAAAAGGTAGGCACATAAACATTATATGTAATCCAAAGTCAAACTTAAAAAGTCTACGTTGCATATGATTGTAAAGTTGGGTGGTCTGCAGAATGCCCCTTCTTGATGGGAACTCAAATTTAGTACACACATTGTGCCAAGCTACTGTCCATTACCCGAGTATGGGACCTAACCTAACTAATCAATATTTCTGTGGTGCTTATGCTGCTTCCAACCAAACACAGTTTCTCATTTTCATCATATTTTGAACAGTGACAGAGTCATAAATCGAGATTAAGGATAAAGTATAATTAATCCTAAGAAATAGGAGGATAAAATATAATTAATCATAAAAAATAAGGACAAAAAAATTCAACTGAATTGAAAATTATGGGTCTATATATGTAAAAATTCTCTATATCTTCACATCAATCTCCGTTTTAACTCAAGTTTCTACGTGAATTATTATTATTATTATTATTATTATTATTATTTGAATTATTATTATTATTATTATTATTATTATTATTATTATTATTATTATTATTTGAATTATCATGAATAATCAGAAGTACATGGACTATTATTTCAGATTTGAACTAGTTTAAAAATTTTGAAATATTATATTTAAAATTTGGAATTATTAATATTATATCTATCAATTTTTTATTTAGTATAACTTTTCTTCTAACTTTAAATGGTTACTCAAATCTAGCGTGAGTATATTTAAACATGCGGATCAAATCTTAATGTGTACTTATCATACCAAAAACTTCAATTTAGCATGTTAAAAAAATTGAATGAAAGAAGCAAACCTCCTAAATTTTAATGTTGTCTTATTTTTTGTTGTTGAAGATATTAGATTGAAGTTAGACATACAATAAATATTTTGCGTCTAAAATTAAACTTACGTGATTCATGTCAGATCCAAAAGTAATGATTAAATTAATAATAAAAAAATATTTGATTATGCAATACCCAAAATTCACAGTATTGTTTAAGTGTCATTTAGTACTAAGATAAGGGCTTAAAAGTTTATTTAGTGACTAAAATGACAAAAATATAAAAGTTAGGATTTTCTTAATTATGGACTGTAGAAAATAAATTTATGAGGTTTTAAGGTGTTATGTGATAGAAGAACAAGTAAAATAAGATACTCGTAAAATTTGGTTAAAATCCAAGGGAAATTGGAATGATAATTTAAGGCTAAAGTTTAGTGACCAAAATTATAAGTTTTAAAACTTAGGTGATAGAAGTGGAAATATAAAAAGTTGAAGGACCAAAGTTGTAATTTCTAAAAAATAGGTATTTTATTTTATAAATAGATAGAGCACCTATAGGTGTGGATCGAATGAGGAATTACTGGTTTGATCCGATATTTCGATTATTGAGAAAATCGTAGTCAATGTTTAGTAGAATTTGGATACTAGATCGAACTGAAAAATTATGAAATTTTACCATATGATAGAGGAAGGTTATAAAAGTCATTTCTAAGTGTTGAAGAATTTATCAGTAATCATTTTATCCTATACATGGATTAAACAGATTATGGATAAAAATAAGATATAGATTCCGGAAATAAAAATATAAAATAAGATATCGAATTTCGATCGAACTGCAAAGTTAAGCGTGCTCAAAACATAGGATGGGTGACCTATCGGGAAGGTCTTGTGTCAGTACTTAAGATTGATAAAAAGGAATTAGCTCGAGTTAATATTATGTGTATTAATATATGGTAAAGGATTATTAAGAGAATTTTATCCGATAAAGATTTCGGGTAAAATTATCAGTATATTGGACCAAGTCAAAATTTTAAGTTTGACTCTATAAATATGGAGATAAGGAATTTTTAGAATTTAATTGATAAGCCCAGTGAAGGGGAGATCGCAGTAGAAGTAGTAAGTGAATATTGAGAATTTGGATCGAATCAAAATTTCAGAGACTGTTCCATAAGTCATGGAAAATTTATAAAATATTATTTTATGAATAAATTATTAATTGGTTGATTGTGATCTAACTATAATAGTTAGATTTTTACAAAATGGTAAAAATTTGTGATTTAAGTGACAAGTTTTGGTAATTTGGTAACAATGGCAATTTTGAAATATTTTGAAAGTACCATGGGCAATATGGTAATTTACCATGTGAAAGCATTACTCTAGTTTGGTTAGAGTTTAATGGAATTTAGTTGGGATTGAACTAGAATGGCAAATTGTAAATTATGATTTAGTTGGAGGTTAATTCTGGAATAAGGATTAAATTGAATAAAAAATTCCATTTAATATATACATGTAGCATAAATTAAGAAAAGATGAACAAAAGTGTTCATCTTCCCTTCTTCACTTTCGAAATTACATGGGGAAAGAGAGAGAAACTATACAAAAAAATTTCTTGGCAATTTTGAAGGCTTTAAAGCAAAATTGAAGGTATGATCCTTTAGAATAATTTGTTCTACATTTTGGTAGCAATATTGCATGGTGTTGTGAAGAACCACTTGAATTATTGATCAGAAAGAATTAGGGAATTGATGTGCTAAGTTAAAATTAGGACTTGGATTACATGAATTCAATGTTGTTTTGATGAAATTAAGCTTGGATTGTGTTTAATTTCACGTTTAAAGACATAAACCCTAATCCTAGAATTTGGGGTTTCATTAGGGTTTTGAAATTAAGGATGAATGTGGAAGATTTATGTTTCTACAAGCTTGATTTTGATGTCAGAATGGAAAATTCTCAACTTATCTTCTAAGTGACTATTTTGGCATGTTTGGTAAATTAGGGAAAATATTGTGAAAATTATTCTAGTGGTGGATTTGTAGAGATTATGAATTTAGAAGCTTGATTATGACATTAGGACTAAAATAAAGTCCTTGCAAAGTTTATATACCTAATTTACCAAGTAGGAAGAATTTGGAGATTTAATTGTTAATTATTGGAAATGAAGATTATATGTTGGAAAAATTATTTTGAGCATATTAGAATGTTGTTTGAATGAAAAACAACATTAGAAAAGTTTAGTGACCATTCCGGCCAAAGGTCAAAATAAAAGGAAAAATTTGAGAAAAATGATAAAAATGTTGGATTGAAAAATTAGTACAGTTTCCCAACTTTTGTGTAGAATTAGTGACTAAAATGTCACTTTAGCAAAAGTTAGTGGATTGAAGGACATTGAGTAAAAGTTAGTGGAAAATGTTAGAATTATGGAGAAATTGTGATTTGGGCTTGAATAATTTGCAAAAGTTGCAAAATGGTCACTAGGGACGAATTCGACAATCTTAAAAGTTAAAGGACTAAATCTGAATTTGTATGGAATTTGTGTGTATTTATGTTATTAAGGATGTTGGAGATGTGAAATTGATATTAGAAAGTTAAACTGATGTTAAACTGAATTAGTAGCCATTTTGACAATTTGTCAAAGTTAAGGGACCAATTCAGAAATGAGATTTTGGATAAGGACTAAATCTGAATTTTTAGTTGTAATGATAGAATTAAGGTGGTGATGTTGAATTGAGGACTAATTTTCAAAGTTAAGAAATTTGGATCCTTACCTTTGCATTATTAGTGACCATTCGATAAAGAAGGAAAAATTAGAGGGAACAATTGTGAATAATTATTTGATGAAGAAGGTGATAAGTTGGTGGTTTAAAGCAAATAATGGGACTAAATTGACAAGTAGAGAAGTAAGGAGAAGTTATTATAAAAGTTGAAGTTAATTATGGAAGCTGTGTAGAAAACTGGATTATGGCAGTAAGTTTGAAAATTCACCATAAATTCTAAAAAATGTTTAGATGGTGAATTTTATACCGATGTCAAGATTTGTTCGTCTATTTTTGTGTCCAACAAACGAAAACTGATTCCGAGTTTCGAGTCAAAAGATATGAATTTTTAAGTGACAAAAGGTCATAAAATAGAGCACCAGACTGTTCCGAATCTCAGCATTGTAATCGAATTAGAAAATTTGCCATAAATAGTACAAGTTGAATTTGGGATATTAATTTATATGGTTGAAAAGCTTCTTGAATTTAATTTCTTCAAGAATAAACGGAATCGAATTCCAAGTTCTAGATTATTTTATAGAAATATTTCTTTGAAGGTAGTGCAATCTGCCAGAAAATAAGAATTTATACATTTTGTATCTAAGGTTAATTAGTAACTTGAAAAGAGTTAATGGACGTTCTAAATAGTTATTAAAGACCAAAATGAGTTTTGGACAGTTTAAGGAATGAAAGAGGAAATTTGTATATTCGAATGATTAGATTTGATAGTATGTTTGAAAAATTGTTAGATTTGAATCTAACAAATGTTGTTTATATTCATGTGATTAATGAAGTTTGGATCCGAACCAAAGAAGGTTCAAGGTACCATGAAAGAAAGGATCGAATAGAGCATAGTGAAGCAAGCTAATAAATAGCCCAGGTGAGTGTATTTTATTTATTTACTATATATGTGAGATGAATGAATGCATTTTTATTTGTTTATATATATGATGTGAAGAAGACTTGCAATAAGTCAACTTTGATAATAATGAAAATGTATGTTGAACAAAGAAATATTAAATGACATATATGATACATGGATATGGAATAATGATTTATCTAAGTTAAATCGGATTTCAGATTTTGGGTATGAAATGCCCATTATCAAATTATGGTTGATAGTTTTGATGAATTGGATATGGCAAATGAAAAAATGGGATGTGAATTGCCCTATTATATGAATAACGATGATTGATCTATAAGGAAATAAATGCCCAAGTACTAGAGTGAGAGTCTTTGGTATAATTGGATATACAAAAAGAATCATAGCAGCTGCAAACTAGCACTACGATGTTGAGATAAAGTAGGCACTACGGTACTGAAGGTAATAATGTAGGCACTACGGTGCTGAGATGAAGTAGGCACTAGGTGCTGAAGGTATTAACGTAGGCACTACGGTGCTGAGATAAAGTAGGTATTGCGGTGCTGAAGGTATGAGGAGCAAAGAACATCATTGAGTACGTACTCACCATCATACGCTACGGCGTTGTAGACACTATGGTGTTGGACTCGTATACCATAGGTTCACATGAGAATCTTTGGTATAGTTGGATATCCATAGGGTCTTAGCAGCTGCGTCAAAGCACTACGGTGCAGGAAAGAATATACGGAGTTAGGAAGGACTCAACGGAGTCAGTTCAAACACTACGGTGTTAAAAGGAACAAAATGTGCTAGGATGAGGAGCAAAGGGCGTCCTCGAGTACTACTCATCTCAGTCACTTTGGTGATGTAGACGCTGCAACGTCATAGACACTACGGTGTCGTGATGACTCGCGTACCATGGTATCACATGATTTTGTACTTTGGGCTATGATAAAGGAACTGATATGCAAATGGCTGCATAACGGAAGTATGACTATGATAAAAGAAATGATATGCAAATGATTGCATAACGAAAGTATGACTATGAAAAAGAAATGATATGCAAATGATTGCATAACGAAAGTGTGGCTATGTGGATATGGTATGCAAATGATTACGTGATAAAGCATGACTACTTGACGATCATGAACCATTGATATCATGATTCTATGATAGAGTTGACAAATGATATGAATCATATTGAGAGCATGCATATGTTAAATAAATTATTGTGCATGTGAATACCTAATGAACATAGAACAATGATGGCATGATTTTATACTTTGGCTATAATACTTGAAAAGCATTATGGCCAGTAGTTAAGCTAAAAATTTTAATGTACATAAGATGGGTAGGACAAATGGAATCCTATGATTACAATAATATAATGGTTAAAAGAGCTATATATGATTAAAATATTATTAACTGCAATTGGAAATCGCTTGCCAATCTGCAGGGTTGAGTTAATTATAATCATTGGTTTGTATTTTTATGGTTATACCGCACTAAGTTATATTTAACGTGTGTTTTGTGTCACACGTAGGTACTTTGGACTAGATAGCAGAGGAACTACACATCAATGGATCAAGCTAGCTGATATTATCAGTAAGTATCACTACATCCTAGTCTAGTGGGGCATGTATAGATATTAAATAGGTAACCATTCTAAATGATCTAGCATTATGACTTAGTTTGAAAAATTAAAAATAATTAGAAAAGATGCTTTAAACGGTTTTTAACTTAGTTGGTTGTTTATAATGTAGTGATTATGAAAACTGAGAAAAGGGCCAACCACTGAACTACTTTGTTGAGTTTTTTAAAAAAAGAAAAAAATTACAAGTCAGAAAATCAGTTAGTAACATCTTTAATGTGTATTCGGATGTCGAATATACGTTGAGGGTGTTACAGATTAATACGACATCAATGTTTTGACAACTAATTAGGATTTTCTAAATCTTACAAATTAATTTAAGAGAAAAATTTTGACACACAAACTGAAGTTTACTTAAGTTTTTAAATTTAGGATTTAGGGATTTAGTTTATGATTTTGGGGTTTAGACCATAGAATTTGGATTTTAGAATTTAGGGTTAAAAATTTAAATTTTAAATTTTAAGTAGGAAGGTTTGTGAATTTTTACACATATTGTAGATCAAAATTAGAGGATTGAACAACCTTTGGTGACCAACATTTTGAGCCCAAATTAGAGGATTTGATACTTTTAGAGGTTTGATCAATTCTTCTCTTTGAGTGGTTGCATTGTTACAATTGTACTTTCTTTTGTTTCAATAAAATTTAGATTGTTTTAAAAGTTAAAAGATTGTAACAACAAATTGTGATGAAACCTATAAAACTGAAAAAGCTCATAATGAGAGCTATTTGGGTTTATATGTTTGGATATAAGAATTGTAAAGACTCATGTTTACAATAACAAAAAAGATTTTTTAAATAACCTAAATCTGATTCTTCAATAAAAATATTTTAAAATATAGATTATATAATTATTTTCTTTTCAAATAGATGATATTAATTGATATGCTTCAAATATCATTTAAATTTAATAATTTATAAAATTATATTAAAACAATTTTATAAATAAAAAATCAATATAAACATATTTCAAATACGTTTAATAATTAAAAAAGTAATTATCTTTATACTTTAATACATGTATAGATATCAAATATTAATAACCAATAAATTATTTAAACAAATATGAAATATAATCATATTCTTTTATGTCCTTTTGGTGATTCAAATAAGCAAACAACTCTTGAACCCAACAAGTGGTCTTAATAGAAAAACGGATGATGTTCATCTTAGGAGATCCGTGTTCAATCGCAATGTTTGCAAAGTGTGTGCATAATCAAATAGTTAAGAATGTCTATGAAGAGGTACTACCTTGTAAATACCTTTAGACTATTCAAGAAAAAAGGCAAACAATTCTCATATATTAATTAATTTTACCAAACAATTTTATACAATCAGTTAATATAATCAACTAATTAAATCAACTAATATAATTCACTATCAATTATTCGTTAATTATTAAACAGTAACATAAGTACTGATTTAAAACCTATGTAAAAAAACCGAGGTGCAATTAACCTTAATTCAAACATAAACGCACACATCGCTGTCAATCCAACAAGGAAGTATATTTGTCGTATTATGATTTATGTCGGTTCTGAAAAAACAACTTCGAAAAATTAAGACTGGCTTCATGTATATGTGCGAGTATGACGATCGTTGATATCGGAACGAGATAAATTAATGATGATTCTCAATTCTAATTTCTTCGGGCGAGTCTAACCTGTTAGAATTTGTGATTTTATAAAAATATTATTTTATAAAATATACATTTATTTTATAGTTTATGTTAGAGATTTACGATTTTATCTCTCAACAATGCCTTAAGTTCGAACTCGGAACCATTTTTTTATTTGATATCATATAAAGACATTCACTATGAATAACTGTCAAATATATTTGACATTGGATAAAAATTAAATAAAAAATAAGAGATTTTAACAGATGTGGTGTGGAAGTATGGACCATTTTTCAGACATGGGCACTTGGTTTTAAACGTTATGGAGTGACGGTTATATTAGAATTAGATTCATATACCAATAATCAAGTGGTTATTGGGTAAGATATTAAATTTTTTAAATAAGATTAAAAGTTCGAATCTTGATATTATAAATAGAAAAAATTAAGGTTCGTTTAGTTTTAGAAAATATTTTCTCTATAACCAAACACGCCTAAAGTATAATAAAATTCGATCTAAATTAATAGATTAATGAGTCGGAACTGATAATCAACCCCAAAAAATCAAATTCAGCTATGGTAAAAGTCTGCTTACACCATGTTCCATTGAAAACATATATTTATATGGATTTGGCACCAAAGATTAAGGGTATTTGTGGTCAGGTCGTGTTTAGATTGGATTATACATTGGACTATTATATTTTATATTTGCTCGAGTTCAATCAATTTTGAAATATTGGTCAAAAGTTTTGTCTAAATCAACTCATATTTGTCAATAATTAACCAACTTTGTTTTCAACTCCTCCTTAATTTTTTCAAAAAAAAATATTTATTCTATTTTTAATTTAATATTTAATAATTTTATTTCCTTAAATTTTTTGTTCTTTCATACATGGACAACCTAATATATTTTTAATGTTTACACTATAGTACTATATTATTATTATTAATTTAATTTTTATGTGATATAAATTATATAATATATAAAATAAAATAATATACAATATGCTTAAAGTCAAAAAATATTTCAACGTTTGACTGAATAGTCACTTTGGCCCATATTCTTTTTTGGGGAGCAATTCAACCCTCAACATTTCATTTTGGGTCAAAATGATCTATTTGCGGATGAAAATTGTTAGAAAACTAACGACAAACGGTTTGAAATGACTTGGCATAATGATAAGTTAGCAAAAAAATTACTTTATATTTTATATAATTTTATAAAATTATTTTTTTGATTGATGTAACGTTGTTTCAAGTCAACACATTTGTCTATATGACATTGTCATGTCAGCGTGCACTGTCATATAGGTTTGTCACGTCATTTTAAGCCATTTACTGTTAGTTGACTGACAATATTCATCCGCATTCATTTTGACCCAAAATAAAACGTTGAAAATTAAATTGCTCCAAAAAAGAATTGAGGCCAAAGTAACTATTTAGTCAAACGTTAAAGGTATTTTTTTGACTTTATACCTATACAATATAGTAAAAACTTAGAATGATTGGTTGGACCGACTTTGGATTCGAATCCGACCCCTACTTTAAACAGACCTTATTTTTATCCAAACTTATTTTTGAAGTCTAACATTTTTGTTCATTTTCAAATTTCGAGTTAACCTTCGAACTTGAACATGTAACTTGCCCCTTGAACAAGTCTACTTGAAACTATTACATGCTCATTAACTTTCATGATTTAGTAAGGAAAAGGCTTTTTTTTTAATAATTTGTGATTAAATATTTTGATTTAAGGGGTATTTTTGTTTATGAGTACGTATCAAATAATCAATTTAATTCCTCCGCAAAAACGCATCCAATTAAGTCATCGAATTCGCGAATTGCATCAATTTAGCCCTTTGGCTAATGTTTTCTGTTAATGTGCTGACATGATAGTTAACAGTGTTGTCGTGACGGCCTACATGTGAATGCTGATGTGGCAACGAAATAACATTTGATTTTAAGAAATTCGAGGGTAAAATTAATTTTTTAGGAAGTTCGAGGACTTCATTGATTTTTATGTCAGATTTTTAAAAAAATAATTAAAATAAAAATGCTATTAATTTTTAAAAAAAATTAAGTAAAAATTTTAAAATTTTAAAAATATTGAAATGATAAATTATAAATTATTAAAAAATAAAAAATTAAAATTATTTATAGTGTTAAAATTATATTAAAATTGACATTATAAAAATTAACAATATATATTTAAATTTTTAAATATTTTATATTTTTGTGTTTCAGATTCCGCAAAGCTCGCAATTCTCTAGTAGTAAAGGCAATGGTGAAGCTGGCGAACTAGTTAAGGAAAATATTATCGAACACAATCATTATGATAAATCACAACAAAAACAAAACCATACGATTATAAGCACACAATGAGTAAAACAATTGGGCACGTTTGAAAAAATACTTTCCTTAGTTTTTCAACTTCAATGTTATCCTGCAAAATCTATAACACAGCAATATAAATATTTTTTAATTTTTAATAATTTTCCCATATAATTTTAAATATATATTTTAATAAGTTTTAATAATTTATCCCTTTATAGCTTCTGATATTTTTAATTTTATAATTTTATTTTTATATTATGTAATAGTATATATTTTAATATTTTTAATATTATAATAATGTATTTTCATTTTTTAACATTTTAAATTTTAATTTCTTATTTTTATTTAAATATTATATAAAAAATAATTGAGTATCGAACTTACTAAAAACGATTTTACCCTCGAACTCACTAAAAAAATCAAGTTAGCCCTCAAACTCCTTAAAAAATCAAACGTTGCCCCTCTACCACTTCAGCATTTTGATGTTGTCTGCCACGTTAATACATTAACGGTCAACGTTAATCAAAGGTCTAAATTGATGCAATTTGCGAGTTCGATGACCAAATTGGGTAGATTTTTCGCAAAGAGGCTAAATTGATTATTTGTAACGAACTCAGGGCAAAAATATTCCTTAAGCCAAATATTTTTAAGAAAAAATTATTTATACTTTTATAAAAAACAAAAGCACGCTTCTAATTCATAATTTGGACCAAAATACTTCATTAATTTCTAATAAGTACTCAATATAAGCCCTTAATATAAGTTATTATTTTTCATTTAAAATAAAAATATTAAAATCCAAATATAATAGAAACTAAAAAAAGAGAAAATATGGGTTTCTTAGTATTTTTATTATAAATTAATTCTTAATAAAAAATTTAGATAATATTTTTTTCTTAATCAAGGAATTTTTTTTGACAAACAAGGAAAATTGAATTCTATGTGCAAAAGAACTTCGTATTTCGAGCTGTGGGGTCATATGATTTGTGCTTAATCGTAAGTGACCAAATTCTCTATAAATAGAGGTGGCTGGGTTATTCGGTTCAGTTTCGGTTCTGGTCATTTTGGTTTGGATCATTTTGGGTATGATATTATTCGGTTCAGTTCGGTTCGGTTTTAGTTCGGGTCTATTGTGATTCGGGTCATTTCGGTCGGTTGGTTTTTGGTTCGGTTATTTTGCGTTCGGTTGATTTCGGTTCGGGTCAATGGGAGATCAGTCGGTTTTAATCGAATTTTTAGGCCGATCAGTTTTTTACACCCTTTATATAGATTTATAAAGTCAATATATTTAACTTTTTGGTGAGTTGTGTGGTTGTTCATATCCTATATTTATTTATTTCTATTAATATCTTTTCTATATTTCGGGTTGTCTTTGGTTCGGGTCTATTCGGTTCGGGTCCATTCGGTTCAGTTGAAAATCGGTTTAGGTCCATTTCAGTTCAACTAAAATTTAGATAGATTTCGGTTCGGTTTGTTTCGATTTCGGATCAAATTTCGGGTCATCATATTCGGGTCGATTTCGAGTTTCAATTAAAATAAATCAATTCGGTTTTCGGATCTCGAGTCAAGTTTGTCAGGTCTATCTATAAATTGGCAAATGCAACGCTAGCTTCTATGTTAGGCAAAAGATATAAAATAAGCTTTCAAATGTCACCAAAAAATTAATAAAATAATTCTAGTATACAACTTGGGTTTAAAGTATAAATAAATTCAATTCAAACTATATAAATTAGTGTTCGTTACAAAAGTTGACATTTGCTTGTGAAAATTGTATAATGATACATCAACTAAACGCAGCCCTAAAAAAGAATTCATTTTGGGTTTATTCATATGTTCTTTGATGTAAATTTTAATTTTTTATATAACAATCTTATAATTTAAATTATTGTCATTGGGTCAACTTGAAATTGTGACTGACAACACCAAGCTATTAATACATCATTATTTTTTTAATATTAATTTAAAATTCGAACAGGTCGAATTGATTACTTATTTGTTGATTATGAAATTATTAAATTTTACCAGGAAGATTGCATTTCCTAATAACAGGAAGGTGATTAAGGGGTTACTGAGTGAGAGTGGCAGAATAGCAAGATGAATGTGTAGATTTGGATATGTTGGAGTTATGACTCAAATTTTATTTTGGATTTTTATTAAATATGAAACCGATTAATTCTAGTAGAAATTTTACTCTTTTTTTTGGATATGTGTTAAAGAGTAAGAAACTTAGTTTGAGCAGAATTTCTTTCTATGCAGGTTTCCTTTGGAAACAAGTTATTTATCCTATAAATAAAAATAATTAATTGTAATATCTTTTTTTACATAGTGAAAGTTTCTCATTCTCTATCCGTAGTTTTTCTTTTTTGGGTTTTCATGTACAATTTTAGTATTTTTTTGTGTTTGCGTTTATTTGCTTATCTCATCATCGTCCCCGATAGAATACCATGATAATTTTCTACAAATGAAGAAGTTGGTTGAGCAAATTAATAAAATGCGGAGAAGTGAAAGAAAATATTGGAAACAGAGTCGAGATTCAAGTGGTTGAAATAAGTGGAAAAATACTCATATGACTACTGTTCAGAGAACGCAACAAAAAAATGGTTATCAAGGATGAGGAGGGGGCATGGGTTGAGGATGAGGGAGAAATATTTTTTTAAGAATTTTTATAATTATTGATATTTGAATTATTAGTCGAATAATTCAAATTAATTTTACTATTGAATAATTTTAAATTCATTTTACTCTATTTTCAATGTCAGAATTTAAATCACTGATTATGTTTAAAAGTCCTAATTGGGGTGGATCTATAGAGCTTTCTTAGTAGCATTTGCATACCCATTTTGCGAGAAATTAAGTTAATAATGTATAATGAGAAAAAGAAAAAGAAAATATGCATACTCATCTAGGAAAAAAAGTTTTTTGACCCATTTTTTGTAATATTTATTTTGAATTCCATTTTTTGTACTATTTTGAAATTATAATTGTGCTTTTGATTGAGTTTTAAAAAATGACTCGGCTCCAAGTGTGCCTGATGGATTGGTTTGATTTTCATCCTAATGGGTTACGCACCCTTCTGTAGTCTGCCTTTAATGTAAGTTATTTCTCTGATTAAAAAAATATCTAGTTCAGATATTAAATATATATTTAAACCTTAATATAATATTATAATATAAACTCATTGAATGGTTATAGTGATAAAGGATGTAATTATTTTTAAATAGCCTAAATTCGAGCAACGTAATTTACACAGTGTGTATATTTTCAAAAGATTAAGAGTAAAAAAATATATACTACAACAAAATATTTAAAATAAAATAATATAATATAATATTACAATTCAAAAATAAAAATCAGATATGTTCGATAATACCTTTTTAAAGAAATTATATGAGACAGCTATACAAAATTATGCTAAACATATATTAAGATTGCTTTTTTTATTGCAAGTGCAAATTTTAAAAGTACATCAACTCAACTTACAGAAAAAATATTACATGTGTTTGGCTCACCACGTCATCTATGGTCTAAATTAATGAAATTTTTCTATATCATTTTTTAAGGTAAATCTTCACTTCTTTCCTACATGTAATTAAGGAGTGAATAGTTACTTGAAAGTTACAAAAAAAATGGATGAATGTTGTTGGATGGACCATGAATAACGTGGTAAGCCAAGTCCATCTAATAATTTCTCCGACTTGCATGAACTTACAATTAAAAAAATCTCACAACATATTCTTTTAAATAAAAAATTAAAGTAAAAACTAAATTTTCTTTTTTCTTCCATAGCATAAAATAATCTAATAATATAAAGCAATAATCATGATAAAATTGAATACCATAAAAGTAAATAAAATTTTTATAATTTATATAACATAAACTATTAACTAATTAAAAATAATTTAAATATAAAATTTTATTAATACAATATATAAAACAATAAATATAAGAGTAAAGTTCAAAAACGGTCACTGAACTTTATTAAAAAAAATAAAACAGTAACCAAACTTTTAAATATTACGAAATGACAATTAAACTTTGTATTTTGTAATAAAATGATAACCGGGAAGAACCTCAGAAAGCCAACCTCAAATATGGTATAAGCTGCTGTTATAAATTGATGTCGTTTCTCTGATATTTATTTCTATTGCAAGTACCTATTCAGCATTTATATTTAATGCGTACCCGAATAGGTATGAGGATATATTTCTTCTTCTTTCAAATACAATGAAGAACTTTCTAAAAATATATAAATATTACTGTGTTTCGCATGTACCTGGTAGGCTGGTACAATATTCTCACTTGATTTCTAGTAACATACGTTGATATATGTTGTTGCTTTTGATGGTTTTCTTAATAATATAGGAGCATAGAACACCATTAACCTGCGTCTGTATTTTACTTACAATATCTCATGTTATTGTTGGATCATACTTTGATAATGTCTGATTTCAGTAACCCCGGTGTAAAGAGGAAACAAAAGCTGAATTCTCTTTTCTTTTCTCTTTTTTAAATAACAAATAAAAGTGAAGAAAATGATTTGGGTTGATAGATGGGGGTTGCTTTGCTCTGTTGTGCATGACCTGTTTGTGAAACAGGTAACGGTGGCCTCTCTCTCTGTGTGTATATAGGCAGCAGAGTCGGAACTTCATAATTTTCTACGAGACTTTCCGCAACCACTGACTTACTTGTCTGATAATTTAGGGCAAATTTAAATATTTAATATTACTTCCAATTATAAACATGGCCAAACTGAAAGAATGTGTAAATAATAAAGGCTTAATTTATTGAATTTTTTCGAATCAGGACTAAATTGATTGAATATATAAATATAAAGGACTAAATATGCTATTAAACAAAGTTTCATAACAGTCACTGTTAGGATGAACAATTAATGCAAGACGGCCAAGAGTGGGTGAATTGACAATTTAAAAAATTAGTGGAAGCAAAAAGATAAAGACACAAGAATTTAGAGTAGTTCAACATTCTCAATAAGGTTTACATCCACTACCTTAGCTATCCACACTAAGGATTTATCAAATCCACTAGATTTGCTTTCCTTTTGAGGCTCAGGGAGATAACCTTACAACTCCCTTAAGGTTTATACCCCAAAACCATAAGAACTCTCACAAAGAGAAATACAAATGTAGAAAACAGAAAATCTTCACTATGTAGAGTGTTTGCACAATTCTAGGCTCACTAAAAACCCTCAGCACTTGAATAAAAAGAATACAATTAAGATCACTCAAGTGGGTTTACAAGATTTGACAATAAAGGCTCAAAGATTGTTGGATGTGTGTTTGAATGCTTTAGACTTGTTGAATAGTTGTTGAAGAAGTTTTGGAGACTTGATTTTATACCCCTTATTGATTTCTAACCGTTTGGGTATTTGGGATATTGATTATAGCCGTTGGGCTGCATTTTTCCAGTAATAAATGATGTCGGCCAACACTGAGTATCAATACTCGAACACTCGTATCGGTACCTACCATAAGAAAAAAGAGCCATTGCAACAAAGGGGTATCGGTACACAAAAGGGCGCATCGGTACGGAGTGAAGGTTTTACAACGGGTATCGGTACTGTCCGTACCGTACCGATATTCATTTTGGTCACTGGAATCCTTGCAAGTTTTGCTCAAAAAGTCGTATCGATACGCCTAAGAAGGTATTGTAAGCATTATTATTTTTCAAAACTTATAGTTCCAATAAACTGACAAGACAACAATAAAAAATTAAATATAAAGATTTGGAAAATCTTTAAACCCTTACAGATATGCTATAAGTTGTACCAGTAGTCATGCACAATTTGGTTTATAAATTTAATAAGGCGTACCGATATGGATGGTTGCGTATCGATAATCTATAGCCATTAAGAATAAAATAGTTTTCCAGTAGCTAAAAACTGTACCGATATAACCTAAGGCGTATCGGTACTCCTGTACCAAATTGACTATTTTGAGTACCAAAACACTTAAAAAAAACTCTGGGGTTTAAGGTCTTGACTTAGAAAAATAATTAAGTTCGAATTCCTGCCAATTTTATGAGTCAATTGAGTATTTAAATTTTTTTCCTTTTTACAAAATAGTCATTGTTATATCAAAAATCAAATATAGGTTCAACAATATCCTCTTTTTGATATAACAAAACCAAAATAAATATTTAGTTCACTCCCCCTTTCTTTAAGGCTAAAAGATTGTTGTTTTTGAAAAACCTTTGAAAATTTTATATTCCACATACTTCTCCCCTTTTTGTTAGATCAAAATCAATAGGATAAATAAACACAGGTATAAAAGAACATAACTCCAAAGTTAATCAAACAACATAAATATTATAAAGTTTAAAGCATAAAATTCAAAGCAACATAATATCCAACTTAAACTTAAAAACATAAACCAAAGCATAAAGCATAATGTCATAGGAAATCAAAAGAAACAAAGTGCATAAACTCAAATCCTAATAGATAATATGATATGATATGAATGAGATGCAAAGCCTAATAGTCATCACCATCTTCATCATTATCCTCGTCTTCATATTCCTCATCGTTGTCTCCAAGAGCATGGCCACGCCATTCATTGTGAAAAGCGGTGAGAGTCATATCCATCGAGGCCACACGCTGCTCAACGGAGGTAACTCTAGCATCCAAATAAGTCAAACGAGTATCTATGGTGGTGAAACTAGAATCCATCCTCGCATCCAAGGTAGCAAACTTCCTATCAAGGTAAGCCAGGCGAGCATCAAGAGAAGGTTGAGCAACCAGAGCAATGGGAACATCCTCCATCGGAGCGACTTGAGCACCACCGGGAAAATCTGTATTACGAACTCATTCTCCATTGTAAAATGTGAACTTGGCTTTCTGGAGAGACTTTTCATCAATAGGGTCGGTGAGAGGCACTCCAAGATCATAAGAACAATCGATCCCAAGCTTGTGGAACATGAAGCTAAGGATATGCCATAGGTAAAAGAGGTGACAAGGGTGGTAGGACAATTTTGGACAATGTGGACTAACTCGGTAAAGATAATTTGGGCAAGGTTTTGACATTTTTCCTCTTGAAAACAATGAAGCCAAAAGTCATCCATCATGCGAATGGTAGACCACTTACCACCGGATGGTCAAAACCACCAAGTGATGAGAAAGTAAAGAAAACGCTCATGGGCACCGATAACTGACACTGAGCCACCATAAATTTGACCAACAAAATTTTCATCATCAATACCCACATCTTCTATCCCTAAAAGTTCAACAATTTTTGTAAAATCAAGACGAAATTTCTTTCTCATAATATAAGACTCAATATGATATAAGCCACTCTTGCGTTGTTGAAGATGAATGCTAGCTTGATTGTTTCCCGATCGTTAGAAGCAAGTAAGCAATCATTGTGTTATAAGAAAGGCTACCAAAAAAAGGTTAGGGTAGTGGATGTAATGGACATTAGGTAGGCTTTGAATGTATAAGTATAGCGATGATGGAATCATGAAGTAACGGGGTTGTTTTGGTGATGGCTATATCGTGGTTATGGTGAAGGAATATGATAATGGTGATGAGAAGAGGATATTATGAACAATAAACAAGAGAGAACTTATGCTATAAATAGCATAAACCCAACCCTTAAAGGTTTAAAGTTCGAATGGTAACACGGACTTGGACCCAGTAGTTATGGAACTAGGAACCACAAGTATCAAGATAGAAAAGGAAGACGCCACAAGCACAAGGCTTGATAAGCCGATAAAGTTCAAAAAAGAACAATTCCGAAAGAAATTCTCACAAAGTAATTGTATTGATAAAATGAGATGAGATAAGATGCCTTACAAATGCCAAGGCATTGGTTATTTATAGTTTTCAAAGGGTATGGCCGAATAGGCAAGTAATGATTCAGCTATGGTGTGAAAACAAGTGGTGTCTCTATGAAAAATATATGACTTTTAATGAAGAAACATATATTGGCCGAATATGGAGAGCATGGTTCATCTAGGCACCAAAATGAATGGGCACATGGTTTTTCCCTCCAAGGCCGAATTGATAAACCAATTTGATTTTGATATAACTTAAAGAAAAATGTTTTTGGACTTAAACAAATTTGCAAAAATATTTCAAAAGTCCATAAACCTGAAAAATATGTTTAAAATGTTTTCAAAGGGTTTTTGACATGTTTTAAGTGTTTTAAACAGCCAAAGTGTCAAAACTGGTCTTAAGTATCGATACGGTTTGACTCGTACCGATACCCAGAGGACCCCATACTGATACGGTTTTGAGCATATTGATACAATTTTTGATCCTCAAGTTTTCCAAATTCCAGTAGCCATTTTCGTACCGATACAAGCCTAGTCGTATCGATATGAAAGGGTTTGTACTAATACGCTTGTGAGAATACCGATACCCATGTATACTAAATGCTCCAACGGCTCTTTCTGGGTAAGGTAGGCACTGATACCAGTGCTCGATTACTGATACACCCTACTTTAGAACTGTATTTATGGCTGGAAATAAAGTTTCCAATGGCTCTTAACAACCCCCAACAGCTAGTAACGACCATGACGTTATTAAAGGGTTTAAAAGACACCTCCAAGCATCCATGAAAGAACAAGAAACATCAAGCTAACATTATATGATTAAGAAAAATATTTTTGTGCTTTAATTGTCAATTTCTTTGTAGAACACACTTGTAAGCTTAATTGTCATATATGCTCAAGTTTTAGGTTTTGGGTAAGCAGCTAGTTCACTTGTGTCCCTTTACTCCATTGAGCTCACTCCTTAGTTCACTTTAGCTCCACTCCATCGTTGTCCTTAGCCTTTAGCTCCCTTGTAGCTAGTTTTAGCTCCCATCCTTAGCCTTGAGCTCCTTAGCACCTGGTTCAGCTCCTTTGCTTTAGTGTTGAGCTCCTTTTTAGCTGGTTGAGCTTCAATACTCCAACATTGAGCTACTTGAGCTATGGAAATACCTTAAAAATAAATCAAACAATAATTAATGCTTATAATATAAGGTAAAGATGTGATATATGATAAACTAGCTAAATAAATATGTGGATTATATAATATATCATATATCAACATGTAATACATTTATAGTTGATCTTCTAAGGTTGAATGTTCATCAATGGATTTAAAAGCATGTACGAATTTTTGAGAAATAACTTCCCTCAATTGTTTGGCCTTAGAACGAGCGATAGGTCCTTGTAGCATGACTTTTAGATCCAGTGCTAGCATGCTCACATCATCCGCCCTTCTTTTAAGCGATTTGTCCTCAAATTGTCATTGTATTCTATGGGGAAAGATCTGAAGCATTAAATGTTGTACTCAGTTTGTAATCTCCAGGCAGATCCAATTTGTTGGCATTATTGTCCACCTTCTCCTCCACCTGAAAAGGATTGTCTCCTCTTGGTAATAACATATATTTTCTTTGATTCAGAAACCTTTTTTTCCTGAAATGAACCCAAGCCCAATCTCCAACTTCAAAAGTGATTCGCTTGCGTCCTTTGTTGGCTTGTTGTTCATATTGTTGGGTTCTCTTTTCAATGTTCTCCCAGACTTGTTGATGAAGTTTCTTCACAAACTCTACCTTATCCTTAGCATATTTGTTCACAACTTGTTCATGGGGCAAAGGTAATAGGTCCAAAGGAGTTAAGGGATTAAATCCATATACCACTTCAAATGGTGAACACTTGGTTACAGAATGGACAAATCGGTTGTAAGAAACCTCCATGTATGGTAAACATTCCTCCCATGTCTTGATATTTTTCTAAATGATAGATCTCAATAGAGTGGACAAAATTTGGTTCATCACTTCTGTTTGGTCGTCGACTTGTGGATAGCAAGTGGTAGAGAATAGTAATTTGGTCCCTATCATGTCCTAAAGTGACTTAGAAATTTGATATCTCAGTCAGAGACAATAGTCCTCGAAATTCCATGAAGTCTTACCACTTCCTTGAAGAACAAATTGGCCACGTGTGTTGCATCATCCATTTTGTGGCATGGTATGAATGGGCCATCTTGGAGAATCTATCCACTACCAAAAAGATGGAGTCTCTCCCAGTTTTGGTTCTTGGAAGTCCTAGTACAAAATCTATGGACATGTCTACCCACGACTTGCTTGGAATAGGTAGAGACATGTGCAATCCATGAGGCATGACTTTTGACTTAGCCCTTTTGCAAACAACACATCTCTCACAAAGCCTCTCAATGTCCCTTTTCATCTTTGGCCAAAATAGATTTTCTTTCAAAGTGCTCAATGTCTTTCTTACCCCAAAATGTCCCATGAGCCTACCCTCATGTGCTTCCTTGACCAAGACCACCTGAATGGATCCTTGAGGAATGTAGATTCAGCCTTCTTTAAAGAGATATCCTTCATGTCTGTAATATTTTCCATTTGCACCCTTTTTCACTCAATTTGTACTTTTCTCCAAAATCAAGGTCAATAGCATAAAGGTCTTTAATAAAAACAAATTCAAGTAATTTGAAATCCAAAGAGTTTAGAAGTATGTACCTTCTTAATAGAGCATCGGCCACAACATTATCTTTATCTTTCTTGTATTGTATGACATAAAGAAAGGATTCAAGAAACTCCACCCACTTAGCATCCCGCTTATTCAACTTGTGTTAGCTTTTAATATGCTTCAATGCTTCATGATTAGTGTGAATGACAAACTCCTTAGGCCACAGATAGTGCTATCATGTCTCCAATGCTCGAATGAGGGCATACATTTCCTTGTCATATGTCGGATAGTTCAATGTAGCACCGCTTAACTTTTCACTAAATTATGCAATGGGACGTCCTTCTTGTGTTAGGACAACACCTATCCTAATCTCGTATGCATCACACTCTACTTCAAAGGTTTTGTCAAAATTGGGTAATGTAAGCAATAGTGCTTAGTTCAAGCATTCCTTTATTTTTCAATAAGGCTTTTTCTTCTTTCTTACCCCAATTGAAGGTTGAATCCTTCTTAAATATCCCAGTTAAGGGGGTGTAATGGAATTGAAGTTTGGCACAAACCTTCTGTAAAAGCTTGCAAGCCTATGGAAACTCCTCATTTGGCTTATGTTTGTTGGTCTCGGCCACTCTTGGATTTCTTTAATCTTCTCTGGATCCAATTTCAACCCCTATGAACTTAAAATGAATCCAATGTAGGGACGAAGGACATGACTCATCAACCTCATGAATGTGCTAGGAGCATTGTTTAAGCCAAAAGGCATGACCAACCACTCATACAACCCTTGTTTAGCATTGAATGTCGTCTTCCATTTGCCCCTTTCTCTCATTCTGATCTGATGATATCCACTCTTAAGATCAATCTTGGAGAAGATGCTAGCACCACTCAATTCATCCAACATGGCATCTAAGCAGGGTATAGGATGTTTGTATTTGATGTTGATCTAGTTCACTATACGACAATCAACACACATTCTTTAAGTTTTATTCTTCTTTGGCACCAATAAGACAAGTACAACACAAGGACTTAGACTTTCTTGAATGTTGCCCTTTTCTATCAATTCACCAATTTGCCTTTAGAGTTTTTTTGTTTTCTCGGGGTTACTTCTATAGGCAGGCCAATTAGGAATGGTTGCTCCCAGAATGAAATTTATTTGATGCTCAATTCCTCGAATAGGTGGCAAACAACTAGGAATCTTCTCATAAAAGATGTCTTTAAAATCATGCAAAAGAGATGAAATAGAAGAAGGCAAGCCTTCGGGAGGGTTAGTAATAAGAAAACCTTCTTTGTACATAAGTACAAGAAAAGTTTGTTGTGATGAAAGATGCTTTCTAATTTCCTTTCCTCTTGCATATGCTCATCTGATTACTGTTAGAATCATGCATTTGCATAAGGAGTTTAGAGTTTTGTCTATGTCAATATGAAGGGTTGTTTTGTTGGCAATTTTACAAGTTTGGCATAAGATTTGGCCTAGAAAAGCAACACTTGAAGGAGCGCCAGAGAGAATGCCGAACTTGATGCCAATGCCGCCAAGAAGTGAACTTGATGCCACGCCAAGAAGCTGTTGGACCCCTAAAAAATAGGAAATGATCAGGCTCATAAAAGATAGCAATTGGATCAATCTCCGAAAAAATAGCAGATAAGATGGTGCCAAGAGTTGCTGGTAGATTTATGCCAAGCTTGGATGCCAGGGCAGCGTCGGTAGGATGACGTCAGCCTTAGCCGATCAGCTCTCATTCAAATTTGGATAAGAAGATAATCCCTTATCCCTTGGGCAGTTGAAATTCAAAATTTGAAGAGTTAGTCATATTCCTTCCTCGCACGCCTATTTAAACACCAACCAAGCTAGCATTTAAAGGAGGAGGAGATTGGATCGTGATGAGTTGGTGTGTGACGATTGACAACCGGCTGCACCTAGGAAGGGTGGTCCGACCAACTTGGATGAGAAGCCTGGATCTTGAAGGGCTGCATCAAGAGACCCCTTCTAGCCCATTTTCTCTTTTAAGTTATTTTATCTTGTTTTTAAGGATGATGTACTTTGAAAACGTTTGTGGATTGTTGGTTAAATCCCTCACCATGAACTAATTTAATAGTTGGTGGGGGATGTTTGGGTTTTATGTTATTTTCATGCCTTAGTTTTTAAATAATAAATCTGCCTTGGCACGGTTTTATCTATTCGGCATACTTTAATGTTTCCTAAATACTCTGCCAAGCGAGAGCTGGCACTGTTGGCCTATTGTGCCTTAATATTTTAACAGACTTGGGGTGGCAACGAATAAGTTGTTGAATACTGAGAAGAGAAGCTTCGAGAGAAGTCGTTCAAGTAGATGAACTTACTTCGGGAGTGAAATCTACCCCTTAGGAGTATAGATTGGAGCTTAATCAAATTGGTTTATTTAAAAACAAACACTATAGAGATATAGGGGTTTTTACATGATCAATTTAGGGCAATGACCATCGAGAGAGGCTTTGCCAATTGTGAATCTGCTCGGTAAACAATGCCAAGACAGGTTGTTGTTAAAGGCTGGCATGGCATGAACATCATGAAAACCAGGCATTCCCTGCCAACGCTCATCATTCATTAAAACACCCTCATTGTCAATGTCTTTACTTTACTTTCATTTCTTTACTTTTTAATTATTTTCCAAAACTAGTTTCAAATCAAATCAACTTTTTCTTAAGGCAAGTAACAATCAAGGCAATTGAATTCCAATTCAATCTCTGTGGGATCGATACTCAGCTTACCAGCTGTATTACTTGCAGACCGTGTATACTTGCACACAAAAGACTCCTTTTGGCATATTCTTATATTTTCCAAGACATATTCTCTGCCACTTTTGCCAGCATTTCACTCAGAGAGTCTACAAGTTTTTGGCACCGTTACCGGGGATACAACGGAATTGATTGTTCTTAAATTTTTACTTATCTTCCTTTTGTTTTTATTTTTACCTTTTACTTTTATCGGTGTATGACCAGAAGTCATCCTGTGGCGGACAAGTGGCCATACGATCTGGAAATTGAGAAAACCTTGCGGAGGTTAAAAAGAAGATTTTGAGAGATGAACCAAGGTAATGGAGGGAATGGTGTGGTGAACAATGGAGGAATTCCACTTAACAATGAGATACCACCACCACCTGCTGCCCCAGTGGTTAATGAGAGGCCTATTACAGAACATTCGACACCAACCATTGATAATTTGATGCCAGGACTTGTTGGCACAGAGGTAAACTTTGTCAATTTTGAACTTAAGCCAGTAGTGATTCAAACTCTTTTGAATGTAGGCCAGTTTGATGGAGCACTCACTGGAGATCCGAGGCAACATCTGAAGCAGTTCATGGAGATTTGCCAGCTATTGCAACAAAATGGAGTACCTGAAGATACCGTGAAGCTGAAGTTATTTACTTTTTCTTTGAGAGACAGAGCAAAGGCTTGGCTTAACTCCTTGCCACCTGGCTCAGTTACTTCATGGGCAGACCTATGCCAGAAGTTCTTGAGAAGATTCTAGCCGCCAACACTCACTGCCAAGCTGCGAGGTAAGATTATTACATTCAGGCAGGCTGGGGATGAGACCTTATATGATGTTTGTGAATGATTTAAAGACCTGTTGAGGAGGTGTCCCATGCATGGATTCCCAAATTGGACCCAGATCCAAACCTTTTATAATGGATTGAATGCGCAAACTAGGACTGTTGTTGATGCTTCGACAGCTGGTTCATTGCTTGACAAGACATATACTGAGGCTGTTGACATTTTAGAGAGGATTGCAATCAATGATTTTGAATATCCTGTTGCAAGACTTGGGACCGGAACCAAAACCAATGGGAAATTTCAGTTTGATGAACTAACATTCATTCATGCCGAGATTTCCAATCTTACTAGCATGGTAAGAACATTGCAAAAGAACAATGAGTCCTAGGAAGTCAAAGCATTAGACCCTTTCTGTACAATCTGTGGAGCGAATCATCATGTAGATGAATGCCCTGCCAACCCTGAATCGGTAAATTTTGTTGGCAATGTTAACCGTTACTATAATCCTAACTCTAATACTTATAATGCAGGTTGGAGACAACACCCTAATTTAGCTTGGGGAAATCAAGGAGGTAACCAGTACAATGTTCAGCGCCAGAATACTCAAAGGCAGAATAACAATGTCATGCCACAGAAAGCCCAAAATAGTTTTCAACAAGGGTAGAGACTCAACCAAGGAGGCACTCTCATAGAGTACATGGAGAGGAATGATGCCACAGTCCAAAGTTTGACAGCATCAATGAGAAACTTGGAAGTACGGCTTTGGCCAGATTGCCAATGCACTCAGTAATCGACCCTAGGGAGTATTTCCAAGTGACACAGAAGGTGCTCGACACAAAGATAATGAGCAGTGCAAAGCTATAACTCTTCGGAGTGGTAAGCAGTGCAAGATGGAGAAGGTTGCTAAGCAACCAATTAATTGCCAAGATGAGAAGCCTGTGCCAGCATATAATTTTAGGGAAGCAGAGAAAGAGGAAACAAAAGCAGATGATGCCAGCACCGATGCCAGACAGCACACTGATGCCAGCACCGATGCCAAATAGACTAATACCAGCACTGCCTTGGCAAAGCCAGTCGCACCGGCATATATTTATCCCCACCACCATTTCCAGCAAGACTTCAAAAGCATATGCAAGATCAACAGTTCAAGCGCTTCTTGGAGGTTCTTAAGCAATTACAAATCAACATTCCATTGGTAGAAGCCCTTGAACAAATGCCCAACTATGTCAAATTTATGAAGGACATTCTGTCCAAAAAGAGAAAGTTGGGAGACTTTGAAACTATTGCTCTGACCGAAGGATGCAGTGCCATGATCCTAAACTGTTTGCCACCAAAGTTGAAAGATCTGAGAAGTTTCACTATTCCCTGTACCATTGGCAACAAATTCATGGGCAAGACACTGTACGACCTAGGAGCCAGCATCAACTTGATGCCAATGTCAGTTTTTCGGAAGCTCAACACAGAAGCAAGACCTACCGGAGTGACACTTCAACTAGCAGACCGATCCTATGCACACCCCAAGGGTAAGATTGAGGATGTGTTGATAAAGGTAGATAAATTTATTTTTCCAGCTGATTTTTATCATTTTGGATTATAAGGCTGATATTAATGTCCCAATTATTTTGGGGAGACCTTTTCTTGGCACAGGTAGGGCTTTGATTGATGTTCATAAAGGGGAACTAACAATGCGCATGAATGACCAGCAAGTTACATTTAATGTGTTTCAAGGTTTGAAATGTGCAGATGAACCTGATGAGTGCCAATCAGAGGAGATGATGGAGTCCATTTACACTTTGGACACGGCACACTTATGCCAAGATACAAAATTTGATGCCAACAATTTAGATGGCATACTGATCTGTTTGAGGAACCAGAATAACCAGTCTTAGAGGCTGAAGAGGTAAGTTATTTTGAGCCATTACAGTTGGTCGGTAGAGAAATCAAGGCACCTAAACCATCAATTGAGGAGCCACCAGCGTTGGAACTGAAACTACTGCCAGATCACTTGAAGTATGCTTATTTAGGCGAACACTCAACTCTGCCAGTGATCATTGCCACTGGTCTCACTAATGATCAGGAGGAAAGATTGTTGGCAATACTATGTGACTATAAGCAGGCATTAGGGTGGACTTTGGCTGACATTAGAGGTATTAGCCCAACCATCTGCACGCATAAGATTATCTTGGAGGAGTACCATGGCAAGACCATTGAAGGCCAAAGAAGGCTAAACCCAAGTATGAAGGATGTAGTAAAAAAGAGATCATAAAATGGCTTGATACTGGGATTATATATCCCATTTCTGATAGCTCTTGGGTTAGCCCGATGCAATGCGTGCCAAAAAAGGGTGGCATGACCTTGGTACAAAATAGCAAAGCTGAGTTGATCCCCTCCAGAACTATCACAGGGTAGAGAGTGTGCATGGACTATAGGAGGTTGAACAATGCCACCAGGAAGGACCACTTCTCATTGCCATTCATTGATTAGATGCTAGACAGGTTGGCAGGTAAAGCTTTCTATTGTTTTTTGGATGGTTATTCAGGTTATAATCAAATTGCCATCGCCCCTGATGATCAAGAGAAGACTACTTTCACGTGCTTATATGGGATGTTTGCATTTAAGAGGATGTCATTCGGCCTATGTAATGCACCGACAACGTTTCAATATTGCATGATGTCTATTTTTTCCGATATGATCGAGCACAACATGGAAGTGTTCATGGACGATTTCTCAGTGTTTGGCAAAACATTTGAGGAATGTCTTCAGAGTTTGGAGCAAGTCTGGAAGAGATGCATAGAGACAAACCTAGTGTTGAACCGGGAAAAATGCCACTTCATGGTGAAGGAGGGCATTGTTCTCGGGTATAAGGTAACTAAGAGAGGGTTAGAAGTGGATCAAGCAAAAATTGAGGTAATTAAGCAGAGACCGCCTCCAACAAGTGTCAAAGGTATAAGGAGCTTTTAGGACATGCTGGTTTTTATCGGCGTTTTATTAAAGACTTTTTAAAAATTGCTAAACCTTTATGCTTGTTGTTAGAACATAATGCTACTTTTGCATTTGACGATTCTTGTTTAAGAGCATTTCAGGAGCTTAAAGAAAAGTTGATCAATGGCCCTATAATTGTGGCACCGGATTGGAATGAGCCCTTCGAGCTCATGTGTGATGCCAGCGACTATGCCGTTGGAGCAGTCTTGGGACAAAGGCATGGCAAGGTTTTCCATGCCATCTAATATTCCATCCGAACATTAAACGAAGCACAACTGAATTACTCTACGACCGAGAAAGAATTTCTTACGGTTGTATTTGCTTTTGAAAAATTTAGATCTTATTTAATTGGTAACAAAGTTGTGGTTTTACAGATCATTCGGCATTGAAGTATCTCTTGGCAAAGAAGGATGCCAAGCCCAGACTAATCCGATGGACGCTCCTACTTCAAGAATTTGACCTTGAAATCTGAGACAAAAAAGGTAAGTGAAAACCTAGTAGCTGACCATCTCTCATGTTTGGAGTATCATCTTGAAGATGGTAAGACCAATTTTATAAGAGATGAATTTCCTAACGAGTATTTGCTTGCAGTTAATGCCATGCCATGGTATGCCGATATTGTCAACTACTTGGTAAGTAACATCTTGCCACCAGACTTGGCATACAATGCCAAGAAAAGGTTCTTACGGGAAGTTAGGTGATACTATTGGGACGAGCCAATATTTTTCAAACAGTGTGCTGACTAAGTGATCCGCCGGTGTGTGCCCTAGGATGAGCAGCATAACATATTGCATCTATGCCATGCTGCACCATGTGAAGGTCACTTTGCTGGGGTAAAGACTGCAGTCAGAATTCTTTTGGCCCACACTATATAAGGGTGCCCATGAGTATGCCAAAGCATGTGATCGATGCCAATAGACAGAAACATCTCTGGCAGACACCAACTACCGCTTCAAAACATTATGCTTGTGGATTTATTTGATGTATGGGGGATAGACTTTATGGGTCAATTTCCACCCTCATTCGGTAATGTATACATTCTTGTGGCTGTTGACTACGTATCTAAGTGGGTAGAAGCTGTTGCTCTACCAACAAACGATGCCAAGGTCGTTGCCAAGTTTTTACATAAGCATACCTTTACTAGATTTGACGCCCCTAGAGTGATTATTCATGATGAGTGCACTCATTTTAAATGTAATATAATTTCTAAATCCTTGTGTAGGTATGGTATACAGCAGAGAATTGCCACAGTATATCATCCACAGACAAATGGGAAAGCTGAGATTTCAAATAAGAAGATCAAAAACATCTTAGAGAATACTATTAATCCATCAAGGAATAATTGGTACTTGAGACTAGATGAGTCTTGTAGGCTTACAAGATTGCATTTAAAACTCATTTGGGTACTTCATTGTTTAGACTTGTTTTTAGAAAACCATGCCATTTGCAAGTGGAGTTTGAGAATAAAGCCTACTTGGCCATCAGAACACATGGCATGGCATGGAGAGCTGCTGGAGAAAAGAGGTTACTAGACCTAAATGAGTTGGAGGAATTCAGAAGATAAGCCTATGAGAACGCCAGGATCTACAAGGAAAAAGCAAAACATTGGCATGACAGTAGGATAATGCCAAGACAGTTTGAGGTAGGACAACGTGTTTTGTTATTCAACTCACGGCTTAAGTTGTTTCCAGGGAAACTCATATCAAGATGGACGGGCCCTTATGAAGTTATGAAGCCCTATGCTCATGGAGCTGTGGACATCAAGAGTTTGAAGACGGGCGAAATCTTTAAGGTGAATGGCCAACGTTTGAAGCACTACATGGAAGGTGATCAGAACAATGCCAAAGAGGTGATCCTTTTGGCAGAGTTAACATGAAAACGCCATCAGGTTTGAACTTTTGTAAATATTATGTTAGTGTTTTTCTTTGTTTTTAGGTTTTTAGGCTTTTAATTGTTTTTCTTTCTTTTCAAGTTTCATATTCCTTTACTGTGTTGAAAGGTATCCTTTGAGTTGTGCAGATTCATTATGCCAGGAATTGTATCAGGAACACTGCTAGGGTTGCTGGCAAGAGCCAACGCTTCAATAGAAAAATCTACCAGACGCAGTGCCAGAGTAGCTTGGCACACAACGGTACAAAATATAGAAGAAAGAGAAAAAACCCTAGTTTTATCGGCCCAGTAAAATGAGAGAGTGGTTTTTATTAACTTTAAACCCTAGCCGCCCAAATCTTGGTTAAAATTTAAAATTTCAAATCAATTACCTTATCACTCCAATCCGTACCCTATCTTATCACCTATCACCTTATCACTTCAACCTTATCACTCCATTTGTTTTAAATTAATTTTTTTATTCCCCATCATTATCCCTAATTACTACTCCCATTAAAACACTCAACCAACCCAAAACCTTTCAGTTTTTTTACCCTTACCGGTTAAAGAAACCAAACATCTCTCTCACTTTATACTTTCTTTTCGATAAACAAGAACAAACCCAAATTGTTCTTTGTCTTCGTCTTTCAGCATTGTTTCAAGTTTCTTCAACAAATTTCAATGGCTTCATCTTCTACTCCCTTCAAGCGATTCTTCAACGAGGAGATCAAGAAAAAGTTCGAATCCAACTTTGCCTTTGGGAGTTTTTGCTATGAGAAGCACTGCGACCTGAAAATAGAGACGAACAATGGCTTCCCTTTGGAAGTCATATCTACGATTAACTTGCACAAATGAACTCAGCTCTGTCAGCAAAAGGGGGATGTCTATGCCACAATCGTCCAAGAATTCTATGCGTACCTTGCGACCAATGATTCACTATTCTTGATGATTAGAGGTAAACGTGTTCGTTTCGGTGAAGGGTATATCAATAATATATTTGAGTTAGATGGTACAAAGAATGAGTATTTTGAGTACACGAATTCAATGAACGCTGCCAAGAGAAAGAGGTTGTTGGCAGATCTATGTGAACCTGGCACAACATGGACATTATCATCTAAGGGGCACCGTACGGTGAAGAGGCTGGCATTGAAACCCTAATAGAGGGGATAAAATCACTTCCTCAAGGCTAATTTGATGCCTACATCCCATAATGAGACTGTGTCGGAAGAGAGGATGATTTTGTTGTAATCTATTGTTATGGGGCAAGATCAATGTTGGCAAGCTTATTATTGAGGAAACCTACAAGCGTGCAGTGAAAGGTACTAACGGCTTGTTTTTCCCTTTGTTGATTTATAACGTTTGTATGCTCCATGATGTGCCAAGGCTGGATACGGACAAGAGGCAAACAATCAAAGGAACAACGATTAATGCGGCTATATAGAGGAATCTAGTTGCTTCCGAGCCCAAGGACAAGGGAAAGTTAAGGGCACCCACGCCAAAGCCCAATGAGTAAAGGGCCACGCCAGTAACCCTGTCAAAAACTGTGCCAGACAGCTCAATGGCAATGCTGTCTCAAATTCACCAACGCTAGGAGATTATTTTCAAAAGTTAGAAAAGGCTGAGGAGCTCAATGTCAAGCTGAGATACTACATCCAGGCCAGGGATGTGGTGATCAAGGAGGCTCTTACAAAATTATTAGCTGATTTTGTGCCAGAATTTCCAGACTTCCCTACCGAGCTTTCTGCCAAAGACAATGCCATGCATGCTAGTCCAGTTTATACCCCATCTGATGCCACAGTCCCATTGTCCCCTGTTGAAGTCGAGTCTGCCAGTTCTAATTCCTCGTCTGAATCAAAGGAAACCAAATCCAAGTCTGCCAAAGCCAAGTCGCTAGTATCACCTGCTGTTCATATGCCATCTGATGCCACTGATACACCTGCTACTTTGGAGCCTGCCAAGGAAAAAGAAGAAGTTAGAGCCTCCACCGCCGCTTCAAAACCGAGCCTAAAAAGAAAGAAACACATGACCCCTGATCGTTGGCTGTATGTGAGAACGAAGACCTGTGCCGTACGGTAAATAGTCTCCGAAGGGGAGTCATCTTCTTTCTCAACTTCTTTACATTTCATTCCATTGCATTTACATGATCATGCATTTTTATTTTTGCTGCTTTTCTTGTATATATGTGTTGTTTCATGCATTGAGGATAATGCACATCTTGGGTTTGGGGGTGTGCATTTCTTCACACTTATGCCATGCATTTCATGTTAAATTTTTTGTTGCCATGCCATTTAGGTCATTTAGGATAGGTGCATACCGAACCACTAAAAAAAAGGAAAAGAAAATTTTGCCTCAGTTCAATTCTGAAATTTTTTTAACATTTGTTAGGCAAGTTTAATTTGATCTAGGTATCTGTCCAATGAGGAAACTCTAATCTTTAGTTGTCATGACATGCCAGCAGAGTAGTATGCCAGGTTAGCTTGGTAATTGATCTCTTGTTTAGGGAATTAAACTTTCACTTAACACGAAGTATGTATCTAGTCCCTTAGCAAACTTAGACTTTTTGAAACTAAGCTCAGATATGAAAAAAATGATGATGCCAGGGTAAAAAGAAGTAAATAAGGCAATAATGTTTTGCCAAGGCAAGAAAAAACTATAACTCTCCTATACCTTAGGGATAATAAGCTACTTAGGGCTCCATGGTTTGCTCCCTCTTAGTTCTCAAGTCCAAAAATTTAGGGTATGAGTTGAAGAGAAAGCCTAGTGATGTCTAGGTTAAGGTGGGGATTTGTGGTATGCTCTCTCTTATCTCTCACGCTAAATAGTGTCACAAAGCAAGATTAAATGAATGCCAGCAAGAAAACCTTGGCAAAGAAAAAAATGATGAAAAAAATATATATCTGAGTTTAGATAGTAAAATTTGTCTAAGGGAGTGAAAGGAAACTGGATGCATATTGCCTACACTCATGCACACTTCACGAACTTTGACTAGAGTTATATTGATGCACTTGAATTACTACCTGCTTGGCATTATTGCGCTGAGATACTGAGGATAGAAATAGAGCCAAAGTCTGATTGCCATCACGTGTTGGCATTCAACCAAAATTTTGTTGAGGTAACTTTTTCACAGTCTTTGTTTTTTTATTTTGATTGCATTACTTAAGGGCAAGCAATGAGTTAGGTTTGAGGGTGTGTTACCTCTCCAAAAGTACTATTTTTAATGACAATCTTACAATGCTTTTGCTTGTTTTTAGGTGCATTTAGTTGCATTAGGATGTTAGAATCATGCATTTACATAAGGAGTTTAGAGTTTTGTCTATGCCAGTGTGAATGGTTGTTTTGTTGGCAATTTTGCAGGTTTGACATAAGATTTGGCCCAAAAAAGCAACACAGGATGGAGCGCCAGAGAGAATGCCGAGCGCTGTTGGCACAGATGGACCAGATAATGCCAAGTGCCGGTTGGCAGAGAAGTGAACTTGATGCCACGCCAAGAAGCTATTGGACCCCGAAAAAATAAGGAATGATCAGGCTCCAAAAAGATAGCAATTCGATCAATCTCTAAAAAAATAGCGAATAGAATGGTGCCAAGACTTGTTGGCAGATTCATGCCAAGCTTGAATTCCAGGGCAGCGTCAACAGGATGACGTCAGCCTTAGCCTGATCAGCTCTCATTCAAATTTAGATAAGAAGATAATCCTTTATCCCTTGGGCGGTTGAAATTCAAAATTTGAAGAGCTAGTCCTATCCCTTCCTCGCACGCCTATTTAAACACCAACCAAGTTAGACTTTGGAGATGAGAGAATATTGGATTGTGAGGCGTTGGTGCGTGACGATTGACAACCGGCTACACCGTGGAAGGGTGGTCTGACTAACTTAGCCGAGAAGCCTGGATCTTGAAGGGCTGCATCGAGAAAATCTTTCTAGCCCATTTTCTCTTTCAAGTTATTTCATTTTGTTTTTAAGGATGATGTATCTCAAAAACGTTTATGGATTGTTGGTTAAATCCCTCACCATGAACTAATTTAATAGTTGGTGGGGGATGTTTGGGTTTTATGTTATTTTCATGCCTTAGTTTTTAAATAATAAATCTGCCTTGGCACGGTTTTATCTATTCGGCATACTTTAATGTTTCCTAAATACTCTGCCAAGCGAGAGCTGGCACTGTTGGCCTATTGTGCCTCAATATCTTAACAAACTTGGGTGGCAACGAATAAGTTGTTGAATACTGAGGAGAGAAGTCGTTCAAGTAGATGAATTACTTCGAGAGTGAAATCTACCCCTTAGGAGTATAGATTGGAGCTTAATCGAATTGGTTTATTTAAAACAAACACTATAGAGATATAGGGGTTTTTACATGATCAATTTAGGGTAATGACCATCGAGAGAGGCTTTGCCAATTGTGAATCTTCTCGGCAAACAATGCCAAGACATGTTGTTGTTAAAGGCTGGCATGGCATGAACAGCATGAAAACCAGGCATTCCCTGCCAACGCTCATCATTCATTAAAACACCTTCCTTGCCAACGTCTTTACTTTACTTTCATTTCTTTACTTTTTAATTATTTTCCAAAACCAATTTCAAATCAAATCAACTTTTTCTTAAGGCAAATAACAATCAAGGCAATTGAATTCCAAGTCAAACTCTGTGGGATCGATACTCAGCTTACCAGCTGTATTACTTGCAGACCGAGTATACTTGCACGCAAAAGACTCTTTTTGGCATATTCTTATATTTTCCAAGACATATTCTCTGTCACTTTTGCCAGCACTTCACTCAGAGAGTCTACAATCTTTATTCACTTAACTTGGGGTTAGGGTTTTAGAGTTATTTTTATGTTTTCATATGAAAAGGAATATCAATTGGTGTAGCCATCGTGTTGTTGCCTTCTTATCATATTACCAAGGACGTCCAAGAAGTAGATAGCTTACATTCATAGGCACAAGATCACATATGACTTTATCTTTGTACTTTTCAATGGAGAATAGAATGAGTACTTGCTTGGTGACCTTCAACTCTCCTCCGTCATTTAGCCATTGCAACTTGTATGGATTTGGGTGTTTGGTTGTCTTTAAGCCTAATTTCTCCACCATTAGAGTGCTTGCAACATTGGTGCAACTTCTTTCATCAATGATCATGAAGCACACCTTCCCATTCATATAGCATCTTAAATGGAAGATGTTCTCTCTTTGTTGTTCATCATCTAGGGATTTCATGTTCAAAGTCCTTTTAACAACAAGAAAGCTCCCTGAAGTAGATGGAGGACATTCTTGTGACATTTTTAGTTATAATAAAAAAAGTAAACCTTACCAGCACGCTCACAAAAAAACCTCAAAAAGTCACTTCAAAGAAAATTTGATGACACTACACTCTGCTCGTGTTTGCTCTCGGGAATATGGTTTTTACTTCCTATTCTGATCTCTCACTCTTGCCTTTTACCACTCATTCTCTCTTGTATAGTTCTTTGAGGAATTAACTCAAGAATTGTCAAGATGTTCTTATAGGCGTCGATGGAAAGAAAATGTTATGGTAGGAAGAAAATATAATGTAATATAGGTAGGTTTAGAATAAGGAATAAAAAAAGAAAGAAAGGGATGACTTACAAAACGCGGATTACTTATAACCTTCCCTTTAGAAACAATCAAAGTTTTGAATGATCTTCAGGCTTGGTTGTTGATGGTGACTTGTACTTTCAAATTCCTTTAAAGAAGATGAAGATGAATTCTTTTGCTTTTTTGCACGAAAATAGACTTACAAAGGTAGGCACTTGTTTCCACCAAAGCTCTGATTACCTTATGATATAAGCCAATATTGTGTTGTTGAAGATGAATGCTAGCTTGATTGTATCCCGATCATTGGAAGTAAGTAAGCAATCCTTGTGTTGTAAGAAAGGCTGCAAAAAGAAAGGTTAGGGTAGTGGATGTAATGGATGTTGGGTAGGCTTTGAAATGTATAAGTATGGTGATGATGGAATGATGAAGTAATGGGGTTGTTTTGGTGATGGTTATAGCGTGGCGATGGTTATGGTGAAGGAAGATGATAATGGTGATGAGAAGGGGATAGTATGGGCAATAAACAAGAGAAGACTTATGCTATAAAAAGCATAATCCCAACCCTTAAAGGTTTAAAGTTTGAATGGTAACACGAACTTAGACCCACTAGTTATAAAACTGTGAACCACGAGTATCAAGATAGAAAAGGAAGACACCACAAGCACAAGGCTTGATAAGTCGATAAAGTTCAACAAAGAACAATTTAGAGGGAAATTCTCACAAAGTAATTGTATTGATAAAATGAGATGAGATGAGATGAGATAAGATGCCTTACAAATGCCAAGGCATTGGCTATTTATAGTTTTCAAAGGGTATGACCAAAAATAAAAGTAATGATTTGGCTAAGGTGTGAAAACAAGTGGTGTCCCTATGAAAAATGTGACTTTTAATGAAGAAACATGTCTTGGCCGAATAGGGAGAGTATCTCTCGAAGACTGAATAGGCAGTGTCCTTCCATGGCAGCTAGCTTCACTTAGTATCCCTTTAGCTTATTGAGCTCACTACTTAGTTCACTTGTAGTCAGTTTCACTCTATAGATGAGCTTCTTAGCCTTCAGCTCCCTTGCAGCTGGTTTTAGCTCCCATCCTTAGCCTTAAGCTCCTTAACAGTTGATTCAGTTCCTTTTCTTTAGCTGATTGAGCTCTCATCCTTTAACCTTGAGCTATTTGAGCTATAGAAATACCTTAAAGTAAAACAAATAATAATTAATGTTTATAATATGAGGTAAAGATGTGATATATGAGAAACTAGCTAAATAAAGATGTGGATTATATAATATATCACATATCAACATGTAATACATTATATAGTTGATATTCTAAGGCCGAATGTTCACAAATAAATTTAAAAGCATGTATGCATTTTTGAGAAAGAACTTCCCTGAAATATTTGGCCTTATATCATGTGATAGGTCCTTGTGGCATAACTTCTGGATCCGATACAGGTATGCTCACATCATACTCAATAGCTATGGTTTCAATTTTCTCTTGATTTAAAATACACCAAGCATTTGTGTAGAAAATACATACAAGGTTTTTGTAAAGAATGTTGGGTATGTTTTAAAAAGGCATGAATTTCTATTGCCTCATTAAATCAAGATAACAAAAATTAAACTTATCGAAGCACATATAGACATAAATAACAACTCACTCACGACAGATTTTTAAAGTTTGAAATTGTTTGAAATTTTCCATAGCATTGGGATATTTGGGCTCATTAAAATAATGGATAAAAATTTGGTTAAGGTTGGGTTTGGTACCCTTGTTTTCGGGATTTGGATTGGGATTGGAAGAACTAGCTCTCAAATCTTTTCTAGATCATCTCTTGGGAGGCATTGTTAAAATCTTGCAAAATTTAAACCACAAAAACACATGTATGCATATACATCAAATTCTATCCAATGATCAAGGTAGTATAAAAATCTATATTGTATAGTTTAAAAATATATACAAGTATAAAGAAAAATTTTGGTATAATTAGAACTTGAAAAGTGTAAAATAAAATAAACGAGCATAATAATATATTCAAATAAAAAATTTTCAATTTTGAAAATGTTTTTGTAAAATCTTTGAAATCATGTATATATACATTCTAAATACATAAATTTTAAACATAAAAGCTACACAAATATAATAGAATTCGAAAAATAAAGTAAAATAGGGTTTTTACCTTGAATATGGATGAATAGATGAATGAGGAGATGATCACAAAGCTTGATGAGAATAGCTTGGGTTTGAAGTTGAAATCAAAAGCTCCTAAAGAGATTTGATGATTTTTGATGAAAAATTGAGAGATTTTAGAGTGTTTAAATAGAGAAAATGGTTAGGGTTTTAAGAGAAAAAGTTGGTGTTCGAGTTAAATTAAGAAAACCCTTATTTATGGCTCCAGTAGACACACGTACCGATGCACACTTTAAGAGTACCAAAATCGCGTACCGGTATAGGACCACCCATACCGTATAGACCAAGTTATACCGAAATATTGCCCCTAATACCTCGTACCGATACGTTTTACCCCGTATCGATACCCTTTGACCAGAAATAACATTTTTGGCTGCAAAAAACCCAAAAATTTGATTTTACTCAAATTGACATGCATGATTATGATATGAGATCATCATGAATGGGCAAAAACAGATTCATACTCCCCCTAACAACATGAATAGATGAACATAGGAGCAAAATCACACAAGCATGAATATCAACCAAATTCAAGCAAGATTTAAGAACAAAACAAGGCTCTAAGGTTCAAGAAAGGCTAGTAAGCCCTAACTCTCTACTAAGAGACCAAAAGCGTTCCTTATATAAATGTTTGGTAAAGATATCCGCTAATTGGTTCAAGGTGTCTACATACTCTAGAACAAAATCATTTTTCAAGACATGATCTCTAATGAAATAATGTCTAATTTCTATATGCTTGGTTCTAGAATGTTGGATAGGATTCTTAGTGAGAAAAATAACATTAATATTGTCACACTTTAAGGGGATGGTACCTACATCAATTCCATAATCTAAGAGTTGTTGCTTCATCCAAAGAACTTGAGCACAACAACTACCAACCGAAATATATTATGCCTCGGTGGTAGATAGCGCTACGCTATTTTGCTTCTTAGAAAACCATGATATCAACATATTGCCTAGAAATTGACAAGTACCAGAGGTACTCTTTCTATCTATTTTACAACCTCCATAATCTGCATCCGAATAAGCATGCAAACTAAAAGATGAGTCTCTAGGATGTCAAAAACCTAAACAATAGGTGTCCCTAAGGTATCTAAAGATCCTCTTAACGGCTTGTAGATGTGATTCTCTAGGACTAGCTTGAAATCTAGCACACAAGCAAACACTAAACATGATATCCATTCTACTTGTGGTAAGATAAAGCAAAGATATTTTCATAGATTTATAAAGCTTAAGATCAACACATTTACCTCCTTCATCTTTCTCAAGCTTTTGTAGATGAGCTCATTGGAGTAGCTTGGGGCTTCACATTCTCCAAGCCAACTTCTTGAGCATATCTTTGATGTACTTTGCTTGATTGATGAAGATGTCACCCTTCCTTTGTTTGATTTGGAGTCCCAAGAATAATGAGAGCTCTCCCATCATACTCATTTCAAATTCACCTAGAATTAGCTTAGGAAAATCTTAGCAAAAAGATTCATTAGTAGAACCAAAAATAATATCATCAATATAAATTTGAACTACTAAAATATCCTTGCCTTTTTATTTTTATAAAAAGTGTAGTATCAACCTTCCCTTTTTCAAAACCTTTTTCAATTAGAAAACTTGACAATCTTTCATACCAAGCTCTATGAGCTTATTTCAAACCATATAAAGATTTTAAAAGTTTAAAAACATGTTTTGGATATTTTGGATCTTCAAAACCGGGTGGTTGTTCTACATACACTTCTTTATTTATAAAACTATTTAGAAAAACACTTTTAACATCCACTTGAAAAAGCTTGAATTCATGATAACATGCAAATGCAAGCAACATCATAATAGCTTGCATTCTAGCTACGGGTGCATAGGTTTCATCAAAATCAATTCTTTCTTCTTGAGTGTAACCTTGATCAACAAGTCTAGCCTTATTTCTCACTATGTTACCACACCCATCTAGTTTGTTTCTAAAAACCCATTTAGTACATATAGAAGATTTATTACTAGGCCTATCAACTAATGTCCAAACTTTACTCCTCTCAAATTGATTTAATCTTCTTGCATAGACAATATCCAATAATTATCATTTAATGCTTCTTTGATATTTTTAGGCTATATGCATGAGATAAATATAACAAAATTATATGTATTTATAAGAGATGGTCTAGTGGTTACCCTTTTGGATAGATCACCCAAAATCTCACCACCTTTGACATAGTTGACCTCCCTTGGGTAGGTGACCTCCCTTTACTCAAAAGACATGCCCTTCAAAGCTTCTAGAGGTGGATCTTATGGTTCTTCTTTTAGTGGAACTTCTTCTACCTTTGATGATTGTCCTTAACCATCATTGGCATCCAAAATTTCTACATCATCATCATCACAAGTATCCTTCATCGGAAGGAGGTTATCATCGAAAACAACATAAATTGACTGTTCAACCACTAAAATTCTATTGTTAAATACACGATAGGATTTAGAGTTTAAAGAATAACCAAGAAAATTAGCTTCATCACTTTTTGCATCAAATTTGCCTAAATTGTCTTTTCCATTGTTTAAAACAAAACATTTACATCCAAAAGGATGAAAATAGCTAATGTTAGGCTTTTATTTTTGAAAAGCTCATAAGGTGTTTTCATCAAAATTGGCCTAATCATTACTCGATTGACAATATAGCAAGTCATATTAGTGGCTTCCGCCCAAAAATATTTAGGCAAATTATTTTCATAAAGCATAGTTCTAGCCATTTCTTCTAAAGTTATATTTTTCCTCTCAACAACCCTATTTTGTTGAGTTGTGCGAGGAGCCAAAAAATTATGGCTAATCACATTTGAGTTACAAAACTCTTTAAAACCTAGATTTTGAAATCCGATTCCATGGTCACTCCTAATATGAGAAATAGAGTAACCAACATCATTTTGGTTTGCTTTTGAAAACGTGATGAATTTTTCTAAAGCCTCATCCTTGGTACTTAAAAATAGAAACCAAATAATTCTAGAGTAATCATCAACTGAAGCGAATGCATATTATTTTCCACCCAAACTCATAGTTCTAATAGGGCTAAAAAGATCTATATGGATCAATTGTAAAACTCTACTAGTAGAAATATCATTAATGGATTTAAAAGAAACTCTTTTGTGTTTGCCTTTCGCACATGCATCACAAATTTTGTCAAGAGAAAACTTTATTTTTGGTAAACCTCTTACTAGATCATTTGAAATCAATTTTTCCAAAACACTCATGCTTGCATGTCCTAGTTTTCTATTCCACAACCAAGAATCATGTTCATCTTTTGCAACGGAACCTACATTTGAAATATGAATGTCATCTAAATGCACCATGTAAATATTCTTTATTTGATGACCAATATGTACAATTTTGTTGGAATCAATGTCAATTATTTTGCAACCATTTAAATCAAGAAGAACATTGAAACCCTTATCACATAATTGGCTTATGCTTAAAAGATTATGCTTAAGACTGTTGACATAAAGAACATTATCAATGAGTATAGAAGAGTGATTACCAATAGAACAAATTCCTTTAATATGGCCTTTGGAGTTGTCACCGAAAGTCACTACTCATCTACTATTTGGTTTTAGCTCAAAGAATCTATTATTGTCTCTAGTCATGTGTCTCGAGCATCCACTGTCAAGGTACCATGAGTTTGCACTTGAAGTTTTGGCCTTGTAACAATGATCCCCTTACAAACATAGAATCAAGTCTTGATTTTTGGTACCCAAATCCTTTTAGGTCTATGAGTATTAGCTCCCAAAATCTTGGTTCTCTTGGGAATCCAAGAAGCAATAACATCAATGTTGTTAGAAGCAACTAGTTCCTTAGAAACCCAAATACTTCTAACTTTCTTACCATATGAGTACCTTTTGAAGCCTCTATGTTTGTGGTCATTAAAGTTTCTTCTCACATGGTTGGGTTTTGAATGATTTCTTTTTTTAAAACGAGAATTCCCAACCTTGTTCAAATAAGCTTTAAGATTACTCACTTTCTTTTGGTGATCATCATGGACTCTTGAAAGTAGGTTATGCAAGTCTTGATTTTTCTTTTCAAGATCTTTTTGTTTTGCTTTCATATGCTCCACATTCCTTTCAAGCTCCAAGTTGGTTTTGGATAAAGAATCATTTTGGTTTTTCAAATCGGAAATCGTTTTTTGTTTATCAAAATTGATTCTTTATACTTCACAACCAACTCATCATAAGTTTATTGAAGCTCATCAATAGTAAAATCAAAATTAGATAAGTTTGAGGTTACCTTAGGATCCCCCTCTAATGCCATGAGACAAAGATTAGCTACTTTTTGCTTCTCCTCATCGGATTAGTCCTCATCACTTCAATTAGCTACATGTTCTTTGAGCTTCTTTTTCTTCCCGAAGCTCTTCTTCTTTAGTTGAGGACAATTAAACTTGATGTGTCCAAGCTTCTTGCACTCATAGCATACAATTTGGTCATTTTTTCCTCCTTATGCTTGTTTTTGAAACCCTCTCTCCGTTGGAACTTTCTTTCCCGGTTAGATTTCATAAAACTTGTGAATCTCTTGGCTAGCATAGCCATTCATTCATCTTCTTCTTCACTTGAATCACTCTTTTCTTGTGAAGCTTTGAGAGCAATTCCCATCTTCTTCTTCTCCACTTCCTTATTCTTTATCTTTTTTTCTTCCCTTTTCTTCATTTCTTCATAATCTCATGAGTGAGAAGAGACCCCATAAGAGCATCAAGCTTCAAGGTCTTGAGATTTTTAACTTCGATGATGGCGGTCTTTTTTTAGTCTCGTAACTCAGAAAGATAGTAGATAAGCTTCCGAACAAGCTTGTCTTCCGAAATAATTTCTCCAAGGCCTTTAAGCCCGTTGATGATGAGGAAGAATCGATCAAATATATTGGTGATATCTTCATCTGATTCTATTTTGAAGTTCTCATAGCTTAGATTGAAAAGTCCGATCTTGGTCTCCTTCACTTCATTTGTGCCTTCATATGTAACTTCTAGCTTATCTCATATCTCCTTCGCACTTGTGCAAGAAGACGTCTTTGCATACTCATCCGGTCAAAGGGCACAAAATATAATGTGCATGGCTTTGTCGTTAACTTGCAACTTTTTCTGATCTTCATCGATCATTTTTTCCTTAGCCTTAAAAATGGGCCAGTCTATTTATCTCTTCATTAGAATAGTTGGACCATCTTTCACTACATCCTAAAGGAGATAGTCATTGGATTTGATGAAGAGCCTTATTTTATTCTTCCAATAGGGATAGTTATCTCCATTGAAATATGGTGATTTGGTGATAGATTGAAACTTCGATCTACTCAAGAGGATATGAAGTCTTCCGATGAGTGTAGCTCTGATACCAATTGTTGGGATGAACAATCAATGCAATATGGCCAAGATAGAATGAATTGGTAGTTTAGAAAATTGGTGGAAGAAAAAAGATAAAGACACAAGAATTTAGAGTGGTTCAACATTCTCAATAAGGTTTACATCTACTACCTTAGCTATCCACACTAAGGATTTCTCAAATACACTAGATTTGTTTTTCTTTTGAGGCTCAATGAGATAACCTTACAACTCCCTTAAGGTTTATACCCCAAAACCTTAAGAACTCTCACAAAGAGAAATACAAATGTAGCGAACAGAAAATACTCACTAGATAGAGTGTTTGCACAATTCTAGGCTCACTAAAAACTCCAACACTTGAATAAAAAGAATACAATTAAGATCACTCAAGTGGGTTTACAAGATTTGACAATAAAGGCTCAAAGATTGTTGGATGTGTGCTTGAATGCTTTAGACTTGTTGAATAGTTGTTGAAGAAGCTTTGGAGACTTGATTTTATACCCCTTATTGATTTCTAACCATTCGGGTACTTGGGATATTGATTATAGCTGTTGGGCTGCATTTTTCCTGCAATAAATTTTGTCTTCCAACATTGGGTATCAGTACTCGAACACTCGTATCGGTATCTGCCATAAGAAGAAAGAGCTGTTGCAACAAAAGGGTATTGGCACGCGAAAGGGCATATCAGTACAGAGTGAAAGTTGTATAAAGGGTATCGGTACTGTCTGTACCGTATCAATACTCATTTTGTCCATTGGAATCTTTGAGAGTTTTGCTTAAAAAGTCGTATCGATACACCTAAGAGGGTATCGGTACGCATAATAATTTTTCAAAACTTATGGTTCCAATAAACTGACAAGGCAACGGTCAAAAATTAAATACAAAGATTTGGAAAATCTTTAACCCCGTACCGGTACGTTATAAGCCGTACCAGTACTCATGCACAATTTGGTTTATAAATTTAATAAGGCGCACCGATACAGATGGTCGCATATCGGTACCCTATAGCCATTAAGAATAAAACAGTTTTCCAGTAGCAAAAGACCGTACTAATACGGCCTAACGCGTATCGGTACACCTGTACCAAATTGACTATTTTGAGTACCAAAACACTTAGAAAAAAACTTTGGAGTTTAAGGTTTTGACTTAGAAAAATAATTAAGTTTAAATGCCTGTCAATTTTGTGAGTCAATTCAGTATTTAAAAATTTATTCATTTTTACAAAACAGTCCTTGTTATATCAAAATCAAATATAGGTTTAACAGTCACGTTAAGCCTTTAACGGCCGAGTTACCATTTTGTTACAAAACATAAAGTTTAATTAATATTTTGTAACATTTAAAAGTTTGATTACAATTTTACTTTTTTAACAAAGTTCAATGACTGTTTGTGAACTTTGCCCTAAATATAATATAAGTACTCGAATTTTGAGGTAATTATTTGCCATGCCAAACCAAAATCCTGTGACAAAGCCACCTTACCCAAACATTGTAGCCAAATTTGGTACTTAGCATAGGCAAGTCTAACGTGCGGCATGTCTAGGATGCAGCTAAAAGACGACAAGTTTTAAAATTTATCTTTGAGCTAAAAATGTTAGACTTCTTGATAATATTTTTGGTTGTTTTTTTAGTTTTTTTTAAGTAACGATACTTATTTTGTAAGTTTCAATACTTTGTCACAAACTAAACATTTATCAAAAACTAAGTACCGATACTTACAAAATACAAAATAAGTATCGATACTTACAAAAAAACTAAAAAATAAGTACCCAAAAATATTATCAAAAAATCTAATATTTTAATTTAAAGATAAATTTTAAAATCTACCGTCTTTTAACTATACCCTAAATATGTCGCATCCCAGACCAACCCGCTTTAATCTCCCTTTCATCATCAAACAATTGAATAAAATTAATTTTTTTTACTTTTAAAAAATAATACTAAACTCTTCTCTCTTCGGCCTTAAATGGCCACCTTATTTGCTCATATAATCTCCGGCAGTTTCCATCCCCTGTTTTTTTTATCAGCCTGTTCTTCAGACAAGAGTACAAAATTCAGGGTTTTTTTTCCTTTTAATGTCAGAAATCCATAATTGAGGTTAACCATAAACACCCATCATATTTCTCTTGTGAAAAAGTTTGAATCTGAAACATGGGAAATGAAGGGGACCATGTATTCAAGAATGGTGAAGGAACAAGCAGCAGCAGCAGCAGCAATACTCTTGATCCTCCACTTCAAAGGGTACTTTTTTTTTTCTTTTGTGGCTTGTTAAAAATCATAGCTTTTTTGGGTCAATTTTGAAACTTTAGCTGTTTATTGCTCCAAATGGTTTGATGGGGAATTCTTTATTGTTTAAAAGATCATGGATTTCTTCTGATTGAAACAAAAAAGCTACTTTTTAAGACCTAAGCCTTTAGGATATCTCTGTTTCTTTTACTTTTAAAAGAAAAAATTTAAAGATAAAAGAGTTTCAACTTCAACCGTGAGCTTGGCTTTGGCCTTTGCTGCAGTCTGCAAATTATAGGGAAAAGAAAATGTCTAATTGCAAGGCATATGGAGCTTTATCTGGAATTTTAACAAACACTACGCTTCCATAAAGATTAGAACTAAGCCATCTTTGGAACTTGCAATTCACAATCATTTTGTCATAAAAAAATGAGTTGTCTATTCATTGAAGTTTACTCTTTGTTTTCATTTGGGTTTGTAAGTTGATTTGAGTCGGTAATGTTTTGTTAAGATATCTGACATTTGAAGATTGATTGAAAAGTTCAACTTTTGTTTTACACTTAATGATCTGATCCTTTTTACAGTTTGGGGATTCAACCGAGATAACCGAAGAGACACCAGTCGGTCAGCACCGACGTCGGGACGACCTTGTGTTAGAGATACCACTGAGAAGTCCCGAGGATGCAAGGGGGGGATTCGTGAGAATAGACATGGCCTTAACGCCAACAGCTACTCCCAAGAGAGTCAACTTTTCACCCATGCCCAGTCCTATCTTTTCCAGATTCGATGAGTCTCCAGCACACTCATCGCCGAGAAGTAAATCATCCTTAAAAAGCTTCCTTCCGAAGTTGAGTTTCAAATACCGCAACACTAATTCGGAGATTGAAAAGGCTGCCATCTTTGCACTGGGACGCTCATCAGCAGATATACGAGAAAAGCCTCGCATCCCGAGGACGTTTTCCCTCTCAAAGCTTTTCACACCGAGGACTAAAAATACATCATCTTTACCTGCTACTCCAACCGCACATTCAAACCCAGAGTCCATGCATGGGGGGCAGGTAATTAGCCTACTAAATTCTGCAGCAAGCATTGAACGCATTAGTATCGATGCATTAGCTACTACCTCTGTGTCACTCAATATCCTTAACTATTTATGCTGTTGTACTTTTAGTAAGCTGTCAATTCATCGGGCTCAGTATATCCATTGGCATTTATATATATATATATATATATATATATATATAACTGGTGCATATATACTCCAATATCTTATTAATTTAATGCTCTGGGATTTTCTATGCATATAAATGTTTGATGCACCTAGTAGTTTGAAGAGGTCCTTGACTTTGTATACTGAGCATAAACCAAGTAACTTAGAATTTCTTTTAAGGTTTATGCTCGTGAATTTGAGAAATTTCGTGTCATACTATTTTCTACGTGTTTCTTACAGAATTACTCACTTTGCAGAAAGGAGGAGCTGCTGGACCACCCATCCATCGTTCACGGTCAGTGCCTGTGCTCAACAAAGATGGAAGCATAACACAGTTGGATTCTTTAGGCGCCGTATTTCGTGTAATTCCTACAACTCCACAAGCAGTCAGGGGAACTGTTGTAACAACATCAAACATAATTACCAAAAGTGATACTGGTAATTTTAATCGGCAGATCGTCTTTCTTTGCTCTTAGAAAGATTTTCGTTTTTAATAAATCAGAATTTAGAAGTTAGAATTAAACAGAGTGTTAAATGGGTCGTTTCAGTTCAAATAGTGTAAACTTCAGAGGAAGAAACACCTATAAATTTTCACCATTGCTTTTTAGTTTTCTTTGGGCCAAATCTTGATTATTTTGTCACCTTAAAATGGTTCTGATAGTGCTTGCATTGCATCCGCTGGCAAATTCGAAGTATTTATTAATAATTATACGTTATACATAGATTGCAGTTGGGATGAACTTTCAATGCTAAGATGGCATTTTAGCCTCTGATTTCCTTTTTATGCGTGTGATAACCAACCTGTCTTATGTTAGTCTTATTGTTCAGATGGAAACGATGATGGTGGTGAAGATATTCCCGAAGAAGAAGCTCTTTGTCGAATCTGCTGGACCGAACTGGGAGAAGGTGCCGAGACCCTCAAGATGGAATGTAGCTGCAAAGGAGAACTTGCCCTTGCCCACCAAGAATGTGCCATAAAATGGTTTAGCATCAAAGGTAATAAAACTTGTGACGTGTGCAAGCAAGAGGTCCAAAACCTACCTGTTACTCTACTACGAGTTCAAACTGCTCAGGTTCATAACATGGTAGGAACTGGGATCGAGCCTCCTAGATACAGGCAAGTATACGGTGTCCATATCTGCAGTTTGCTACAAACGATAACCGTAATCCGTTTTACCTTCATTTATAACTCCTTCAGAATGTAAAATACTAAATTACTTCTCGAATGTTGATATTATGTATTTTGGTTCAACATTATCTTCAATGATTGCATTACATAAAAGTATTTTCCGCAGGGTCTGGCAGGATGTTCCCATTCTTGTTATTGCTAGCATGCTTGCTTACTTTTGTTTTCTTGAGCAGATGCTGGTAAGTTTAGCTAATATGGAAATGCTTCCTTCTTTTCCAGCTTTTACTTGCTCCTAAAGTCATTATGTACCCAGGTTTCGGAAATGAAGTCTGGTGCAATTGCCATCTCTCTTCCTTTCTCCTGTATATTGGGTCTCCTTGCATCCATGACATCGACAACAATGGGTAACTTTCTTTCGACAGTCCCGTTCCTGTGACTTCCTTTATCTGTCTTACTGATCCCATTTCTTTTTCCAGTGACAAGAAAATACATCTGGATTTACGCTGCGATTCAATTCGGACTTGTGGTTCTTTCTGCTCATCTTTTCTACTCATTGGTAAGAGAATACTTGTTCTCGATAATGCAATTGGTTGAACTGTAAGAATCTAGAAGTCTTTGATTATAGAGTGCATTATTCAGATAGAGAGCCCTTCCTTGTAATTGAAAATACACGCTGTTTTTTGTGTGATCTACAGCTGCACGTACAGGCCGTTCTCTCTGTTCTTCTCTCTGCGTTTGTCGGGTTTGGTAGCACGATGTGCGGAACCTCTGTTATTTACGAGGTTTCGAGTGTTTGGAGAAGGCAGCATGCAGAGTCAAATCAACCACTTAGTTCTCAAGAGGCACCGCGGTCGGATCAACCACCAGGAACAGTGTCGCAACAAACACAAACGGATACTCACTCTAATGATACTGAAGTGAGAGCTCTAGAAAGTGGGAATGCCATTTAAATTAACGCATCTATAAGGTGTAAAAATGTTATAAAATGAACGCTTTCTGCTCTATATATACCATCCTGTTTTATACAGATGTTTTTCATTCGTGTCTATTGTTGGTTTTATTAACCCTACATTGAGAAAAACCTTTTTTTGGTTAATTTCAGTTCCAAGAATATGCTGCAATAATATCCTTCAATTCCCATAAATATTTTCCACAACCCAAAGAAGATAGAAAATTACTTGGCATTAATAATAAGATTCTGGAGTGAACCCTTAAAGAAAGACCTCAACATATAGCTAAATGGAGGGTTCTCTTCGATTCCTTATCGTCAACTTATACAAGCTTCAAAATGAGATAGAATGGGGCAAAACTCTGTGAAGAGGATAAATTGTTCATCTAAGAAGCCAATTGTAGTGGTATAAGTTACATACTTGATGAAAAGATGTCAGTCTTCTAGTCAAATCGGTGTTAGGGCTCGAGATTGAAAAGTACACCATTATAATCATTTCGTGAAGGTATCAAAAGTTGAAACCAAAACCACCACCACCACCGGGAAATCCTCCACCAAACCCACCAGGAAACCCTCCTTCAAATGTGAAGGTGAACTGCTGCCCGCCACCACCCCCGCCAAATGGGTTGAAACCGCTACCGCCCATACCCATTTCTTCAATGTCTTCTCCTCTGTCATACCTTGCTCTCTTTTCATCATCTCCAAGAACCTGCAAGTGAAAAGCAATATGCTATTAACATTTCATTCATTTTACGTAAAGAATAAATGTTATTTGATTTAAAAGTATTAATGATCACAAAGTTCTATCAACAAAAGTTGCAAGTTAAAACAGCACAAAGATTATGGGTTATATTTTGATATAGATGCTATGTAAAATCATATAACACAACCATTCTTCAAAATCTAAATTCCTAAAGCTAAAGCCCTAAACCCTAAATCCGAAACCTAAACCCTAAATCTTCAATTCTAAACTCTAAACCCCTAAACTAACACCTTAAACTCTAAAATTAATAACCTTGTGTAAACGAAAGTTTACACAGATTGTGTATCAAAGTTTTTTCCAAAGATTGTAAAGAAAGTTAAATATTAATGCATCATACCTCATATGCAGCAGCTATTTCTCGGAATTGTGCCTCCGCTTCTTCTCTATTATCAACATTCTTATCTGGGTGCCATTGCAAAGCAAGTTTCTTGTATCCACGTTTTATTTCAGCTACCGAAGCCGTCTTTGAAACCCCCAGAATTTTGTACCAGTCTTTGCGTTTGCTTATCTTCAAAGCTTTCTCAGCCCTCATAAGCGCTTCACAGATATTCATATCCTGCAAACCAATTTTTAGCTCTCATGAATCAGAGGGTACAAGTGATTACAATAGTAACCAAAATATCTCTCAAGTTTATCTAAATTATTATATATAATGTCGTTATCCTCTTGTCACTTACAAATGATTCTAACAAAGACTAGCAATGAAAGCAAACAAAATATCTTTGGTTGAATTCAGAAATTGTTATTCCATACCCTCCCCCCCTCCCAAAAAAAAAAGAAGGTTCTCTGTTTAGGTACAGAAGCAAATGTGTACAAGGCGGTTTTTCAGCTAAATACCTCATGAAAAGCCTAAAACTATTTTCCAGGGGAAGAAAATTTTAATAGAGACAAATATCATCCGAAGTCAATACTACAACTAACTTGAGGTGATTTTTCAGCAGCTGATTTTAGGTCTTCAACAGCACCTTCCCAGTCCTCTGTTAAAAGCTTAGCCTCACCCCTCTAACACATGCAGATACAGTTAAAGAACGAGAATTATGACATTATGCTCAACCGATTGTAGCGGCAAGTTATACAAAGCGAATCAAAATATTCAAATCTACAGCAGACCTGTACTAAAGCTTCAATAAGTTTCCCATCAATGTTAAGCGCCTCAGAGCAACTACTTAAAGCATCCTTCCCTCTTCCGAGCTTAACCAAGACCTTACACAATCCAAGGTGAAGATGCACATTATGAGCAAGATGATTTGGGTCCAATGCAAGTGCCGCTTTATAGTCCTCAACTGCCAGGCGCAGCTTACCCTTGTTTACGTTATCTTCGGCCTACACATTCCATGAGTTCAAGTATCTTGACAAAATAAGGATACATAGGTGCATGATATGGGCATCTATTAAGTTAAAAATAAAATAAAAATAGGGCCAATGCCAAACTCCATTGTATCTATAGGGCTACACTGATCTCATACAAGACAAAAAAGGAGGGAGAATTCAAAAGATGTTTCGCGGGCTTACACTTTTATTCTTCTTCAGTAAATTTTTCAATCCAAATTATGCTTTCTTTAGTTCACTGTGCTCTGGATCGAGGAGAAGACCTTTCTGGAAATGCCTGAAAAGATCATTTATTATATCATATATCCCAATTTTGAACGTTACCCAACAGCATCATAACACTTTTTTCAAAAAAAAGTTTAAACAAACCTTTGGGCAACATCATGATCTGCTAAATAGTAGTATGCACGACCACAAAGGAGTAAGGCCTCAAGATTGTTCTCATCTTCCTTGAGAATAAAGCCGGATTCGGATATAACACTAGAATAATCTTTAGCTGCTAATAGCAGCTTCACCTTTAGGACCTTAGCCTGCAAAAAATGAAGCACGTTAGAGTTTATAAAGATTGTTATAACTCGGATAAATAAAATGCAAATTTGAAGTATGTGCTACCTTTGAGCATGCTGGAGAAAAAATTAGGACAACTTTGTCCACATAATCTAGAGCTTTTGTATAGTCCTCAGATTCATATAAACTGAAAGCTGTTTCCAAAGCACTTTGAGCCTGTTGCAATTGAGACAGTTCCCTTTTAGCAACAGAATTTCCAGGTTTTAGTTCCAGAAACTTTTTGTAGCTTTTCTCAGATTCCTCATATCTACATCAAAAAAACACCTCATATGATTTTCCAATCAAAAGTTATGGTGTGTGTGTGTGAGAGAGAGAGAGAGAGAGAATAATGGAAACATTTTACTTTCAAGGTGCAAAGGAACCATAAAATTTACAAACACATTGGTTCCACATTTATTTTCTGGATAGTATTATAAAAATGCCATCAAAGACTTTAGGATGTATCAATACAACCATATTTCGTAATAATTCAGTTTTAAGGAGAAGCGAAGAAAGGGGAAAAAAGAGTATGGTAAATGAAAGATTATATATATATATATATATATATATATATATATATCCAAACTTCCTATAATTCAATAGTACCGGCATAGCTGACGCAGAAGAGATGCACGTCGTAAATATGCTTCAGAAAGTGCTGGATCTGCCTCAATAGCAGCATTAAGATCATCGAGTGCCTTACTGTAACGCTTCACTTTAATACTCTGTGAAACTCTCTCAAATAACTCAGCCACACCCGTGTTTCCATCTTCACATCCACGTGGAAATGTTAAGCAAAGAAACGGTGAAGCATATGCATTTGCTAACTAATAGTTGCAATCAAAGTATTAAACTCCAAGAATACCAATTCTAAGCAATGTGGCTTCTCAATTCATTTCATTAACTATAGTCCATTTAGATAGCAAGTATGAAAAAGGAAAATGGGTATTTCAACCCGAACTATCCATTTAGATAATTATAATCCATCTACGTCTTTACTTTCTGTCTAGCAATTTTTGCAAATCATAAAATTCGATTTTTTTTTTCGTTTTAGAGTGCCATTTTTCTCACAATTCTACACAATTTGGATAAATGAAGAAGGCAACGCAGAAGAAATTAATAAAGCATAAAATGATGAACCGACTATTCAAATGCAGAAGATATCACTGAAAACAAACAATTCATATAAAAATGGACTAAAAGTCTAAAACTTTTCCCTTTCCCTTTCCTTTAACCAAACACAAACAAACCCCAGGTAATCAATGAAATTATACAACCCGCATTTACATCAAAACCCCACTAATTTTGTCCAACAAAAACATAGATCAAATTATCGAATCTGCATCAAATCAATGGGAATCCTCCAAAAAAAAGCACACACACAAAAGCAAATAAATAGTTGACTGACCCAAAGCAGAAACAAGCGGCTGAAGAAGCAAAAGCTGACAAATCAATACGAAATTGAGTATAAAAAACTGTGTAGACCAATCCTTTCCATGCCACTGAATCAAAGGCCCATCTCAAACTCAAACACTTCAGCATTGTTCTTCCTCACTTCCCAGGAATCAATTGATCTACAGAGGAATGAATACCTTTTTGACGGTTGATTTGCCAATTTTTGGCTTAGGGGATTTTGGTAAAAAATAAGAAGAAATTAATCATTCTAAGTGTTGTTAGATTTGGAAGAAATTATCGGTGATCCGAGGATTCCACGTTGTTTCAACCAATGGATGGAACCCACGTGGATCTGGATGGTGGGACCAAACTCTACGTGGATTTTTGTTAACCAATAGATCGACATTTCTCTGGCCCAAGCTAATACTTTCCTGGACTTCCTTAATCCAACATTTTCTTACTGTTGGGCCAAGGAAAAAGAAAGCTTTAATTTAATATTAACGTTTTTTTTATATAAATTTGGATGTTACAGATATGGATGGTGGTGTTTATATTCAGATATTGCACCTGTTTATATTCAAAAGAAAAAAAAAATTAAATGAAATAAGGATATTAATATTTAGATTTCTATTATTATAATCCCTACTATTTTGTGAATAATGGTCTGAGAATTCAAAAAAATTCTTGGAATTTCAGAAAAAGTAGTGTGCTACAAGGAAATGAGATCACATTTCTTACCGTGAAGCACCAACGGTTGCGAATCTTCCATAGGTTCCGACAACGGAAAGCAACAAAATTAAAATCTTCGTGGGCTAAAAAAGATATTTATCTAAATAATTTTAAGTGTAAGTTATTTATCTAAACAATAATTTTAAGTAGTATATTCATTTGATTTTTCTATTTTAAAACGTACAATAACTAAAATGTTAACTTTTTTACTGTACACAAGAATTAAAATGTTCCTTTTTATAAAATAGAGACAAATGAACTTTTTAATTATAGTACAAAAAGTACAATATTCTATTTTATAATAAATAAATTAAAAATTAATTTTTGAATATATTAAAAGGACTTTTACTATACTTTAATAATTATTACTCCGTATCTACTTATTTTGTTCAAACATTTTTCATTAAAAATTTGTATAAAAAAATAACATAGGCCGATAAGGTTTCGACTTATAGTTTTTTTAGTCTTGGTTTAATCAGAAAATAGTAAAACCCTAGACAAACTAAAATTCGAATTTAACATTGAGCGAATCACATGTGAATTTTCTAATATTAAATCTATGAAAATTATTCAACCCGTTGTACATTTTTTATTTATTTTAGAGTTTATTTTGTAGAGTTTATGATTAGAATTTTAGACTTAGAGTTAAAGATTTATATTTTAATTTTTAAAAAGTAAATATACAAGTTTTTGTAAATTTTTACACATATATAAAAGGAAAATCTACAACCAGCGTCACACCGCTAAACATCATTAATCCAATATACCGTTGAATACTATTAATTTTTTTAATAAAAATTAAAAATTTCAAAAACTTCAATTATAATTACAACAATTTTAAAAGATAATTAAAAATTAAATTTAATAAATTTTTTATATTTATTTATAATATTTTTAATTGACAGGTTAAAATTAAATATCCTAAAATCTTCTCAATATCATAAACCATCAACCCAATCACTTCTTCTACCATCGTCGAGATTCGGTCAACTTGTCTCCTTGCGGGTTATTCCAAGTCGTTTTGCCTTTTCACCGCTCCGTCATCCTCCTACTTTCATCGTTCTAGCCGTAAAAGGTACGCGATTGTTGCCCTTTCTTTTTGTCTCCGACCTTGGTCAGCCAATCCCAGCCGTCGTCGGTCGTTTCACGCGGTCACCTGTCGTCCCCAGCCTTCCCCTGACCAACCAAACCTCCAATGCTGACCGTCCCAAATACGCATCGATAAATTCATCCGAAACTCTAATTTTTGAATTTTCCCAATTTCAATTTAAATTTTTCGCAAATTCATAAACCTAATTTAACAAATTAGTAACCAATTCTAAAATTAGGAACCCAAATTAAGAACCCAAATTTTAAAATTAGGAACCCTAATTCTCATTTACGTAAAGTTTCCTCTCTTTTAAATGTGACACCTTTACTAATTGCCGTCTCTACCAAACTTGCTATAATGCAGATACAATATTCGATGATAGCATGTGTGCTTATTTGGTCTAAGGGCTTCTTATCTACACTTGATTATCATTTGGTATATATGTCAAACATTGATGATATAAGACATGGCTCATCTTATTGTTAAGTGGTGTTTTCCCATTTTGTTTTTAGTTTAAGGTTTTCTTTGGCCTTACATTCATTGGTATTTGGTTTTGGTTTGATAGTTATAAACTGGGAAAAAACTGTGCGTGTTTAGTTTACACGTGCCTTTTAGTTTTAGAGGTTAGGGTTTTAGTTTAGTGTTTAAGGTTTAGGGGTTTAGGTTGTAGGGTTTAGAATTTAAGGTTAATGTTTAGAATTCAGTGTATAGGGTTTAGGTTTAGGGTTTAGTTTTTTAAGGTTAGGGTTAGCAATTTAGGATTTGGGTTTTTATAGTGTAAATATACAAACTTGTGTAAAATTAATTTTACACAGCCTGTGTATCAAAGTTTTATCCTATAAACTGGATAGGCATTTTGCTTCTTTTTCATGCTTGAAATACTACTCTGTAATAGTATAGTATACCTTAATGTAGGAAGTCAAGTGCATACCTTAAGTTAGTGATTCTGACAAAAATCTGCTATCAATTGAAAGATTTTAGATGTTGAGATAGAATGGTTAGCGGAAGTTATTCTGATGGGATATATATTTGCCTTTTGGAATCTAATTTGAGGATGTTGCAGGAAAAGCTTAAATATGAGCAGCCCTCTTCAGTCTTTGAGCAGTTCATTATTGCTGGCATTCATCCAGATATTGATCTTGCGTATGTGAAGGAAACCTTTGTTAAGAGGAAGAAGTGGGAAATAGATATGAGAAGATCCGGAATGATAGGTCTTAAAATGCTGCAGAATCATGGACCTCCACTTCCAATATTTGAACCCCAGGTTTACTACATCATTAAATACAAGGAAACTCGTTTATATTTTTGACGGTTGCTCCGTAATTAAGTTCGTAGTACCGTAAGGAGATTAGTGTCTCCTTGCGAATAAGGACCATGCCATTGCAGAAGCAAGAATTTAGTTTTCATTGTGTATTTTCTTTCAAGCGTTCCCTATCCACCATTTTAGGGAATGTTTTTACTTTGGTTGAATTTTCTTTTCATATACGCTGAAATCATTATTCGTCGTCCCTTTCCTTTTCCCCTATTATCAGATACTTTTTAGTTATCCTCTATGCGTTTGAAGAACTTAGCCACCTTTTGTTTTCCTGGAGGTGTCAAGGATTGATCTCACTATTTTTTGGTGATACTCTGTCTTCAAGTTGCTGGGCACTTGACTTTATTAGTTTAGTTTCTCAGTATTTCATTTTGTTGGTTCACGCACTGCATTTAAAAGTTCACTTTATCATTATGATTTTTAACCTATTTTAGGGGGAAATGGATTTGATTCATCAAAGTTTGGGCTTCCTGTAACATTTTCATTCGTATTTTATGAGAAAATAGTTAAAGTACATTAGTCAACAAGTGAGCATATTGTATGTGCTCTACTCTCTGTTAGCCTTATATATATATATATATATGAGAATAGCTTCACAGACCCTTTTTAACACTGCATAAATCATTTATAGTGATTGCATTTAACCTTGCACATATACTACAATAAGCATCTTTCCTTTTGTCAGATCTACATAATATAATTTTTTTGTCAAAATGTTATTTTGTATATATACAGTTTGAAATTTAAGTTGAAGTCTCCAGCCCAAATTAAGGGTTTTGATGGTTTTTTGTATCTTTGTCATTGCACTACATTTATTTTTTCCTTTTTCAGGTGCTAATATGTATGTACCTAATCAGAATATTTATTTTTTAATAAATTTAGGCACGATTGCTGGAAAGAACTCCATCATTTAGTGATCTAAATGAGCTTCTTTATGGACAGGTATGTCAAATAAATGTCTCTAATTATCCTATGTTAAACAGTTAAAGAATTCTTATAATGTATCTGTAACTTATAAATTTACTTTCTTTATCTTTCATTTACCAAAGTCCAAAAAATGATGCTCCAACTTAGTAGACGAGGTAGAGTTTTGGGTCAACCAACTCATCACCAATTAACTACAATGCTTTGTTTTAAAAGGAATCCCAACTATGATCTTTATATATATATATATATATATGGCAGTTATTCCAACTAGTTGTCCTTATGTCAAGTTAAAAGTATAGCTGATTTTGAGCCATGAACTTTTTCTTTCATGTTGTAATTTTGACTTGAAGAAAAAGTAGCATTTTACTGTTCTTTATTCTCCACAAGAGCATTTGCGCAGGAATGATTTTACGTTTATTTTCTCACTAAAGGTATGTTTCATAATTTTTTCTAAGCTATGTAAATGTTGTTGTAACCTTGAAATATTTCCATTGATTCATTTTGTCAACTGGATCCCTTCATGGTAATTTGACTGACAAGGGATAATGGGATACTAAATGGTGTTCATTTCTATTATTTGGGGCAGTAAATTGCACCATATTAATATCACATTGAAGCTAATTTTGATGGGATCAATCCCCTTTAATTGTATGGATGTGATGAAGATCAGAGTTACAACTGTGAGCTCAGTCCCCTTTAATTGTACAACTTTTCCGATAAAGTGAGTAGTATCAATAAGTAGAAGACAGGCTCCTGAAATCTTGCTTATTTCAATTATCCTTTCCAAACAACACCTTTAATCTGAATCTTAAAAAAAGTTATTCTAGACACTGAAATCACCAATTGTTAATACGCTATCACTTCTGTATGTGACACTTTGTTTGAATGAAGCCAATCTTATGCTTTGAGTGTCATAATAATGAGAACAGTTGAGTCCCATAACAACAAAAGAATTTCCCAGTTTTGTTTTCACTTATTTGTTTGAGAAACATGAACTTATATGGATTGTGAAACATTTTATGCTCTCTTGATTAGGTGGCAGGAAATGCTACGGTTTATGGTGTTTGCTTGCACGTACAAGAACTTGTAAAAAGACAGCCTGGTAATTTAGGTGCTCCATCACGTCTTTCTGAAATTTCAGCAGCAAGCAGCTAGTTTCTGGTTTCTGCACCTCGCTACTATTGTTTGCTAACTAGAGTGCCTTTCTTTGAGTTGCACTATGAGATGTTGAACAGGTTAAAGTTCATCCATTTTTCCCCCATGACCTTGGAGAATTGCTTATTGCCAAAATTTGAGGGATATATTTTAACTACTTCTTTAATCTTGCTGATAACCGAATTCTCAAGATCTTACTTGCATGCAGACTGCAATATCATTGCACAGGAGCGCCTGAATTGAATAACCGAAGTTAGCGACATGAATCCATCTCTTGATGATAATGCACCGTCTGTCTCAAAAGAAGATGATCAAACGAACTATAACGTCACTGACAATCCCAATAGCAAGTATGTTCGTGATTGGATGGCTTCTGCAATGCCTGCTAACAGTACAGTTATTCTTAGTGACACTACTGTCAATGTTGAGGTTTCATCTGCTTCTTTAAGAATAACTTCATCGCTTTCATCTGAAAGTGTAACTCTTACCGAGGCTATTGAGCATTTACAGGCTATTGAGTATGTGAGACCTCCTATTTCTGACCTTGGATTGGATGAAAGCTACTTTTATTCATTCGAAGCAGCTGAGGTATTTCTTTGTTAACATTATTTTCAGTCAATTGCTCCTTTCGTAACATATATATTTACTTTGATGTCACTCAACTTGGTGAAAGATCCATGCAAAACTGGCAGCAGCGGAGGAAGCTCTTGATGGTGTAATGTTTTTTGATGCATACCTATTCAGTTTGAGTTTAGCTGCGTTGATAACCATCTGCATTTGATCTGCAAATGTAAATAAGCGTAGGCATAGTCATGCTAGAGTCTTAAATGGCCTTTCACTTCTATTTTTGGGATTTCATTAATTGAGAAGCAAAAGAAATGAATGAGACTAAACTGCTTTCTTATGTTAAGAAGATTTTGAAAGAACATGTATATGCATACCGAAACGCTACTTTTATCATCTAAGCATGCGTTCAATTGAGATAATCGCAGTTGTGATATCTTAGAAGTTCCCACTGGTATTACCTGTGTTATTTTTGGTTGGTTTGGTTCTTGCAGCTTTTGGCAGTGGTGGAGGGCGTATTGTTGGAAAAACAGGTTGTAGTAGTTTGCCCGAAGCTGGTAAGTTAAATTGTTAAGAGATTGTATTTACATTTCTGTCTTGTGCACCTAGTGTTTCCCTTGTTGCAGCTGTAAATTGTATCCTGGCGGTGACACTAATTTTCATCAATGCAGGGTGTGCTATCGGCTGCCTTGTTATCGCTTATTCCTATCATTCATCCATTTGAATTTATTGCTTACGGTAATCTCTGTAACCTCTATCATGGATGCTCTTTATTGCAAATTTTAGAGTTGACATCTTTCTGGATGCAGCTTAGAATTTACAAATATGGCTGTGCACATATATCTATATCTCTATCTCTCTATATATACATGTATGTTAGAAAATCGTTAATCTAAAACATAATATAATCAGTAAAATATGAATATTATATGGAAATTTTGAACGAACAAAACTAGAAATATAGATACAACATATCTAAAATCAAACTGATTGGAAAAGATTTGAGGTCTGTAGCTACACAGTTTTCTTAAGACAGATTTTCGGTCACTCTTGGTGCTTGAGATTTTTGGTCGTCTGTCTCCTATGATACAACAACTAGATTATCAGCTGCAGTAGCACAATTGCAAAGATCACAAACTACAACCTTGCCTTCTCCTATCACAAAAAACTACTTTTAAAAATCACATAGTAAAACAATAGAAAATTCTCTGTGTTTTTGAGTCGTGTAAAACCTAGAAGGTTTACAAGCTATTTATAAGAGTTTCACGAGGGGTATAAGGAAACTTTTGACCTAATGGAGCATTTATGATTTTGAGAATTAATGAGCTAGTTTCCAAAATTACTGTTTGAATTAAAGGAAACTTTAATATTTATCCTTTTAATTCCAAAACATAATTTGACAAATATATGCTCTTATTTGAGGAAAAATTATTTTAAATTTGGGTCAAAATATCCGCAGGCCCACAGAGAACCAGACCGGTCCGGATATTTGCGTTACCCACGTCGTGCACGTCTGCACATTTACGAACCAACATTTGGTTCCACATTTTTCCTCGACGTTTGTATCAATTTTTCATTCAAAGTTCCAAAATTATCATTTTTTCCAACAATCTCTCACATGAATGAAATTGATCATTTAATCAAAACATTTTGACTCGATGTGGTGATAGAGTCTATGATTGATAGTGTAGAAAAGCAATTTTCTAGCTTTAGGAAAAACTAATTAACGCATAAAAATAAAGCAGAATTTAAGTTTCTGCAGAAAAGAAGAAGAAAACAGAATTGATTTTCTGTTATTGAATATTTTCAAAAAATTACATCCCTTTACAGTGAATTTATAGACTCAAGTATTGGACTTTAGTTACAATTAGGAGTCCTAAGTACACAAGACATCTAACTCTATCTTTTAGGAAGTAAACTTTAATTTAAACTACTATTTACATGAGGACTCTAACTCTATCTTTAAACTTTAATTTAAACTACTATTTACATAAGGACTCTAACTCTATCGGATAATCTAACACTCCCCCTCAAGTTGGAGAATATACATTGTATAATCCCAACCTGAATAGAAACTTGTCGAAAGAAGCTTTTGGTAGTGCTTTTGTAAGTACATCTGCCACTTGTTCTTCTGTAGGAACATAAGATAAAGAAGTTGTCCCGCTAGTAATCTTTTCTGAGATAAAATGCCTGTCAATCTCCACATGTTTAGTCCTATCATGGTGGACTGGATTTCGAGCAATTTGTATGGTGGACTGATTATCACAAAAAATCTCAAACTTCTCATCTTGGTTCACATTTAGCTCCTTCAATAGCTTTAACAACCAAATTCTTTCACACATTCCCTATGCTAAAGCCCTATATTCTGCTTCAGCACTGCTTCTAGATACAACTGTTTCTTTCTTACTCCTCCAGGTCACTAGATTTCCCCAAACAAAGGAGCAGTAACCACTAGATACAACTGTTTCTTTCTTACTCCCAATTACTTTTTCTCTCACACACATAATATCTCCCCCTTTTCCTCCTATCCTCATTCTTTTAAAATTCAAACCTCCTCAACCAATGTAATGGGTTCAACTTAATATTCTTAACTACGCTTCCAAAATAAAGGCCCAATACCCGGGTCCGAGACTCGATTTGCTAACTCGAAGTTCGAGTCGTTACAACTCTCCTCGCCTTAAAAAAATTTTCTTCCTCAAAATTTACACCAGTAAACCATAGATGGTGCTAAAACTTTTTATAACTCTTCAACATTCTCAAACCTATCCTGCTGTGCTACTTTGATCTCTCACAACACTTATCAGTTATAAACCTTGTCTTCTAGCGATACAAATATAATCTCAACTAATTCTTTCTCTTAGAAAGAATCCATCTTCGCTTGGTACATTAAAACAAAACCCAACGGTACCTCAACAAAATTGTCACACGAATACGTTATCAAATAAACTTAACTTACGCTGTAGATCCTCAAAAATTGTTGCACACAAAATACTTCCACAACAATGTATGATCTAAAAAGAATAAGATGTTAAACAGCCGTTGCATCCAAAACAGAACAATTCTTTTCGTGGTGACTCTCTAAAGGAGATTTTAACTCTGATGATATCCCATATCTAAAACATTGCATGTTCGGTGCAAGACTTCTAAAAATGAACGACGTCTCAACTCGCCTCAAGCACTTACTTCAAACTCAGTATAATAACTCATATCGGCAACTAAAACAACTCTCATTAACTCGGTTTATGCAAGTGTCTTACACTCCAAACTATAACGTGTATGAAAAAACACACTATCTGTACCTTCATTAAGATCTTCCATCGCATGGAATCCTACCAAAGGATAAGGTTCTATCACAAACCTTGAATCTCGCATCAAAAGGTAGTATGTAAATGCCGCAGTGTCGTACAACCCAATCTACAACCAATCCAACCAGACTTTCTATTTGGATCTCATCTTTGCTAAAAATAACGAGCCCTACTTACCAAGGAAAATTCCATTACTCAAAGAAATCTCATCAAAACTGTACACTCACAATCCCTTACAAGATCCACGGTCATCTATTCAATTATCACTGAGGGACATCGAAACATCACAAAAACTCTAAAAATTTCAATGTTAGACCCTCAATTGATGGCAAGCCAACCACTTATCATTATCTTAAACACGCGACTCCACACTGCCTCCCAAAACATGCGGCAAAAGTTTGGTACCTACTGTTCTCAAAATTTACTATATGTTAACCACTGAATTGTATAAGAAGAATCTCTCACCTTGATGCATCTTTCTCTAAGACACCCACAATAAGATCTCAAAGCCCATTAGACCTAAATCCAATCATAACACTGAACCCACTTAAATATGAGAAACTGATACTGCTTACGGCCTTCAAAACTAACTAATCCTCAACACAAAACTTAACAATTAAACCACACGAGTATCAATAGTGGTCGATCAGTACCAACACCAAAAAAGACAAATACTGGTACAACATAGAGCTAGTATTGGTACTCTCTCACACAATTATTATTGTTAATCCTTGATTGCCCCATACGGCATCGTAATATTCTAACCCAAACTAACTTTGTTTGATCACACGATCAATAACTCTTAATTACTTTTACTCACGTCGTTGTCCAAATTTCAAATTCTTTAAAGATCAAGCACCCCAAATTTTCACATTATAGAGGTGAACACGACATTTTCTCTTCTAGCACAAAAATACAACCTTGGTAAAACAAACTATCCTCGAATATCTCAAAAACTTACTCTATTTTAATTGAGTCAGCACCACAATCACAACAAAACGGTCTCATGCGGCTCGAATCTCCACCAATGTTCATTGGCTTGCCTTAAGGAAACTGTGATTCAAACAAAAGCATTTACGAAGTCTCGAACCCTTGTCCTTAACTGATTACACAGTAACTAACCTTTCCCACACACAAGGTCATTTAGGTAATTATCTTGCCAACTCTTATCTTTGAATATTCTTTATACATTCACACGTGTCACGCAAAGCATTAAACTTATATTCGAGGGACAACACTGTGGCCCCTATATTATCTGTAGAAAATAAAGAGGAGTATTTTTGGCAGTAATCAATTAGATTCACTGTTTTTCTTGATTTTAAATAACACAGATACAAGGCCTTTTATAGGCTAGTTACAAAGAGTTATGTTACAAATACACTACTCTAAATTGAAATTAAGTTCAACCTATGAGATAAGATAAGAGATAAAATCCTAGGATAAGGGATAAATAATTCAAACTTTATAGTTTATTCATACTATTTTAGTTTATCTACAGTAAATAAATAAACTTATCTTATTTACAACTAACACTCCCCCTCAAGCTGGTGAGTATACGTTGTATAGTCCCAGCTTGGATGTGAATCCATCAAAGGTTGCTATTGGTAGAGCATTGGTGAGCACATCTGCTAGCTGCCCTTCAGTGGGTACATAAGATAAATCTGCTATTCCACCATTGACCTTTTCTGAGATGAAATGTCGGTCAATCTCCACATGTTTCGTTCTATCATGGTGGACTGGATTCTTAGCAATCCTGATGGCAGATTCATTATCACATAAAATCTCAAAATTTTCACTTTGGTTCATCTCCAATTCTTTCATCAATCTCTGCAGCCAAATGCCTTCACAGATTCCTAGTGCTAAAGCTTTGTATTCGGCTTCAGCACTACTTTTAGAAACAACATATTGTTTCTTGCTTCTCCAGGTCACCAAGTTTCCTCAAACGAATGTGCAATAGCCACTAGTCGACCTCCTTTCTGTTAACTCTTCAGCCTAGCTGGAATCAGTGAAGACTTTCACTGTTCTGTCTTCGGTTTTCTTAAAGAATAAACCATGGCCTGGAGTCCTTTTTAAGTATCTTAATATTCTGTATGCAGCCTTAAGATGCTCTTCTCTAGGATCTGCCATATGTTGGCTTACAATATTAACAGAAAAACCAATATATGGTCTTGTCAGAGATAGGTATATAAGTTTTCCAACCAGTCTTTGCTACTGCTCTTTATCTACTCAAGCTCCTTCTTTCTTCAGCTTCAAGTTTGTCTCTATTGGAGTGTCTGCAGGTTTGCACCCCCAACATTCCAGTCTCGGATAGGAGATCCATAATGTACTTCCTTTGATTAATAACCAAACCTTTGCTTGATCTTGCCACTTCCATTCCCAGGAAATACCTCAAGCTTCCCAAGTCCTTTATCTCGAACTCTCTACTCAGTAGATTCTTCAAATTTCTAATCTCACTGAGATCATCTCCAGTGATTATTATGTCATCAACATAAACAATCAAGATTACCCTTTTTCTGCTAGGTGTCATCTTGATGAAGAGTGTATGATCAACTTGACTTTGCTTAAACCCACTTCTCAAAATAACTTTAGTATATCTCTCAAACCAGGCCCTAGGTGATTGCTTCAGGCCATACAAAGATTTTTCCAGCTTGCACACTTTTTGATCTCCCATTTTCTTCTTCACTCCTGGAGGAATACTCATGTAGACTTCTTCTTCTAGCCTTCCATTAAGGAAAGCGTTTTTCACATCTAACTGGTGAAGATCCCATCCTTCATTGACTGCCAAACTAAGTAGAACTCTAACTGTGTTGAGTTTGGCCACAGGAGCAAAGGTCTCCTTGTAATCAATGCCATATGTCTGTGTGAAGCCCTTGGCCACAAGTCTCTCCTTGTATCTATCAATGCTGCCATCAGAGTTGTATTTCACTGCAAATACCCATTTGCAGCCTACAAGCTTCTTTCCTTGTGGCAAATCAACCATGGTCCAAGTCCCATTCTTTTCCAAGGCTTCAATCTCTTCTTCTACTGCTTTCTTCCACCTAGGATCCTTAAGAGCCTCTTCTACAGTTGCTGGAATTTGTATCTCATTTAAGCTGGCTGTAAAGGCTTTAAAAGAAGTCATTAAATTCCCATAAGAAACAAATCTCTGAATAGAATATTTTGTACATTGTCTGACACCCTTCCTCTTAGCAATAGGTAACTCATCATAATCCATATTAGAAGTAGAAACTTGGGATAATTCATTACCTTCATCACCTCCATTGCCTTCCACATTTTCAGAGGCAATTAGACTCAGTTGCAATTCTCGGCAAATGTCAAATTGTAAGATGGTCTCTCGAATAGATTTTTTCCTCTTTTGGTAGACACTCAGCTCTTTACTCTGGAGTTATGGAGTTTGGGTTCTTTGAGGGGTCGTAGGAGTAGATTTGGGACTTCCTAGAGGTGTAGTACTCATTGGATGAATAGGTCGAGGACTGGTAGAATTTACTGGTGTTGATGATGGCAAAAAGGTTGTAGGAAGATTAGAGGGAACCTGTACTGGAACAAGTTGGTTTTGTTGTGGCAAAAGATTTAAAGGCTGAAATTCATCAAAGTTCTCCCCCTGAATTGAAGACTTGGTAAAATATGAAACATGTTCAAAAAATGTAACATCCAGAGAAATATAAAACTTACGAGTATGAGGAGAGTAACACTTGTAGCCCTTCTTTAGTGAAGAATACCCTAAAAAGAGGCACTTAATAGATCTATGATCAAGTTTAGACCTAGAGGGACTAGTATTATGGACATAGGCAGTGCACCCAAAAACTCTCAAAGGAAGGGTAGATGACATAGATGTAAAAGTAGGATAACTGTCCAGGAACATTGACCTTGGAGTTTGAAATTTTAGGACTTTACTAGGCATCCTATTAATCAGGTAGGTTGCTGTCAATAGAGCCTTACCCCAATATTGAGTAGGTACATTGTGAGAGAAGAGTAAGGACCTAGTGACCTCTAAAAGATGTCTGTTTTTCCTCTCTGTGATCCCATTTTGCTGCGGAGTATCAACAAAAGAACTAATATGGACAATCCCCTTCTCTCGAAAGAAAGAACCCAATGTTTTTGTAAAACTCTCCCCCGTTATCAGAGTGCAAAATTTGAATGTGACTGTTAAACTGGGTCACTACCATAGTATAAAACCTCTTAAATATTTGTTCTACCTCAGATTTTTCTTTCATCAAAAGAGTCCATGTAGTACGAGAATGATCATCAATAAAGGATACGAACCATCGACACCCATTTATATTCTTCACCTTAGAAGGGTCCCAAACATCACTGTGGATAAGAGTAAAAGGTTTAGAAGGTTTATAAACAGATGGAAGATACGAATTTTTAGTGTGCTTAGCAAGAGAACAAATGTCACAATGAAAGAATTGTGGTTTTTGATTGAGAAACAAAGTTGGAAATAACTTTGCTAAATAATAAAAACTGGGATGACCTAGCCTGAAATGCCAGAGCATAACATCATTTGATTTTTCAGAAGTTGAAACTAAAAAAGCGAAAGACAAACTCTTGAAATTTTTATGAGAATAGAGAAGCGATTCCCCATGAAGCACATAGAGCCCACCAGACAGCCTAGCATTACCAAGTATTTATATCCCAAGACCTCCGTTTTTCCTTTTCGATGTGGGACTAATGACCCTGCCTCTTCTTAGGCGTGTCATTCTCCCTCATTCAACCTCGTGACGCCCTCGTCACGAGCTTCCGCTCTCGTGATGGGCCACCTTATCACAGTTGTCCACCCTGCCTACCCCACTCATGGGCGTTCAGTGTGAAATTAGGCAGTCAAAGAGGCGTTCTGATACCATGTAGAAAATAAAAAGGAGTATTTTTGGCAGTGATCAATTAGATTCACTGTTTTTCTTGATTTTAAATAACACAGATACAAGGCCTTTTATAGGCTAGTTACAAAGAGTTATGTTACAAATACACTACTCTAAATTGAAATTAAATTCAACCTATGAGATAAGATAAGAGATAAAATCCTAGGATAAGGGATAAATAATTCAAACTTTATAGTTTATCCATACTACTTTAGTTTATCTACAGTAAATAAATAAACTTATCTTATCTACAACTAACATTATCATCATTGAAAGACCCCAAATGTCACTACATACATCAAACGTTACCACAACATGCCCTAAAGAGAGAAATTCTTATTCTAAAATTTATTTTGAAACTACAAGCCTCTGACACTTTAATCACAACCATCTTATTCTCGAACCAATCCCAGAAAAATACACAGGTACTTCATAACCGGTTAAATGAGTCAGTCACCTTAAGAGACACATAATGGTCTTTTATTGTTACTTGACAAGCTATTAACGGTTTGAACATCACCTCAACGAACCAACTTTTTGCTAGCGAACAAGCCCAATTCTTTCTTGGGCAAAACACTTGGACAAAAGAAGCCTCATTCGGGTTGGCCTTCGCAATTGAACCTATAACTTTCTTAACTATGTTGGTATCCTTTAACAAGGGCGACAGGCATCAACATCCAACTTAGTCTTGCCTTAACATCTACTCACATTCTTGACAGGGAGAAAGTCTTGACGACTCTTTCAAAAAGCGTAAATAAACACTCTAACAATTTGAAGGCTCTTGAGCGTCAAACTACATATGTTGGTATCTACCAAATGGTCAAACATGTCACACAACCCTGTTGTAACATTCTCTAAACAACCACTATGAAAATCACGGTAGAAGGGCAACGGTTCAACATTCTCATTACCAAATGTTAGGTTCCTTCGAGGTCTTGAAGCCTCGAGCACAACTTTTGATATTACTGGCTAGCATAATGCTTGATTAACCAAAGCAATTTCTAAGGTGCAACAACTCCCAAGAAGGTAGCTCACACTCAAACTAGTAAAACGTCTAACTTCAGTTATATTCTAACGAACTGGTGGATCTCAAACCCACTATCTCCGAAAAATGCCCTTGAGAAGGCGATACTTTCTAAGTATCAACAAGACTTATTTTTATACGAACAAAGGGTCATTCACCTGACGTGCATCTACTGATTGATTTTAAAATTGGGTTATCCATACTTGCTTTATAAGTGTTGTTCACACATAAAGATAAAGATTTTTTGCCCCAAACTCTCATAATATATCCAAAAACTTCGGAACAACTACAACACACAATGAAGACATCATTTAGGCGGCGAGAGGAGGATATATCCTCAACTCCAGTATCTTTTAACTAACTCGTATCTAAACCATCTAGAGTGACCTCGCCCCCTGAAATTGCTCTCATGAGCCGCTCAACACTTAACTCAGCACTCCCGGCCATGATCGTAACCATCTCAGCATCGTAACATTAGATGCACCATCAGGATTCCAGTCTTAAGGAGTACGTACTTAATTTAAGGGTTTGTATTCACTATACACCTTACTAAAACACCTATACCACCCTAAGGTTTCTTAGAACCGGCTAAATCTAAGCTCTGATACCATTGTTGTAACATCCTTGACCCGAATATCATATTTGAGCTTCAAGCCCAACCTAAAATCATAAAGTTTCTCAAAAACATTTAAAGCCCATAGCTGAAAATATAGTTAAATAATCAAAATGATACAAATAAGCTCCAATTTAATTTAAAACATTTCAACATTTGATTTGATTAATACAATTTTAAAATAAGGATTACAGACTCTACCACATAAGGTCATATGAATACATAGCCCACTAAAAATAAGTACCATACTCTGGAGATCACCACATGTTGTAATCGTGTACTGATGGTGCTCTTCGATCCCACAATCTGACGATCAACCTACACACAAAAACAACGATTCTGAGCACTAAGCTTACAAAGCTTAATGGTATACATCTACTCTACTATACTTCATGCTAATCATAAACATAAGCATAAAAGCTAGTACGAGCAATAAAAAGAGATAAATAAACACGTGGTGTTACCACTAGTCACCTAAACACATGCTCTCGATATAGCAAAACATCACACATGGCCTACAAGTCCCAACCATACTCAGGATCACATCAGATCATCTAAGCTAAAGTATACAATCATAACCACAAACCTGTAGTAAGGCCTAGTGCCACACAACTTCAGGAACATACACTTTGAGTGAGGCCTGGTGCCATATAGCTTCGGGAATATACACTCTTTGGGTGAGACCCGGTGCCACACAACTTCGAGAATGTACACCCATGCTCAGAATTTCTTGTTGAGCATCTTCGAATGAGATTTGGTGCCACACAGCTTTAGGAACGTGCATTCGGCATCTCTAACTATGGTGTTGCGACACTTTCTCATTGGGTAACTGGATCCCATCAAACAAGGTAACTCAACCAACCAAGTGTCCAAACAGCATACAGCATGGACACAATCACCAGACAACATACAATATTAACATAATTGCCAATCTCTATGGTTTCTATCAATTATCAAGCCATTATTTAGGTTTATCAACTTTTTAAAACATTATAAAAGTATACATTAATATCCTCATTTATTATCTCATTAATCCGTATTAGTTCATTAACACTCCACATCAATTTTCATCTTTTAATAGCATTATAGATTATTCTATTCAATGGGTATCGGTACTAAAACACAAGTACCGATACGGTACCTCTAGGTATCGATACTTATATGCGTATTGGAAATCTTTACTTTCACAAGTAATAATACAGGTTGATCCGTATCGATACGGTCCCTAAATCGTGCACCGATACAGCTAAAGCTCATACTGATACCTTATTCACGGGTTCGCACAATTCTCTCGAATTATGATATTACCACACTTTATTCGATTCCTAAAACTTATAAAAGTCATTAGAGTTTGTTTACTAACGTATTTAATCAATTAATATTAATTACTGGCTTTATGATCATTTATTCGAATATTACCGACTATCAGTCTGTTTAGTATACTTTCTATTGCACATGTCAATTCATATTTCACGCACTCAAGCAACACAGCATGTAAAACATCCAATTAGATAATCATACGAATATTCAAATGACCCTACAATGTCTCTAAAGCTCATAATAGTCTCAAATATTATCAAGCTTATCAGGCCTCTCAATATTTACCAAGTCTCGTAATACCGGTCTCAATACATGTTTATTCACTGTCTACCAATTTTGCAGATACTAACACGCAAGACAATTACATTTATGATGATTATGAAGCAATAGGAGTTCGAGGTGTACTAACCTTAAGCCAATGCAATAAATCCTCGACTGAGCTCCTCCAACCATCTCTTTAAATCCAATATAATAGTCCACAAATTCCTCGAATAAAACAAATACGATTACGGGATCCATTTTACATTATCGAACTATTTTAAGGGATAAAACACGTAAAAATAGCTTATTAGACTTAAATCTGGTGAAACGGATTGCGCCAACAGACTCAGAACGTCGAGAAACCCCCGAGTAGGATCCTTAAAAAAAGTCAACGTTGGTCAACAATTAACGTCGATCAACAATGGCTTTACAGCAGCTCGACTTAGCTCTGCTAGACTAGAGGCTCGGTGGTGCAGCTTGGCTTAGTGGCGCGGCTAGGCTCACATGCAGGCCGGCTCGTTGGGCCACAACTCAGCTCAGCAGGCCTACTCAAACGGCTGGCCAATAGTTGGACCCGAGAGGCAGCTGCCTCACTCGCGGCTGGAGGTCGCCCACGCACAGGCAGCGGCGCGTGCGGAGGCTTTTAGTGGTCTGACGACAACTGCAGGTCACTATTCTGACTCTCTCGATGTTGGTGAACATGATGGTTGCCTCGGCTTTCTGTTCTGAGCACTCAAACCCCCTTAACTTAACAACTCGAAACTTCTTTTCTCTTACCCTCTCGGCCGGCGGCTTCAATGGCAACGCCGCTGGTACCGGTAAACTTATCTCGACGAGATGAACACAATGACGGTGAAGGTGTAGACAACGGACGATCCAATCCCCGTAGATCGGATATTAAAACTCTCTATTTTATTTTATCTCCCATTTTTTCATTTTCTCTCTCTCCCACATAATATCTCCTCCTTTTCCTCCTATCCTCGTCCTTTTAAAATTCAAACATCCCCACCAATGTAATGGGCCCAACTTAATATTCTTAATTAGGCTTCCAAAATAAAGGCCCAATACCCGAGTTTGAGACCCGATTTGCTAGCCCGAAGTTCGAATCGTTACAAAAAATTTATTTACTAGATCTCAGTTTTCAAACTGATAAAGATTTCATTGATTTTCATTTGGAAAAGAGATCAAGTAAACCCGTTAAAACGCCATGAATTGAATTCCCGAAAACGAATTTAATTACTAGATCTCAATTTCCAAAAAATCAAGACTTCGCCTGGATATTCTGTTCGTTTTTATAAAATTTCTAAAGGAATTATTAGTACGAAAATAAAAAACTATAGTGTTTCCAAAACACCAATAATAATTATTCACATTTAATAATAATTATACAAGCAAAAAATTACCGGAGATGTATCATATTTATTTTATATTTAATATTAAATATTAAAAGCCAATATTATAAATATTACCTTAAAATACATGCCATAATAATCAATAATGCCATAATCCAAGGTGTTAAAATTACAATAATACAATACAAGCACATACAAATTAAAAATTACCTTACAGGTACCGTGATATAAGGATTTACCACAACATGATTCAAGCTTTTTCCTTAATGATACATGCCGTAAGGTTTTACTTCAAAAATAAATGATGATTCAAGCTTTTTCCTTAATAATACTTGCTGTTAGGTTTTACTTCAAAAACACATTTATATCCATTATTCCATAACATATATAGAATTCCCAAAGATAATACCGATTAGCCAATAAGCTAATAAAAGGAAATGCCAATTTTCGTGATATGCAAAAAAAGAATTTAAGCGGTAAAGCAAATTCACAATTACGCCACTTAAACAAAACATATTGAACCTAATTTATCCAAACAAACGGCAAAAAATGTAAATACATCAAACCTATCTTAAAACAACAGTGCCATGATTAGACGGCTTCTTAGTAGATAGGAAATTAGATCGCAGATTAGTAGGGGTTTCGTCAGGGTATGAACCACTACCTTAAATATGAAAATTTATTCGTCTTAAATTAAAACTTAGTAAAACAAATCTATCTTAAGATTGTTAGAAAATTGTTAATCTAAAACATAATATAATCAATAAAATATGAATATTATATTGAAATTTGAACGAACAGAACAAGAAATATAGATACAACATATCTAAAATCAAACTGATTGGAAAAGATTTGAGGTCTGTAGCTACACAATTTTATTAAGACAGATTTTCGGTCACTCCTTGGTGCTTGAGATTTTTGGTCGTCTGTCTCCCATGATACAACAACTAGATTATCAGCTACAGTAGCACAATTACATAGATCACGAACTACAACCTTGCTTTCTCCTATCACCAAAAACTACTTTTAAAAATCACATAGTGAAACAATAGAAAATTCTCTTTATTTAAAGGACATTGAATTGTTTGCTTAAAGTTCTTATGTATGAATGTACATACGAATACATATATACAACACCGCGTATTTCCGTCTGCAACGTGTGGTGGAATGAATGGAAATGGCCTGATTTTGCTTCTTGTTTCTCTCATTTTGTAGGTTGGCGTACAAGATAAACCCGCTGATTTGAAAATGAAAACATCTAATCTCGTTCAAGTTAATTTGCCCAAGAAACAAGTCTGTTTATTAATGGTTTCTCAACAGTCTTACATGTTTGGTTATAAATTGTTGTACAACTCAGTGGAGTTTACATACAGTTTATAATGTTCTACATGGACTGTTGTTTAGTTGCCCCTAACTCCGAGCGTTCTCGGCTGTTCTTCAGGTGAAAACATGTTACGTGTCGCAACTTCCTCAACGTAATTCGAGACTCTCCTTTGAAGGTTCAATTGCTAAGAAGCATCCTACATATAGGTGCAATGCAGCCCAGGTGTTTTACTCATCACCCTAACCAAATGCTTAATGTTTCTTGGTATTTTATGGGATGTAATGCTTAGAAGATGAGAGATTTGTTATTACCTGCAAATGTCAATAGTTTAATCGAACAGTTTATACAGCAACCTCAGTTTCTTGGTCATTGAATGTTACTGGATTCACATCTTGTTCTACAATCAGCTTATAGATAAAAGACTCGTAAACTCAACTTATCATTAAATGTGACACTATTTCTTACAGCTATATTGTTCTTCAAGTAGCTTTTCAATGAAGTAGCCTAGGCTCCCTGCGACAAATAAAATATTTAGTGAGGAACCAGAAAACTAGTGTTGATCATTCCTGTTTAGCACAGGCATATGAGAAAATGAAGTATCTGTACATCCGTGGATAATGGGTAAATTCTTTATGTGAATTTATGAGAGCTTGAAGTAAGCGCGAACAGAAAAGAAATAATCAAACAATCTAAAATTAGCTAAGCATTCATCCACCCAACATACAAGAAAAAAAAATCTATGATTCACATTGGACAAATCTTTAGGTTGATTGTGCACATTTCTACTAAACATATAATACGATATACCTATTGTTTTTATTCTATATTATGATAAAAATACAAACTAATTTTGATATTGACTCCTATAATTGGTAGGGAAAAAGAATCAATCATTTTTTGAGGATACAAGAATGTCAGCTAAAATGACAATAATTGCACCTTCCATATAGCCAGTTCAGTTCAACGAGTTATGTAGGAGTCCATGTTAACTTGGGTAACATAGAGATCATACAAGATCAGCTGCCAAAAAAGCACACAAGTGAGAAGCATGACAGTAAGAAAGTAACATGTGCGTAACTATCAATTATTTAGGAAATTTTAGAATTAGGGTTTCTAATTTGTGTTCCTAATTTCAGAATTAGGGTTCTTAATTTGGGTTTCTAATTTTAGAATTGGTTACTAATTTGTTAAATTAGGTTTATAAATTTAAGAAAGATTTAAATTAGGTTTATGAAATTGGGGAAATTTAAAAATTAAGGTTTAGGATTCTGAGGGTTAGATTTTGGGATGAATGGGTATTTGGGGCCCTCGGCAATGGGGGTTTGGTTGGTTGAGAAAAGGCCGGGGACGACGGGTGACAACGCGAAACAGTCGGCGACGGCTGGGATTGGCCGACCAAGGTCGGCGATAAAAGAAAAGGCAGCAACCACGTACCTTTTTGCGGCATGGTGAACGTAGGAGAAGCGACGGAGAGGCAAAGCGACCTGGAATTACCGGTGGCGAGACAAGTTGACCAAATCTCGACGGCGGCGGCGACAGCAGGAGTGATTGAGTTTAGCGTTTATGATATTACGAAAATTTGGGGATATTTAATTCTAACATATCAATTTAAAATACTATAAATAAATATAAAAGTTTATTAAATCTAATCAAATTTTTGTTTTTCTTTTAAAATAATTTTAATTATAATTCGAGTCATTGAGATTTTTAATTTTTATTAAAAAAATTAATAGTGTTCAGTTGTGTATTGCGTTAGTGGTGTTCAGCGGTGTACGACGCTTGTGGTAGACTCATTTGTATAAAAAAAATACTCTTAATTCTAATGTTTAGTTTGATGCCTCAACACTAAAAAATTAAACCCTACACTCTAACCTTAAATTTTGAATCCTAAAAACTAAACCTTGCACCTTAAACCCTAAGCTTAAATTTTTAATGTTTCAATACATAGAAACTCCAAAAGGAGAGAGAATTTCTATTATGTTTTGAGTCAATTATTGAATTTGTTATACATTTTAATAATTGTAATAATTTATTTTGATTATAACTACGGATTTCGTTAAAATTAAGTTACACAATTCAGTGCTTCAGGTTGGAAGTTATAATTTCAAAAAATCAAATAAATTAAAAGATGTAAAAAAAAATCATATTTTTCAATGCTTAATGGAATGTAATTGAGTTCTTAATAGCATTACTTGCCAAAGCACGCATTAAAAACAAGCCAAAATAACGCTAAACAATGACCGAATCTGGATGCAGAAATACAAAAGACACACTATATAGTGGTGCTATTATAGCAACTACAACTATTTGGAATCCCCATGATAACTGATAATGTTAAAAATGTCCACATCTGGATCAAGATGCAGCAGAGCAATGAGCCAATGAAAGCAAAAGTATACCATTTTAAAATGATGCGATTATATCTGTAAACCAATCACATGAACATGCCATATAAACACTTATTTCGAAATCTAAACTCGCATTTTGCCATTCCGACCAATAAATCAAATACAAGATCCAGCACTTTAACAAAAAGCACTCAAGATGAAAGACGATGCAACAAAAGCCGGCAGCACACAATGGAACGCTTCATTTCTTCAGAACACTGCAAATGAAGAACATTTAAGGTTAAGGGTGTCTTCTCAACGATACCAACATAAGAAATACAAGAACCAATCAATTAATCCATCAATTAGAATTTCCACCTAAATCATTACTTTTTCTCTTAAAATGAAGCACACAGTATGAGTTCAATTAAAATGAAGCTATATGTCTATTTATATTCAATTATATAGAACAATATTATGTGGTTCCGACTTCTGTTTCTCTTGAAGTACTCGTCTAATATATATATATTTGCACATAAATATGAGGGTATGAAACTCCGCTTCAAGGACCTCTAAATACTTGAAAATTTTCTTTTTTAAAATGTCCATATCAGACACATACCCGAGTCCAAGTATGACAGGAACACATTTGTGATCACTAAAGCATTAGATGGAAACTTCTGATGCAGAGTTTTTGTCTTTTTTTTTCCCTTTTTTTTATTCTTTATAAAAGGCATGAGTTTGAAACTTACTTGTACAAATAGGCAGCAATTCCCAGGACAATGCACAACAAGACAATATCAATGCAGAAATTCCTGCTGGACCTCAACTGAATAGAACCAAAAACTAAGTCAGATCCAGCAAAGACTGATGAAAATCGATAAGAATCTACAATTAATGAAGATATATAGAATCACCTGAGTAACAGTATCTTTAAGTCTGACATTTGTATTCTTAAGGTCAGACGCTGCCTTGTCTAACTGCAAATGAGTAAGGAAGAGAATACATCGGGTAAGTTGCTAATCCTTGAGCAGTTACTAAAATTTACAATAATATGACAATCTTGATGTTAACCTTGGTGTCAATTTCATCCATCAAAGGAACTTGCCTATCCAATTCCTGCACACATCAGAGGATGAACTCAAGTAGCAAGCATAAATGTTACGTTATATCATATTGAATAGTTTCATATGATGATGAAGGCAGCTTTACCTCATTCATATCATGAGCATGTTCTTTAAAGTATCCAAACCTTCTGAAATCATATCCAAACCTTGGTCCTGCATGGATAACATTTTGAAAAAGAAGTTAATCATAGCTCAATCAATGTGGTCTATGCAATAAAAAATAATAGAATCCGCTCAAGTTTGACTTGCCTGCTTCATTCTCCGCATTTCATACTCCTGCCTGAATTGGCTTGACTGCTCAGATTCTTGAAAGTATTCGTTATCAAATCGTCCATCTAGGACAAATATGAACATGTAAGTATCACAAAGCGTAAGATCTTCCAAGAAAATAATTTCAGAGATAATAAGAAGAGTTATTGATAAATTATGCGTTACATAAACTATGATTGAAAATTTTCCCAGAACAAACCGTCGGACGTTAATGATGATGATGATGATAAAGAGTTGTTTTATACTAGTAAGTTATGAGCATTTGTAAGAATTCTCCTCGCTTTTCTAGTATTGAAGCAATAAAAAATGAAATACAATAATATTAAACAGATTTGAGATAGCATTCGTATAAGTCTCTCTCTCTAAGACAACATTTTATGGGGTTCTGACTATTACTTCTATTTCTGCATCTTTATCTCCAAAATTCTTATCTTTTATCTTTGAGTCAAGTCATTGTCCTTGATCCATTTTTCATCTAACTTTTCATCTCATGATTGAAGCAGCCATCTTAAAACAAAATAAAATTCCTCACGTCAAACATTCCCCAAAACAAAAAAGGAAATAGGAAAAGTTAACACATCAGGGTTTTAATTTTACTGAAAATGGTACACAGAAAGATAACTCAAAAGACCGACAGGAAGTGTTTCAAAAGGCGCGCCTCGAGCCTAGGCGAGTGAAAAACGCCTAATTGTGTCTAGGCGAGACAATTTTAATGAAGCGCATAAAGGTGCGCACGAAGCACTAAGGTGCTAAAGGGCAACGCCTAGTTTAAATTTTTTTTTTTGTCTTGTTTTTGTTATCTATTACATTCTAACTTGGGTCACATCAGGGCTACACAAACTAACTTGGTCGAGTTTTCAAGTTCGAATTAAAATTGATTGTTTAATACACTACAAAGTTATTTCAAGTTTGAGTTATTTAAATTCAGATTCATCTTGGTTCAAGTTATTTGTATCATGACTCATCCAACGATATAGGAGCATAATGTGTAATTTGAACTTAGAACATAACACACAATATATACAAACATTAATTAAATTGGATCGAATTTAAATTTAAATTAATTTGGTTGAGATTTCAAATTCAAACTAAATTTAATTGTTTGATACAATAAAACGTTATATGCTTCCTATTGCATGATAAAATGCGATGTTATATGCTTTTTGATTGGAAAGTTAAAGTTAATTAATGAAATGGAAAGCTTTTGTTGAACTATTATATAATTTAATGGTTTATTTTAGTAAGTTATTATGCAGATTAGTAAGTATATCTTTACTTTCAAAAAGAGCTCCTTGAGCCATTTTTTACATGGCTGACAAGAAGGAACAGTTGGTAAATAGCTAAACATGAAGCTTCTCTACATATGATCTCAATAAAACTAACAAGCGATTTTAATGTGTAAGTTATCCAAGAAGTGTTAGAGCTTGAGGGAGAGTGTAAGTTGACAAGAAGTGTTTAATTTAATGTGTAATTAGAGTTTATTTCTAAGTCAGTAGTTTAGATTTACTAGAAGTCTTATTTAAATTAGGGATAAATATTATTTAAATTATAGATAAAAGTATAATTTTAGTTATACTGAAACTCTGTATCAGCCTATTTAAATACTTATGTCATACACATTTGATTAAGAAGAATAAGAGAAAATACAGAGAAACACATTGTTTTCTGTTAAAAATATTATTTTTGTTCTATCGTTAAACTGTAGCATTTCATATTTTATTGTTCATTGTTCACCGGAGTTCATCTTCTCCGGCCACCATGGCCCCTTTCTCACATGGTATCAGAGCCAACAACGATCTTGATATCGTCACCACTGCTGTCATCTCTAATCTAAAACAGATCGACGATCTGATTTTTCAAATTGACATCGTTTTTCTTTTTCGCTGCTATCATTAGGCCACACTCGTTCCTTGGTTTCTCTCTAGTTGGAATCTTACATCTATGGTGAAATTTCTACTCGTTTAATTTTGTTATTTTGTTCTCTATTTAATGGTTCTATCTTAGCCAATCAAAAAGAAATATGAAAAGATTATAGTTTAGCCTTAAAAACTATTTGGTTCTATCTTAGCCATCCATTGTAAAAGATAGGGAAATGTTATAGTTTAGCCTTAAAAACTATCTAGTTATATCTCAGCCATCAATTATAAAAGATAGGCGAAGAGGTTCTAGTTTAGCCTTAAAAACTAGATAATATTTTTTAAGGGATTCTACATCAAAGATCCAAGCTGGAATTCTAGTTTGTGCAACTACCAGCTTGAGGGGAGTGTGGATTCCCTGTGATCATTGTTGAATGGAAGCAGCTACTTAGTCTGTGAATGACAGAAAAAGCTGGAAGACATCTCAGAAAATGCAAAAACCTGAAAAAGATCATCACTGACAGAGGAAAGCTGGAAGACATCTAAGGAGGGTGCAGAAACCAATAACAACAGTTAAGTTGGTAGACATCTCAAGAAAGATGCAGAAACCAGTAATATCGTTTGCAAATTTTCAACAATGGCCATTCAAAGAATAGCACAAGTATGTCCTAGCTGTTCAACTCAATGGGTCCCAAAAATGGAAGATTTTTTCCCTAAAAAACAGCAAAGAAATATGAGTAGGGCATCACATCCAAGATCCAAGCTGGTGCTCTACTACACTTGCTCACCAGCTTGAGGGGGAGTAAGTTATCCAAGAAGTGTTAGAGCTTGAGGGGGAGTGTAAGTTGATAAGAAGTGTTAGAGTTTAATTTAATGTGTAATTAGAGTTTATTTCTAAGTCAGTAATTTAGATTTACTAGAAGTCTTATTTAAATTAGGGATAAATATTATTTAAATTATAGATAAAAGTATAATTTTAATTATACTGAAACTCTGTATCAGCCTATTTAAAGACTTATGTCATACACATTTGCACATTTGATTAAAAAGAATAAGAGAAAATACAGAGAAACACATTGTTCTCTGTTAAAAATATTATTTTTGTTCTATCGTTAAACTGTAGCTTTTCATATTTTATTGTTCATTGTTCACCGGCGTTCATCTTCTCCGGCCACCATGGCCCCTTTCTCACATAATGAAGTTACGAATCACCTGAGTCAAACTTAATTCCGGTACGAGAAGCTGAAGGTGCTGATGACATCCAGCCTCCAGTTTGTTTAGGAGCAGCAGTTCCATCAGGTATAGCTTGAATTCTGTCTGGCAATGCAAGTACCAGATCATTACGAGCAGCCATCTCTTCAGTTGAAATCCCTTTAACCTGAAAACAAATACACTGAAAGTCAAACTAGCGTATCTCAAGTCCACAAAAGCACAATCCAAATACACCATCAATGTGTAAAATGAAATACATTATCACAAAAATACAGCCTCTGCTTGTGTTATATAACAACATTACCAATCAATGAGGATTTAAAAGAGCTCACGTTCACAACAGACTTTTAAATAGTCTTGAAAATTTTAAAGAGAAGAAAATTTTAACCTTCTTAATAGCCAATCTCTGCAGCTTAGGGACTTCCTCAAGCAATCGAGCCTTGGTTCGACGAATCTCAGCATTCACAGCGACAGCAGAAGCCTTAATTTTCTCCTTGGAAGCGAGCTCCGCTTTCTATATCAAATCAAATTAAACATTGTTCAAATTGAGGGCAAAATCCCAAATTCTTACTGAACAAGTCCCAATTAAGAAAATGGCAGAGAACACTGACACTCTAAATTCTAAATTCACAACTAACCTAATCATAAAGCAAGCTTAAACCTAACAAATCTCAAGCAAATAAAAGAAGAAGCTTAAAACATTAATTAGATCGGAGTTACCTGAAGAGCGGATTCAATGTCGGCTTCAATAGCGGCGTACTGGCGAGCGAAGGCATCGTCGCCAGAGATATTCTGGTCCCGCTGCTTTTCAACGTCGTATTTGTCGTACTTCCTGCATATCACATCTACTCTGGTCAATATATCGATCACACTCATTTTCTTTTTTTGCCTAAATCAGCTCTGAGTTTACAGATCATTTAATGTAGCTGTTTGTAGGAAAAGAAAAGAAAAGAAAAAAAGGGAAGGGGGGAGACTTTGATTTCCTTTCTTTCGCCGTTAAAGTTGGGGACGGAACCAACTTCAGATTCAGAAAGTAAGCGGTTTCCGATAAACTATTTGGGTATTTGCTCCTCGGATCAAATTGTATATTTTTATTGAAGGCTTAATCGTACCTAAACTTTCTTTTTCATATAATCATATTTTGGGTCAAATAATTACGTAATGATTCACTACGTAATTTATTTATTGTTAAAAAAATTTCGTCATCAAATCAAAACATGACACGTGACTTTTTTTATTTTTTTTATTTTTTAATTTCTTTAGGAATCTAAATTTCTTTAAAAATTCTAAAATTTTAAGTTCTTTTCAATCAAACCTCCAAATTACATCTCCCTCACCGTCTGGTGTCCCCACACGTCGGTGGTTCACCTTTCACGGCCCAAGTGTCAAGTACCTCACCGTTCGACATTTCCCACCCTCTAATTGCCAATCGGAATCCAATCAACCTCTTTTTTTCGTTGTTGACTGTTTGTCGACGGTGAAATCAGCGGTTTATTCGTCAATTTTTAACGACGAGATGCTAAAATTTTCGGTAGAGAGAGTCCGATGAAGACAATGGTGGTCGGTGGTGGTTGAATCAATAGTTGGAGTGGAGGAATTTTGAGATTTATTGTTGGGATTGGGTTTTTTTAGAGAAATTAAAGATTGTTGGATTAATAAACATATTTTATTGTTGTATTTTTCTATTTTTCAGATTTTAATTTTAGAAAATGATAAACCATGTCATGTGTTCGAATTTCATTGGATAATGGAAAAAATAACGTTTGTTACAGAAAAACCTTAAATGGGTCACGGAATGAAACGTTAGGCACCTATTTGGCCCAAAATATAGTTCAGACACATATCTGAAAACAAAATGTATAGTTTGGGCACTTATTTGACCGTTAAGCCTTTTATTGAATTACTTTTTACAATTGTTTTTGGATAAACTATGTAGGAGCCCATTTTGACCGAGCCTTAAAGCTCATACACATTACATCAGACCCAAATCAAAACCCAACTAACCCATTTCAGATACCCAAATATAACCCAATTACCTAAACTACCCAATATACCCATTAAAAAATAAAAAACCCCTAAACCTAAGAAAAACAAAAAAAAACCCTAATCTTATCCATTGCTTAGCCTAAGCCGCCGCCCCTTGTGACTATTCAACTTCTTCCTTGCCACGTGGCTGACACGCGTCGACCGCGCAACCGGTCACCGCCACGCGTCACGCCACCTACCGGATACCGCCCTACTTCACCGCTCCAGATCTGCAAAACAGAAAAGCCAAGATTAGATTAAAAAATCTTGTATTTTATATTTCTTGGGTTATTTAAAACCCGTTTGAACAACGAATGTAAGGAGGAGCTTTCGGTTTCGATTAATAAAAAAAATGCTTTATTAGATTCGAAACAAAAAAACATCATAAAAATAAAACATAAAAGAAAAAGCAAGATCAAAAGCAAAACAAAAAAATTGAAAATAAAAAAAGAGTGAGAATCAAAAAGTTTTTTTTATCGATTTACTTACCTAGGGTGTTATTTAGAAGAACCCGAGTCCAGATCCGGGTTTAGCACGTCGATGAGAGCTGGAAAAGTAGTTTTTTTTGCATCTCCGACCGCCGTCGCCGGCGGTGACCGGCGGTCTACGGCGGCACAGGAGGCCGGTGACCAGCCAAGGACCGAGAGGGGGAGAGAAAAATATTAAGGCTCTAAATTTTCTTTTTAAAGAGACTCAGTGCAAATGAAATTTTTTAGGGATAAAAGGGTATTTAAAAGTTTCCCAAAACGACATCGTTTTGGTGACGGCCTTTAAGGCCCAAAGCGACGCCGTTTTGGCTCAACCCGGATATCAGACCCGACCCGGCCGAGAGAGATCCGCGCATTTCTGAAAAAAGAGAAATTATGCATGTGGTCCTTCTGCATGGTATAATTACTCATTCGGCCCTTGCAAGTTTCGATTGGGTTTCAATTTGGTTACCAGATTTTGATTTTTATCCGATTCCAAAGGGGAAATGACGCCCATGGTCCCTCTACTTCATATCCTTTATAATTTTGCCCTTTATTTTGTATTTCTTTGCATTTTGCCACTGTTTTTAATTTTTTATATTATTATTTTTTTAATAGTAGTATATTTACATATTATTATATATATATATATTATTTTCTTAACTATATACACTATATTTTATATTTATATGTATGTATATATTATTATCTTATATATATTATATGTTTATTATAATTGTTATAATTATTATTATTACATATTATTATCTTTTATATTTTTATTATTATTAATATTATTATTATTATTAATTACCATATTAAATTATTTATTACTTATATTATTAATATTATATGTATTTATACATAAGCTTATTATTATATGTTACATAGTTTTATTACCACTACCATTTTCATTTTGCTATACCTATATACATATTTTATACCGTTATTGTTATTATTAATATTATTTACTTATTTCTAATTTAATATATGTATACTTATATATTCTTAATTCATTTGTTTTAATTAAATTTCAAAAAATGATTTTTAGGGGTTATTGTGAAAAACGTATTTCTAACGTAAGAGATGCCGCTTTCCGTTAATCTCTACCGCAAAAACATAATTTTAATCCTAAACCATAATTTTATAAATAGGTTCCTTCATTCGAGAATCTAACAGGAAATTATGCCCTGGGTGTTGGGGTGTAAATTTCTTTCAAACAAAAATATATTTTTTAAATATTTTAATGGGATCACAAATTTTAAATTAAATTCGAATTCTTAATTTCTCTCGCTTAGACAAAATTAACCCACCAGATACCAATTTTGGGCGTTGTGGGAGTGTTCATCCTTCCTCACACCTAACTGACTCCCGAACCTATTTTCTGGTTTTCGCAGACCAAAACTCGTTATTTTAATAAAATGACAAAAACATGTTTTATTAAAATAACCGGGTTTTCACGTGATCCAATCGCACCTAAAACAAAAAGATTGGTGGCGACTCCATTCCGTAACAACACGTCAAGCGTCCAGCATCGCGGCACGGGGCCGTTGTTACGGCTTGGTGACTCCGCTAGGGACCACTTTTTTTGAAAGTCAAGCCACCGGTCGATTACTTTTTGTCTTAGCGAGTGGAAACTAGAAACTCGGTTCAATTTATTTTGTGATCCTTTTTTTTGTCAATTTTTTTACAAGAAAAGTTTTTTTTTTAAAAAAAATTCCTGAGTTTTTGCATATCATGAGCTCTATACCCGAGCTCCGTCCCTTTTAAGTAGGAGTAAGAAGCTACGCCTTCGTGAGGTATCGCCTCCGTGCAGGATAATGGATCACTTCCGGGATACATCAGTACTTTTGTCGTCGTGAGATCTTCATCTCCGCACAGACTTAGGGAAATGTATCCTCCCGAATCGACATACTAGCGATAGTTCGGGTACCGTTACTTTAGAACCTAAACCATATATAGTGAGCCATAGGAGCCTACCTTACCGAACCTCTGCCCGTCTAGAGAGTCACCCGATAGGTGCATAATAGAGAGAGATGAGGGTTTAATTTTTTTCTTCAATTATGCCTTTTAATTTCAGTATTATTTTTTTGTTTATTTATTTATTTCCTTTACGCAATAGAATATGTTAGATACCATGCCTATATTTATTCAACAGGTATGCGGGTAGAAAGTATATTTGGGTAGGATCATTTTTTTCAAAAAACATGTACGAGTAGAAAAGTATGCTCAGATAGGTTGTACAAATTCATTTCTTATATTCCTATTCTTAGTCTAATTATCTTCATGCGCACTAACTAATTTTTGTTGTTGTCTATTTTTTTTTTCTTTCTATTGCATATTCATGACATAAATAAAAAGGTGTTCATTCACGAGCGATCATCAATCTAGAAAGCTTTCATAATGGATAAAGGGTCACGTGATTAGATAAAAAGTAATGCAGATATGAGGCAGTGCCCTAAAGTGATGCCAAAAGAAGCAAGATGCCTTTCTTTCGAAGGTTACATGTCAGACATATATACCGAAACTCACGTCAATACCAAAATGAATGAAATAGAAGAGCTGAAAAGACAAATGACCGAGATGATGAGTATGATGACCGCCATGGCCAAAGAGAAAGAGTCCGATCTACAAAGAGAGAAAGATAAACAGAATGCAAGCCATGTTATAATGTCCAATATTCGGGATTCTACTTCTGAACACGGTGAATGTAACACCCGCGGCTCGGATGCTATATGTGGGCCACAAGCCCAAAACCACACCCATAAAATTTTTCAGTTTTAAAAGCCAATAAAGATCAATCTCTCAAATCCAAACATGTCATAACCAAGGCATTAAAATCCACGGTTACTTAAACATTCAAAATAGTTAAAGGAGCTCCAAATACAGTAATAAAATATTTGACTAATACAAGTTAAATCAACTAGAGCTACAAATACTCATAGTCATACGAATACATAGCCCACTACATCTAAGTACTTGTACTCTACCCAAAAGGCCAATGATGGATCCTTGCTTCGATGGTGCTCCGCTACGCTCGAACTACCTATTAACCTGCAAACAGAAACAACGATGCCGAACGTTGAGCTAACAAAGCTCAGTGGATACACAACCACTCGACCATACTTCAGGTGAACCATAATTAAGAGCATGCTATGAAATATGACGTCAAGATAAAATAAAGCAATGACGCTACCATAACCGCCTAAACACATGCTATATAACAACCAACACCACAACAACATCAACAATAAATAAACAAACCAGGAGTAAGGCCCAATGTCACCCGACACTAGGAAACCCGTCCATGCTCAGAATCTCACATCGAGCGGTATACTCAGAATCTCGCATCGAGCGGGGCTCAGAATCTCGCATCGAGCAAATATCATCACCCAGAATCTCACATCGGATGGCCTTCATTAATCACCCAGAATCTCACATCGAATGGCCTTCATGTGTTGCAACACTCACTCACTGGGTATCCAGATCCCATCAAACAAGGACTCATAACCAAACAAGTGCCCTTACCTGGCACAACCACAACTGGTCCATCAAGGATCCCTAAAGACTCACTTACCAAGCAATTTACTTTCATTTCAATACTCAATTAGCCATTTAATCCAAATAAGCAATAAGAAACACTCATTCTCGAGTTTACCAGTCATTTTATATCACAAGAGACCCATTAGAACCTTAGCCACAAATTATAGAACCTTCAAACTCAAAACATAAAAACTTGGGCAGATTGCCCAGCGAGTATCGATACTCCTAAGTGAGTATCAGTACTCCCCTCTAAGTATCGATACTCCTCAATGAGTACCAATACTCTAATTAGATTCAAAAGAATTGGCCCTTGCCTCGTACCGATACGCTCCATGCCGTACCGGTACTCTATATCAGTATTGGGATTGCCCCGTACCGATCCTTACCCATACCTATACGCCTACCATAGCGTACCGGTACGCAAAGCCTTTCCAGGCAATACAATAGTGGGTACCGATACGCCTCTAGCGTACCGGGACTCCAAAGCGTTACTAGAATTTTGATCTAATGAGGGGTACCGGTACACGGAGAGTCATACCGGTACACCTCTCACAGTTCATCCCCTAAGGTACGTAGGAGTACCGATACGCAACCACCCCGTACCAGTACTCGAGCTCTAATTTTGAAACTTAGAGCTCGAAATTACACCAATCCCATCCTTAACCTCTCTGGTTAAGTCTCAAAATGTTCCTACCAATTATGAGGAGTCATTAGGTGAGTTTCTAGCCATTTTTACCCTTAAACATAATAAGATTTACCATTGATAACCAACCAAGCTCTAAATTATCAAAACATCATAGATCAAGCAATACATGCCAAAATGATGATGCATATGAACACACATAAGTTAGAAGTGTACTAACCTCGAATTACAAGCTAAAAGGAACCCCAACCTCTACCTCAATCTTTCTTCTTCCCTTGGACCTTTGAATGTTCTCCAACCTCTTTAACTACAAGGAAATGTTGTAAACGAGTTACAACATTTTTGAGGGATTAGAAGAAGCTCAAAAGATGATTTAACAACAAGAAATGGAATTAAAAACACCATTCTCATTCTCACTCTAAGACCCCTACCAAAACCTCTTCTTCCACCATTGTAAGCAAAACTTACCTTGGATTTGTAGATTCTTGGATGCCTAACAACTTTCCCTTCTACACCAATCTGAGATTTCAACACAAAACTAACAAAGGTGGAGTTTTTCTTTCAAACTCATAGAGAAGAGAAGATGAGGATGGTGGGGAGAGCTTTTTGGGGACAAAAATGACTTCATCAACTTACAAAATTTGTAGCTCATAACTCTCCCTCATCTTTTCTTCAACTATGAATTTACCATAAAACCCTTCTCCATAACCACATAGCTCAAGCCCAAAACCTAAACCAAGCCCACCAAGGTTTTAGGCTCAAAAACATGACACAAACGTGAAGCCCATGCCTCAGTTTAGCCCGACGCTCGGGTTTTAAAACCCGGGTCGTTACAACTCTCCTATCATAAAGAAAATTTCGTCCTCGAAATTTACCTAGTGGAAACAGATGTGGGTAGAGCTCTCTCATCTCAACCTCGACCTCCCATGTTACCTCTTCAATTCCATGGTTCCTCTACAACATTTTCACGAAGGGTATACACTTATTACAAAGCTTTTTGACTCCCTTATCAAGCACTCTCACTGGCCCTTCTTCATATCTCAAATGCGCGTCGACCTTCACCTCTTCGAGCGATAAAACGTGTGAATGATCATAACGATAGCGCCTCGGCATGGATACATAGAAAACATTGTAAATACGTGCTAACTCCGAAGGTAAGGCTAGTGATATGCCAGGGGCCCGACCCTCTCAATCACCTCGTATGGTCTAATGTACCACGGAGTCAACTTGCCCTTCCGTCCAAAATAAATTATCCATTTCCATGGGGATACCTTTAAGAATAATTTTCACCAACCTCATGCTCAATATGCTTGCGCTTTCTATCCGCATAGGCCTTTTTTCGATCAAAGGCCGATTGTAATCTTTCTTTGATGATGCAAACCTTCTCTTCAGTTTGTCTAACCAAATCAGACCCTATGATCCTCCTCTCATTAAGCTCGGTCCAACACAAGGGTGTTCTACACCTACACTCGTACAAAGCTTCAAAAGGGCCATCTTGATGCTTGATTGATAACTGTTGTTGTATGCGAACTCTACACAACACCGAAGCATGTCCTCAAGGATCTGAATAACCCGCTCAGACTATCCATCGGTCTGAGGATGGAAAGCTGTACTAAAATGCAGCTTGGTGTCTAAGGCACTATGAATTTTCTTCCACAACCTTGCTGTGAACCGTGGATCCCTATCCGATATGATCGAAGATAGAACTCTATGCAAACTCACTATCTCCTTGATGTACAATTGAGCCAACCACTCCAAGGTGAAATCTATGCACACATGCAGGAAATGAGCAGACTTGGTCAAACGATCCACTATTACCCATATCGTATCATGCTTCCTCTGAGTCATCGGCAAACCCATAACAAAATCCATGGTGACTCGATCCCACTTCTAGTGTGGAATCTGTACCGGCTGAAGCAACCCCGATAGAACTTGCTGTCTGCCTTCACTTGTTGGCAAACTAAGCATCTTGTCACAAACTCGGAAACATCCCTCTTCATACATGGCCACCAATAATAAAGTCGAAGGTCTTAGTACATCTTGTTGCTTCCCGGATGTACGGTGAAGGGACTACGATGTGCCTCCCATAAGATGCGATCCCTCAAATCTTCTAAAGATGGAACATACAACTACCCTTGAAGTACAAGTACCCACCGTCTCGTACTTTGAAATCTGAGGCCTCGCCTCTCTGAACTGCTTCAATTTGGGCCACTAAATGTAACATCCCTTTCCCGTATTTATCACCAAATACGAGTCAGTGATGTTACTAACAAATTTTAAACCTTAAAATTTCTTTAACTTAGTAAAACTGGCAGCCTGCACTATCTTACTTAAAAATTTATAAAATTTTTTAGACATCGAAAGTTCATTCCAAAATTTTATAATTAGAATAGATTCATTAAGATTTATAACCACATAAATTACTAACCTAAACTCATTGCACAAAAATTCAAATAAATCTTTGAATTCACGTCATAGCACCAAAAATACTTAAATTCTGCTGCCCTGTTTTCCGACCTTTCATCGAATAAAAATTCATAACATAACTCGAAATTAGTCACCGTTAATTTTGTAAGAAACTAGACAAAATTTCCAGTTCATACATATAAGATTCACTATCTAATTCTAATTGTGGAATTTATGCTGATTTTTCAAACACACTACTTTTACATACATTTTTTTAACAGATTTTTAATCTTTCCATATTAGGACCCATATTCACTAAAACTTACTTCATTATCATTTATAGACATAATAGGACTTACTAGGTTCATTATCCACATTATAACAACTATTAACCAACCATATTTGGTAATAAGTTATTACAAACCCCACTAATTATACATGCCATCTAGTACATTTCCAAAAGGATGGATGGATGTCAATACATTACTATGAGTATGGAGATATACCTCCCAAAATAAGTAAGTGATGCTCGGTTACTCTTCCTTTGCAGATCCTTTAAAACTTACGCATGAAATTCATCATACGCTAAGCGTATACTTAGTGAGGCAACAACATTTAATTCAAATACGACATAACATGAATATCAATATAATAAAATAACAATGCATATGATCACTTCCATTTTATGCTTGCTAGCATATATGACATGATATGTATAATAACAACATATTACATGGTAATAACTTTGATTCTTACCAAAACCATTGCCATATTTATCATCGAGCTTTTAAGCTTTTCATCCTGTTTTCAATTCATTTAGCCCAAGTATCGATTTAAGGAAATCTATGTACACGAGTCATCCCCCTATACTTACTTGAGTATAGTGTATTATTTTCACCGTAGTGCTTAGCACCCTAAATGCTTCCGTATACCCAAACCTTGCATGCGTATACCCTCATTGAGTATTAATAAAATTGCACCATAGTGCTTAGCACCCTAAGTGCTTTTGTATACCCAAACCTTGCATGAGTATACCCTCAACGAGTATTTATGATTATTACACCGAAGTGCTTAGAATATTTATACAGCTGTTTATGACTCTATGGATATCCAAATATACTTTTAATTTCCTATCTCATACATTGAGCTTTATATCAATCATAATATCATACATGGCAATATATATACATATTGAATATTTCATATCCAAAATAACATTCCAAGAATAATTAGTGATCCATGCATGTGTTTCAACCTTTGACATATTTCTAATATGTCAAATATATGATAAATGACATAAAGATCATGCTATACATGCATTGCACTCACCTTGACACTTTCAAAAGTGTAATTTATACTAGCCTCACTAAGTTCGGTTGCACTGTTTATCTTCTTTCTTCACTCGTTTGATCTCGAACTTGCTTGTTATCTGTATATACATTAAATACATAACACAAGCCACCTTAAGTACATGTCCAACCTTTACTAATACATGTACATACCAATATGGAAAATTTAATATTTCCAACCAAGTACTTCTTTGCAACAACAATCTTCCTATACTTTAATCTCATCTCAAATTGCACATTACAACCGATAGTTTGATAAATTTCACTTTAAACCCTAAATTCTCTCTCTTAGGGTTTATAAACTAAAATTTGGAAACTTTCACATTTCACCTCAACTTTCAAAAATTTTAACACCAAAATGATCCTTGAATCATAGCAAACAACATAACCATGCTTCTTGGTTGTTTTCCAATTTCTCACTTATTTCACCCAATTTGAAAAATTCACAAAATAGTCCTAAAATGATGTTTTCTTCAATCCAATCATATACTTCAACTTAGAAAACATCATTCTAACCATTTCCATCATCAAATAAATTTTCACAAAATTTCCCCTAATTTCTTCATTTTGCCGAATTGGTCCCTATAGATTTTCCAAGGAATTTTCATCATTTCAAGTATAAAAACAACACTACAACACCATTTCCAACTTAATTGAACCTTAAAACATGAAAACCTAACATGTTCTTCAACCACCCTAATCATCAAACTCAACTTAGAGACATGAAAACTAAGCAAAACTTATATCAAAAGATAGAGAATTCAATGGATATCTATTCCTTGTTTCATGTCTCTAGCCAAAAATCAAACAAATCAAGCCAAAAATTGAATTGAAATTTTCCTTACCTAGTCTCCTTGAGGTTCGGCACTTTGAGAGAAAAGATGAGCAAAGTTTCCAATTTTTTTCTTTCTTTGATTAATGCCAAATGACAATTAAATCTTTAATTTAAAACAAAAATCTTTCTTTACAGTAAAATGACCATTTCATCCTTGGATTATGACCAATTATGAATCAACACCTATACTCAACCTTATCATCAAATCAATTATAATTAAAAAGTATAAGTAAAATGACCATTTTGCCATTAATGGATCTTTATATCCTCTAAAATGCCATTCCATCACCTATACAAAATACTGAATAGAATCGAATCTAAACTGATTAAAAAACGATTCAAAACTTCAATGCTATGCTCATTGGGTCTTCCTAAGACTTCCTTCAAATTTTCATAAAATTCCGAGCTCATACGATTACCCGAATTACACTTAAACTTTAACCATAAATTTTCCAATAATAGAAACATCAGATCAAACCATAGTTTTTATATTCGATCCACACCCTTAGATGATCTATTTATTTATGAAATAAAAATAAATATTGGGAAAATTACTATGTTGGTCCTTGAACTTTTCTCAACTTTTCACTTTTGTCACCAAACTTTAAAACTTTATGTTTTAGTCACTAAACTCAAACTACTAACTTTTGATTCTTTACGTTTTGGTCACTAATCCAATAATGAGATATTACACTAAATCTTCATCCAGAACCTGAGTCCTCCTTATTTCTTGCACTAACGTGGGCTCAACCCGAAACTCAGCTAAAAGCCCACCATCTTCGGTCATTCTCAAGCGGGAAAACATAGTTCTCAAATCAGACATCGACTTATGACTCAAGGCATCCGCTACTACGTTTGCTTTGCCCAGATGATACTCAATAACGCAGTTGTAATCCTTTAGTAGCTCAATCCAACGACGTTACCTCAAATTCAACTCTTTCTAGATGAGAAGATACTTTAAAATCTTGTGATCCGTATAAATGTAACACTTTTCTCCATAGAGATAGTGTCTCCAAATCTCCAAAGCAAAGATTTCCGCGGCCAGCTCCAAATCATAGGTAGGGTAATTTTGTCTATGAGGTTTAAGTTACCTTGAGGCGTAGGCAACCACTTTACCCTCTTGCATAAGAACACAACCAAGTCCATTTAAGGACACATCGCTAAACACAATATAATCTTTTCCCAGCTCAGGTTGCATCAAAACCGGAGCCTCTATAAGGTAGGCCTTCAACTACTCAAAACACTGTTGTGTCCTCTCATTCCATACAAATAGCATTCCCTTCTAAAGCAACTTGGTCAACATGGCAGCTAAAATTGAAAAATCCTTGGCAAACCGTCAATAATATCATGCTAGTCCAAAAAAGCTACGGGCTTCCGAGACATTACTAGGTGGTTTCCACTCTACTATGGCTTGAATCTTTTGAGGGTCAACGCGGATCCCGTCCGCTGCCACGATGTGGCCTAAAAATGCTATTTTAGACAGCCAAAACTCATATTTATTGAGCTTTGCATAGAGACGTTTGTCTCTCAAATTATGAATAACTACTCGTAGGTGGTAATCGTACTTTTCAATCGAACGTGAATAAACCAGAATGTCATCGATGAACACCACCACAAGCTGACCCAAGTAAGGCTGGAGGATTCTGTTCATCAAATCCATAAATGTTGCTGGAGCATTAGTGGGCCCAAAAGGCATCATCAAGAACTCATAGTGTCCATACCGCATCCTGAAAGCGGTCTTCTAGACATCTTATTCCACCACTTTCAATTGATAGTACCCCGATCTCAAATCTATCTTCGAGAAAACTCGGGCACCCCACAACTGGTCAAACAAGTCATCAATTCTGGGAAAAGGATAGGGATTCTTCATCACTACCGTATTTAACTAGCGGTAGTCAATGTACATTCTCATTGACCCATCCTTCTTCTTAACGAATAAAACTGGAGCACCCTAGGGAGAGACGCTCGGTCGGATGAAACCTCTCTCTAGCAATTTTTGAATTTGCTTCTTCAATTCCCTTATCTCTGTTGGTGCCATCCGATGAGGTAGAATAAACATTGGTGCCATGTCGGGCATTACCTTAATTCAAAACTCAAGCTTACGATCTAGTGGTAATCCGGGTAACTCCTCCGGGAAGACATCCATGAACTCACAAACTGCCCTGAGGCTCTCGATGGACAGACTCTCGACCCCAGTATCCACCACGTGAGCCAAAAATGCCTCACAACCTTGCTGTATTAACCTCTGTGTTGCTAAAGCCGAGACTACATTGGGGATGCAAGGGTGTTTTCCTCCTCTAACCGTTAGCTTAGATCTATCGGCTACGCGGAGCTTCAAACTCTTGGTCCTACAACACAAACTAGCATCGTGCTCCACAAGCCAATCCATACCTAAGATTGCGTCAAACTCTTGAAACGGCAAAACCGTAAGATATGCCGAGAAGATTGAACCTTAAACTTCAATGGGACATCTCTGGTACACCTTGTCTACTAACACATCTAACCCTAATGGACTAGACACATGAACTCCTATCTCTAGGTCCTAAGCCGGTATGCCCCAACATGGGGATATCCCACTACGGATATAGGAATGGGTAGAACCTGAATTCATTAATGCAACAATAAGAACAGAGAACAAGAAGAAGGTACCTGTAATTACATCGGTGGGCTCGCAATCCTCCTAAGCTCTAACTGCATATTGTCTTACCGGTGCCCTCATCGTAAACTGAAACGTGCCCCTATTCTGGTGGTCGGTCGCCTAGCTTGACCCTCCCCTATAGAACCTTCGGCACCTCTAAGCCGAATAAGAAACCCTTGGTGCCTGAACCGGAACGGCTGTGGTAACAGCAGGGCAATCCTTCACAAAGTGATCTTGGGACCCACACTCAAAGCAAGCTCGATTTGTACCCCAACACTCTCATCGGTGCCTACGCCCACACTGATTACAAAATAGTGCACCCGCACTCCCCTAAGAACTATATGGGCTCATCATAGACGAAGATGATGTAGGCCTCCTACGACTGGCAGACTCTGACCTACGGTCTGACCTCCTACCCTGGCTCGAAGCTCCTCTTCCCTGACTCCATCGGTTTCTATCCCTTCTCGAGTGAGATTGTGAGCTGTTAGATAAATTCTGAGTCCTCCCACTAAGACCTCCATGTCCACTAGCAGAACCATATGTCAAACCATGCACTTGCTCAAGAGACTTTGCACTAGCAGCTAACTCAGAAAACACTTTGGGTGGGGCAGCTGTCAAATAGGTTTGTATCTTATTTCTTAACCCTTTTATGAACCTCTTGCACCTCATTTTCTTAGTGGCCACAAGCTTCGGCGCATACCTGCTCAGTTGCAAAAAATTTTGTTCATACTCAAAAATTGCGTGATTCCCTTGCACAAGGAGAGTAAACTGATCTCTCAACCTGTCAACGTGAGCGTCACCCACTTACTTCTTCTCGAACTCATCAAGAAAGTCATCCCAAGAAGGTTGGCTAGGGTGTCATTCCAGCTCTACGGTTTCCCACCATTCTCTCGCATTTCCCTTGAGCAAAGATAGCACGCATGATAATTTGTCTTCAGACCGCAACCTCATCTGCCTTATAATCAAACGGGTGTCTCAAAGCCATTAATCTGCTTTCACCGAGTTGTCTTGTCCTAATCCAAGAAAATCTGTGGCACCCTGCCTACGCACCCTCTCAACCAGTGCCTCCCGAGGGGTAAACGAATGCCTCGGAATCGCCCTCACAATCCTATCTAGGGCTCGATGCAAGTGGGAGAAATAGTTGGCTCCATGCCTAACTCCCTCATTGGACTCATTCACAACCGGTGCGTAGTCTTCATCGGAGCTCCCACCCTGGGAACCCAAGCTTTCTTCCACGTTCCTAGCTCTCCTTAGCACGGTTTAGCTCTACACAATAAAACAACATGAATACACCATCGAATTTCTAGCTTAATTCAAGTAAGATTTTGACTTATAGGCATGCATTCGTTAGACACCTATTTACCACACTGGACTACCCCGGAGACTGCCTAGAACTGACTAAACCTAAGCTCTGATACCACTAAATATAACACCCGCATCCCGGATGCTACATTTGGGCCACAAGCCCAAAACCACACCCATAAAATTTTTCAGTTTTAAAAGCCAATAAAGATCAATCTCCCAAATCCAAACATGTCATAACCAAGGCATTAAAATCCACGCTTACTTAAACATTTAAAATAGTTAAAGGAGCTCCAAATACAATAATAAAACATTTGACCAATACAAGTTAAATCAAATAGAGTTACAAATACAGTTTTAAAATCCACGCTATGAAATATGATGTCAAGATAGGATAAAGCAATGGCACTACCATAACCGCCTAAACACACGCTATAGAACAACCAACACCACAACAACATCAACAATAAATAAACAAACCATGAGTGAGGCACAATGTCACCCGACACTGGGAAACCCACCCATGCTCGAAATCTCACATCGAGAGGTATACTCAGAATCTCGCATCAAGTCTTCGCTCGGAATCTCGCATCGAGCGGAGCTCAGAATCTTGCATCAAGCAAATATCATCACCCAGAATCTCACATCGAATGGCCTTCTTGTGTTGCAACACTCACTCACTGGGTATCTAGATCCCATCAAACAAGGACTCATAACCAAACAAGTGCCCTTACCGCACAACCACAACCGATCCACCAAGGATCCCTAAAGACTCGCTACCAAGTAATTTACTTTCATTTCAATACTCAATTAGCCATTTAATCCAAATAAGCAATAAGAAATACTCATTCTTGATTTTACCAGTCATTTTATATCACAAGAGACCCATTAGAACCTTAACCACAAATTATAGAACCTCCAAACTCAAAACATAAAAACTTGGCAGATTACCCAAATGAGTATCGATACTCCTAAGTGAGTATCGGTACTCCCCTCTAAGTATCGATACTCCCCAATGAGTACCAATACTCCAATTAGATTCGAAAGAATTGGCCCTTGCCCCGTACCGATACGCTATGTGCCACACCAGTACTTCATATCGGTACTAGGATCGCCCCATGCCGATCCTTACCTATAACTATACGCCTACCCTAGTGTACTGGTACGCAAAGCCTTTCTAGGCAATGCAATAGTGGGTACCGATACGCCCCTAGCGTACCGGTACTCGAAAGTGTTACTAAAATTCTGATCTAATGAGGGGTACTGATACACCGAGAGGTGTACCGGTACGCCTCTCACAGTTTATCCCCTAAGGTACGTAAGAGTACCGATACGCAACCATCCCATACCAGACTCAAGCCCCAATTTCAAAACTTGGAGCTCGAGATTACACTAATCCCGCCCTTAACCTCCTTAGTTAAGTCTTAAAACGTTCCTACCAATTATGAGGAGTCATTAGGTGAGTTTCTAGCCATTTTTACCCTTAAACATTAACAATTATAGGATGTACCATTGATAACCAACCAAGCTCTAAATTATCAAAACATCATATATCAAGCAATACATGCCAAAATGATGATGCATATGAACACACAAGTTAGAAGTGTACTAACGTTGAATTACAAGCTAAAAGGAACCCCAAGCTTTCTTCTTCCCTTGGGCCTTTGAATGTTCTCCAACCTCTTTAACTACAAGGAGATGTTGTAAACGAGTTACAACATTGTTGGGAGATTAAAAGAAGCTCAAAGGACGATTTAACAGCAAGAAATAGAATTAAAAACACCATTCCCGTTCTCACTCTAAAACCCCCACTAAAACCCCTTCTTCCACCATTGTAAGCAAAGATTATCTTGGATTGTAGATCCTTGGATGCCTAACAACTTTCCCTTCTTACTAATCCGAGATTTCAATAGAAAAAAGGTGGAGTTTTTCTTTCAAACTCATAGAGAAGGGAAGATGAAGATGGTGGGGAAAGCTTTTGGAGAACAAAAATAACTTCATCAACTTACAAAATCTGCAGCTCATAACTCCCCCCTCATATTTTCTTCAACTATGAATTTACCATAAAGCCCTGCTCTATAACCCCATAACTTAAGCCAAAAACCTAAACCAAGCCCACCAAGGTTTTAGCTCAACAACATGACCCAAACGCGAGGCCCATGCCTCGGTTTAGCCTGATGCTCAAGTTTCAAAACCTGGGTCGTTACAGTGAATCTAGTAAGCCCAAGGGATTAGGCACTGTCACGGTCAGCATCAATAAGACAAAGATGACGACATCGAAGAGAATATGGACGAGCCAAACAAAAGCTTGAAAGGAAGAAACTAGAAAGAAACCCACGTTTCATATTCCAATAGCATATGCAGAGTTGCTTTCGATACTAATTAAGGAAGGTTTTGTGACTCTAGTTCAATCAAAGCCAAGACAGCCCCCTTATCCTAAAGGTTATGACGTCCAAGCCATATGTAACTATCATCTAGGAGGTACGAGCCATACTACTGAGAATTGCGGAGCCCTGAAGAATAAAGTCAAAGACCTAATTGAAGAAGGGTTACTTAGTTTTAAGGAAGAAAGCCTTAAAACTTTTAAAAGTCCTAGTAATAATGAAGCATCGCAAAGATGCAGAGAGGGGTCCATATCCGACGCCAGAATCCATTGCCAAGGCCGAGTTCAAATTTTGTTGTCTAGTCTTGGGAATCATCTTCGATTGGTGGCTAAAAGTCGAAGACCAATGGTCATTTTAATCTCATACCCATTTCTAATGGAAAATTATATCTACAGTTACTAGAGGCACAATTGGTGGCCCCATACCATGTTGTTAAGTGTTCAAATGTACTATTTTTATTACCCTTTTTATTCATATTATTGCTAGACTTAGGCTTATATTAGTTGCATTATTAGCCATTCATGCATGTTTGCATTGTTTCCTTGGGCCACAAGCTTGATTTCATATTTTGCTTAATTTTGTGGAAAAAGATACTGCTTTGGTGTGTTTTGTGTGTGTGTGCAGAATCACTTGCCAAAGCAAGTCTAGGACCAGTTGCCAGGGCAATGCATGAAGGAGATGCTGAGCTAGTTGCCAGGGCAATGCATGAAAGAGATGCCGAGCTAGTTGCCAGGGTAATTTTCGATAAGGGATAAGATGATATGGTAGTCGAAATTGATGACTAAATAAGCCCAAGATGACGTGGAGCAAAGTTAAATCCCAAAGGAGTTTGATTTCCATGAAGAGGTTAAAGAGAAATTAAATCCCAAGAAGATATAAGAAGTTCTAGAAGGAATTTAAATATAATAAAGAATTATATTCTTTAAAGATATTTAATTCCAACTTAACTTCCTCATCAAAAAAGACTTTGACCTAGCCCTATAAATTAAGGATCAAGCCGTCAACTCCAAGGGAGAGAGATGAGAAAAATTTCGACAAAGTGAGATTAGAGATTTCGACAAGGCTTCAACCATTCTTCATCTTTTTCTTTCTTGTTCAATTAGGTTTAAGCTAGAAATTCTTTGTCTTGTGTTTGTTTGGAACCTAGCCATGAACTAAATCTATTTGGCTAAGGTTATTGTGTTTTGTGGTTGTGAGAAACAATTGGATTTTGTTTAGGTAATAAGAGTTTGCACTTTCAATTCAAGGTTTACTCATTCTTGGTTTTTCTTCTTGTTTGCGAGTGAATTGGGAGAGGATCTCGTAACTTCATCTATTTATCTAATATGGAGAGTTAGATTCAAGAAACGAATGCGTATGGTCTTTATTCAATCTATTGATCGTGAAGATTAATCCGGCTTAAGAATAAGTTAAGGATTTTAATGGCTAAGAGGAGTGCAAGATTGGTTGTTGTTCACCCTTGATTCACGCAGGGATGTATTAACAAGGCATGCACAAATAGCTAGAGTTTTGAATTAGGGATAAGAAGAAACCATTGAAGAACGCTTCACCGAACCTTGAAGTTGTTGCCCAACCGCCCAAGTAGTTGCCCAGGCAATCTTCGATTAGTTGCCAAGGCAACCCCGCCGTGCAAGTTGCCACGATAACCTTCCTATCTCATTTGATTACACATTCTTTTACTTATTTGCTTTCTAGTTTAGTTGTTAGTTAAACTCCTACAATCTTCTACTTGTGTTCTTTTACTTTTTACAGTGCAAGAGATTAGATTCTTGAAGTGGCACCAATCCCTGTGGTGATGATATATTTTATGCTATAACTTGCAACGTGTACACTTGCACAATTGCGGAGCACTTATTACGCGCAACAAGTTTTTGGTGCCGTTGTCGGGGATTGGCAATAGCAACTTTGTTTTTATTTTCTTGCACTTTTTATTTTTCTTGTTTAAGATTCAAAGGGTTAACAAACTTTGGTTTTGCATTGGTATATGACCAGGGCGAGACCGATTGCACCAGAATATCCCTTTGATCGAGAAATGGAACAAACCTTGCAAAGACTCAAACGAAGGTTAAGAGTAGTAATGGCTAATCAAGACGGCAATATGAATCAAGATGTTCCAAAGATGAGGAGTGATTCTTGCACCAAAAATGAACTATTAGAGACTATCTTGAAGAAGATCATGAAGGACTTAATCCAGGAGTTGTCACACCTGAAATTGAAGCCGACCACTTTGAGTTGAAACCGGTGATGTTCAATATGATCAACACAATTGGTCAAATTGGCAGCTCAACAACTGAAGATGCACGACAACATCTTAAATCTTTCTCCGAGATTGCAATTCATTCAAAATACAAGGAGTCACCCCCGATGTTTTACGACTAAGATTATTCCTCTATTCACTGAGGGAAAGGGCAAAAGCATGGTTGAATTGTATTCCTACCGGATTAAGAGGATCTTGGACCGATCTTTGTCGTGATTTCCTTGCTTGATTTAATCCTATAAATTTGACTGATAAGCTTCGTAATGAAATTACTTCTTTTCGGCAGGCAGATGATGAATCCATGTACGAGGCTTGGGAGCGATATAGAGAACTTCTACACAAATGCCCTATATACGGATTCCCAATGTAGACACAAGTAATAATGTTTTACAACGCTATGAATACACCAACAAGGATGATGCTAGATGCCTCGGCAAACGACATACTCCTAGATAAGTTGTCGGAGGAAACAATGCAAATTCTAAACAGGCTTACCAAGAATGATTATCAATTCTCATCCGCTAGAAGAGGAGGAGTTAGACGCCAAGCCACAATACATGAATCGGGATCATCGGACTCAATTTCGCATAATTGGCCACTCTAACCAAGATGGTCCAAAACATGCAAACCAAACAACACACAGAAGTCAAGTCAAGGTAATGGATTCCTTTTGTGAGTTATGTAGTGGTAACCATGATTCTTCCCGAATGTATGCATAATCCGGAATCCAGCTTTTATGTGGGGAATTACAACCGAACAACAATGTGATGTCCAATACATACAATCCAAATTGGAA